>CM052545.1:16249050-16318479 GCA_028533065.1 Trachops cirrhosus | reverse complement strand
AGTCAGCCATTTAATCTTAGCATACCCTTACTTTGAAAATAGTTTTCATCTGCAGGTTTAGCGCCTACATATCTATGCATATACCATTCATTCCAGGCCTTTGGCAAGAAAGTACTGACTGCATATTGTTTCTCTGAAACATCTACATCAACACTGTTACTTTAGCAGCTGTGTTTCTTCATCTGTTTATAACCATGGTAATATTCTTCATGAAATTTGCTTTTCACTATCTAAAGATTTTGTGAAATGAAATTTTGCCAATATATTAGATGCATTAATATATTATCAACAAAAACCTTTCCCTTCTGCCTAAGAGCATAAAGTGCCAGGAACTTTTTAAATTGGATCACTGATAAGGATGTGTGTGTGTGTGTGTGTGTGTGTGTCTTGCACACTGTACAGAAAAATGAAAACTAATATAGTGTATTATCTGTTTCATTATTTCCTTGAACTTGTACTTATCATTAAAGATTGTAGGTTTTAAATTTAGTATTAAATTAATTGAGTGGCGGAACTGATCATATGCTTTTAAAATCACGGTATGTTAGACACTGATAAAAATAAGGTTTAAAAATTCATTGTGAAAAGGAGAACCCACTTCTCTCCCAATTTATACTTTGTAGGTAATGAAAGAAAGTGTTAATAACAATCTAATGCTCAGTAATGGCAAAGAGAGGCAACATATCATTATCCATCTGCAATAGAATTATCATTCAGAAAGACTTCCATAATGAGGCATGTATCCATCCTCTGTTCATTCTATTCATGGGCAAGAAAGCTTATGCATTTGTAAGTACTTGAAACTTGCTGTCAAAGATCCTTTTCAATTAAGCGAATAACTTGATGTGCTTTGAAGCACAAGTGATAAACTTGGGAAATTTGTTTTTTTTTCCCCCAAGTGCAAAATAGAAATCTATGTTTTTAAACTAAAAAGTGAAAAAAGATTAATTCATGGCTTTAAATGCTGCCTGGTATATTGATGAACCCATTCTTGAGTAGACTTTATTTTCTTATCGCACCTTATTCAGTTTTAGTCATATACTATTGACCATTGCTTCTCTGTTTTCTCCAAGAAATTTGGATTTTATACCAAACTTAAAGATAACTTCATAGTAATTTGACATGGCCATATTTTGTGGGAGAGTGAATTCAGAATCCAGGTGGGAAATAATGAGGGACTAAGCGTCAGAGCCTGTCGGTGAGACAGAGGACAGGGACAGGTTCTATAATTATTAAGAAAGTGTAACTGCTTTCTATTCCCAGTGGCATGGCAGACGGGATAGTCTGAAAGAGCCTATTGAAAAAAATAACTAATAATCTGGACAAAATTAGGCAAGAATTTAAGGTCAAATTTTAATATGAAAATGAGGTGGCCAAAAAGGTTTTTTTAAAGGAGGAAATCAACAGGGGCCAAAACCTGAAGTGGAAGCAGGAACTCTGGGAGGTGAATCAGGGCGGAGGCCACGCTGATGACACCTACAAAATCCTAGACAGCATGAGTTTCAGTTTTAATGCCACACACGTGTGGGAGACACAACATGGAGCCCAGGGCCAGACCAAATAGGGAGCCTAACAGAACTCCCCTACAAACAGCTGCGGCCCAAAGGGCTGTGTGCCCGGTGCCGGGTGCCCAGCAGGGGACAAACACGATGCTCGGTGCTAATGAAGTCCATGCGTACAGGTGCAGCAAAAAAAGAATCATTTTAAAAACTAGCCAAAATATGAATAATTGGATGACATTAATACATTTCTGGAGAAATATGATTTACCAATACTATACCAAAAGAAAATTGTTCACATAACAATTAAAAATAGAATTAGGAATTCAGAGACTTCTAAAAATAAAATAACAGTATCACACAGCTTAATGGCTAATTTTTACCAAATATTTAAGGTTCTGATAGCTCTAGTGTTTTATGAAATTTACTAGAGAATAGAAAAAGGTAAGAACACACACTAGTGCTTATTTATTAAGTGAGCAAAAACTCTAAAAGGTGAATACAAGGAAGGGAAATTATAGAGCAAGCAATCTTTTTTATGAATACAAACGTAAAAAATCTTACTAATAATAATTTTTATGTATATAATGTTAGATCTCAAGCACAATGCTGAGAACTTTAATACATAAACTCACTTAGTCACCATAACAACCCTATGGATCAGGTACTAATAATGTTATCAATTTACAATAAGACTGAGGCATAGAGAATAACTTGCTCAAGGTCATATACTAAGCATCAGTGACATTATTAAAATTTTGGCAGTCTTACTGCAGAGTCTATTAAAAAGACTGGAAATAATAAGTGTTGGCAAGATGCAGAGGAATTGGCACGGTCATGCATTTCTGTTGGTAGTGATAAATGATACAATACTTTGGAAAACAATTTGGCAATATCTTGTACACAACTACCTGACCTATGACTCAACAATTCTACTCCAGGTACTTACTTCAAAGAAATGAAACATCTGTCTGCAAAATTTGTGAGCAAGAATGTTCAAAATAGCAGCTTTATTTATAATAAATAAATAAATAAATAAATAAATAAATAAATAAATCTCCCCAATCTGAGAGCAACCCAAATGTCCAAAACCAGGTAGATAGAGAATCAAATTGCAATATATTCATATAATAAAATACTTAGCAATAAAAGTACTACTGATTCACATGAAAATATTATTATAAGATGTCAAAGTATTTTATTTATATATGTTATCCTTTTTAAGAAATTCTAGGAAAAGCAAAACTAAGATGGTGGTTGAAATCAACAGAGTCCAGTATGAGGGAATTAATTGGAAAAAGGCATAAGGGAATGTAGTAGTTTTCTCTTTCTTGCTGCATGACAAATTACAGGGGACTCAGTGGCTTACACATCATTCATTTAGCATCATCTCACAGTCTTTGCGGTCACTGGTCTGGGCATGGCGTGACTGAGTCCTCTGCTTTGGGTCGTAAGAGGCTTAAATGGGGCTGAGCTCTCATCTGAAGACCAGAGTCCTCTTCTAAATTCCTGTGATTTCTGGAAGAATTCAGTTCCTTGTACTTTTAGAAGTAAGGTCCCTGTGTCTTACTGACTTTCAGCCAGGAGTCAATCAAATGCCAGAAGGTCAACCCCAGGTCCAAGCCATGTGGCCCCTCCACAGTCCCTTCACATCATACCTGACTGTTACCATGTATCAGAAGAAGAGAGTCTGCTTCTTCTTTTGTCTATTTCATGGCTACCTGATTAGGTTAGATTCAACCAGGATAATCTCCTTTTTGATGGAATTCCACTGATTAGCAGCATTAATTATATCTACAAAATCTCTTGCTATATAATATAGTGTAATCAAGGGAGTGATATTCTGTCATATTAAAAGATCTTGGCTCCACTCACAGGTAGAGGTCTTATGTAGGGTTTATATCCTAGATACTTGGAACTTGAGGGCTTAGAATTGGGGCTAACACAAGGACTTGCTTGGGTATGTATGCATTTATTAAAAGTCATCAATCTTACACTTAAAATCTACATGTTATATTCTCTTTAAAATATACCTCAATGGTAACAATAATAAAAATAGTAATGACATAGAGTCAAATTATATTTAATGATAAATTTTTGAAAGCTCACTCCCTGATCTAAGACAGGAAAATGATGCTTTCTCTTATGAGTTCTGGTTAACATTGTACTTGTGCATGTAGGCATGCATCTTAGTTACCAGCTTCAGCCCTATGGCACCTGGCAGGGTGGCAGGAAGGGAAACGGGGGCAAATGTGTTGACATTCACACTGCTTGCTGTGCCATCAGAAATAAATTTATGTGTCTTCTGCCAGCGTTCATGAAACAGTCATACACTAACTTACTAGTTTTAGATAAGGTAAAGTAAACGTCTAGATATAACAGGTATGTACCAGCAGAAATGTATGTGCACCAACAGGTATACCAAAAATGTTCATAACCATACTATTATTAATGGCCCCAAACTCAAAACTATATATCAACATTGGAAAAGTAAATTGCAGAATATTACTACAATGTAATATCATAAGGCAATGAAAATGAATAAGTTAACTTTGCATTGATGGCATCACAAATATAATGATGAGCCAAAGTAACCATTCATATATTGTATGATTCTATTTAAATAAAGTTTTAAAAAATAAACTACTTTAGGAATTAGATAGGATAGGTACTTCTGGGAAGGAAAGTATTGAGAGGGAAAACATCCTTCAGGAGTCTTCTGTTCCAGTTTTATATCTTTTTGTTCCCAACATCATCATTTATTGAGTTTTACATTTTTTATTGTGAACTTTTATGTATTTATTTTATTCTTCAGTTGGAATTTTATTGTAAAAACATAACATTTACATGATCAATAAAATATATCAAATATATCAAATATATAAAATACTTTTATAATAGATGGACAAGCTGTGGAGAATACTGTTAAACATTATTAAAGACAGTACAGAATTCTGAACTAAAATCAAGAGATATGGTATTTACATAGATAGGAGTACATAAAATCTACCAAACTAATTATATATTAAATAAACTTTTAATCAAAATTTCGATAAAATCATTTCACATTTGTGAATAAGATTTTCCAAAGTGAATGTGGAAGAATACTGGATAAATAACAAGACATGCCTGAAGGAGGAATAAGATGGAGGTGGGGGTTAGGCTTTCCCTATGAAATATCAAGATAAAATATTAATATATGATGCTAATTAAGACAGTTTGATATCAGTTAGTCAACTGAACAATGAAACAAAATAGAGAATCCAGGAACACATTCATGTGACTGTGGAAGCTTAGTTTGTAATGAAGTTGGCATAAACATTGTTGAGTAAGGATGGATGGAGCATCCATAAGGAAAGTGTGGAGTACTAAATAAATGATGATGGAACATTGATTATGCCTACTGGAAAGAATGAATTTTGATTTTTACATCTCACCATATAAAAATTGATTCCAGGTGAATTAAGGCCATAATATAAAAAGCTAATCTATAAAAGTTTTAAAAGAAGATTGAGAAGAATTTTTTTATGTTTTTGGAGCAGTGCAGGATTTCTTAAACAAAACACAAAAGACACTAAGGAAAAGCACAGTATATCCAGTACATTAACACAAGTACTTTAGATCAGCATAAGATGACAAATGTGAATAAAAATACAAGACAAAAACTAGTTGCCTCTGTCAACCACGAATCTGATCTATTGGGGGTCTAAATCAGGAATAAATATTAACAGAGTATAAAAAATTTGTATTATAAATTGTAATACAAGTAAAATACAGCCACACAGAGCAACACTGAAAGATCTTAAATTATTTGAAGAAAATATGTTATAGAGGATACACAATATATTATTGCACTTATTAAAAGTATAAAATAAAAAATTAAATGTACATCATTTAAGGATACACACATGAATATTAAAGCTTTAGTGAAAAGAAGGTAATTTTTAAACATACACTTCAGTATGTTAGTGGCCATTGGAATGAGGAGGCAGAGTGCATTGTGGGGAGCAAATAGGACATGCTGTATTGCTGACGTGCTGTTTCTAAAGCGGGGATGTCAGTGCACAGTGACTATACATGTGCATTGTACACGTTTTTGTATGTGTGTGATAAAATTAAAAATAACCTTTATGATGGTATATTAGCAGCCCTTGGGTGAGTTGCATATGGTAAGGGAGAGGGAGAGATACATTTGAGGCTTTTATAGGAGTGGGGCTTCGGGGATTTTTTTCCTCCGGGGTTTCTCCGTGTGCTGCTTCAGCTTCTTCACGGCATGGTAGGGATTCCGAGAGTGAGCATTCTAAGAGATAGGAAAAGAAGCTGCCAGTTTCTTAAGGTCTAAGCCACAGCCCTCCTATGGCCACAAATTAATTTTTATTTGTCCCACATGAAAAATAGATCCACATCCTTCCGATATCCCTCCACCGCCTAAAGTCTCATTCTATGATAGGATCAGGCTCAGGCTTGAGTTCAGGCTCCTGCCGTGAGTATCAGGTGCAGGTATGAAGTGCAGAGCCTTGGGCACAGCACCTCTCAAACTGAAGACCTGAGAACTATAGAGACATGTCATTTTCCTTACAGTCCATACAACCAATAAACAGTGGTGGGACGCACACAGGTTAGTCACCGTAGACATCCACATTCAAAAACAGTGAAAATGGACGCATTGTTGGCTGGTCCACAGCAGCTCTTTAAGCTGTCCTGGCACATCTTGCCAGTCCCCTGAGTGGAGCCCAGTGCTGTTCCCTGTGAATGCTTCTCTGTGGCTCTCAGTTGTCCCCTCCAGCCTCTTGGCCCTGTCTTTCGAGTCACTCTTTCTTTTCCACAGGAAAACAGAATTTGCAACTGAGTTGCCTTCTCATGTGTTTCTTGACATAAGAAGGCATGGGGGGGCGGTCTGAGAGCTTCATATCATTGTGCGCTATCTCTGTTCAAGCTGGTAGCACTTCTTCTGGAACAATGATCTTTAAACCTATTTTAATTTAGTTTAAATCTTATTGGGATTCAAAAGCTACAACCAAAACTCTTTTTGAGATAAACCCTGCTCTGCAGTGGATTACTAAGGAGCCATGTCCTTAATTTTCTTAGAAGTCCTATTGCTTGATAGGATCTGTGAGACATGCCTTTAACATCCTTAGAAAGTCTTTTGTCTGCTTGAGAGGCTCCTTAAGGCATTGCCTGAAATCGTCATCACGTCTTAACAAGGGTCTCTGTGGCCCCCATAGATTGGACTCTTTATGTGAAGCCATATTTTAATTTCAGAATATTTTGTCATCTAGAGAGTCTGGGAATAAGAAACTTTTATTTTTGAGCCTAGCAGACCCTGAATCATTTATATTTCCTGTAAATTTTGCCAGAAACTCAGTAGTTCCCTTTTTAGCTAATCTTTCTCCTCTTTCATCTTATCATAAACAGCTAGAGGGAGCCAGGCAGGACCTTCAACATTTTGCTTGGAAAATCCCTTTAGCTAGATTATTGAATTCAGTGGGTATGTTCCTATTTCCACATTTATGAAGGTGACAGTGTTACCAAATTTCTGCCACTAGATGCGCCCCTTTTCTACAAACTGTCCATGATATTTATTTAAACCCTCACCAACAGCACTGTGAAGCTTTTTAGACTTGCACGAACATTCTCCTCATCCCTTGAGGCTTTGAATAACACTCTCCCTGAGTTTTCTAGGCTCCCCCCAACAAGGCCCTTCCAGCTCTGACAGCCATCCAAGGCTCACGTCAGTGGCCCAGATGTTTGGGTTTTTCGTTGCAGCGGCATGCCACTTCCAGCACCAACAGCTGTGTCAGTTATCTGTCGCTTCAAAACAAACCACCCCAAAACGTCATGCCTCACACATCAGCAATCGTTTATTTTGTTCTCAGGTCGAACATAAGGGCAGAGCTCAGGGAGAGCAGTTCAGGTCTCTCCAGTGCCGCTTCAGCTGGGGGAGCTCGAATGCAGCTGGTAGGTTCACTTCCAAGGTTGCTTCCCAGGCGGCTGGAAAACTGGTGTTGTCTGTTGGTTCTTTTCCATGGTGACTTCTCCATAGAACGGTGACTGTGTTTCCCCCCCAAAAAAGTATAAGCTGCCATTTCCTTAAGTTACAGTGCTGGGAATGAGCAACAGTGTATTTATTTACCTATCTATCTATCTATCTATCTATTTATTTATTTTACGCCAAGCATTCAAAGAGTGAAAAAAATTCTAAGGAGGAGACATATTTCCCAGCTGTCAATGGAGAAGAGTCAAAGGAATTTGGGGACATAATTGCATTCCTATCAGTCTACTACTTTTCATGATCAAAAGTTCACAAGTCATTTTTAATTCTTGCTTTGTTCAATTCCTCATCTCTCACTTACTCTTTAATTCAGTAATCTGGCTTCCATTAATCCTCACACTACACTGATAACTATGCTTTACCTTGGTTATCAATAATCTCCATGTCACTAAACCAAAAGGGCATTTTTTGGGTAGTTCTTTGTCATCTCTGCAGCCACTAACACTGTTAAAGTCACGTTTTCTTAAAGATTTAGGCTCACTGGTGTCAGGGACTGCCAGCTTCCTGCTTTTCTCTGTGCTCCCTTCTGAAAAGTGTGTCCTTTGTCAATGAGTCTGATTTATGCATGATGCTAGTGAAGTAATAGTAAGGTCTGTATAGTATGGCCAATTTAAGTAGAAAAACTTAGTTTTATTTCACCCAACTCTAAAGCTTGACAAAACATTATTTTCAACCCATCTTCTCAGAGACAGGCTGATATTTAATAGTCCCATTAAATATCCGTGTCTATCCCTGTCTGTCAAATTATTTGTGTTTGTGCGCTGGTTAGGTAGGCAAATTTACTGACAGTTTTTGAAATTGTCACGATGTGTTTGACTGAATTCTATAAGTATTTTGGCTTAAAAAATTTTCTTTTCCAACAGTCGGGATGGACAGAATGTAAGCACTCTTCTGAAACAGGTTCCTAACCAGCAGGGCGAGGCTCCCACAGGCCACAGAAGCTAATCTCTAAGCCACTGAGCAAGAACTTTGAAAGGAATTGGTATTAATACAAGTCTTAGTGGTGTTCCTGCTGAAAGGAGATACAGATGTTCTCCTTCTATTTCATCCTTATTAAATGTTTGTTTGCTTGTGTGTTAACCTGTTTTCCCCCCTAATTTAGGCTGCATGTATTCAATAATATATAAATGTATATTGATATATCCAATAATATATAAGTGTCATAGATGGGAAGAGAGTACATTGTATCTAAAGAGATAATAAGCTGTACACTTTAGTAAGAAAAATTCTGTGTTTTAGAAAGAAGTGTTTTGCTCCGTGCAAAGTAAAAGCAGGCACAATTGTCATTGGTGGGAGAGCTAACACATACTAATTTACCACCTTTAATAAGAAACATCATTTTGATCTTGATGTGATATAATGTCATTAATACTGCAACCAATTAACAATATTTATACCTTACAATTCATTCAGCCCATTTTTTATTGAATATCCAGTCTTGTGCTGGGATACAATGAACAAAACATTTAAGATCCCACACATGTGGAAATTCATGGGATAGTTGTTAGATATTCTTTGGTTAGATAAAAGAATTAGCTCTCTGTGTTTGGAGCTGTAACATAGACTTTCTTAAATTTTTACTTTATTTTAGGGGTGGATAATTATTTCTGTAATGTTCTAATTAATTAATTACACATTTTGAGGTAACTCTCAGATGTTACCTTTTTAAAAATTGTTTTTTCTTTTTTCTATTTGATTTTCAAAATCTTACTTTGCAGTAGGAAATTGAGAGTATAAAATGAAAACAAGTACAACATTAATAATATTACTGCTATGTCATAAAACTTCACTTACAAGTTTAGAGACAAAAAATGTACTTACCTGGAATGTTTTCCAACTCAAATAAATTTATATTAAAATAGCTTCCATGAATTATTAACATTATTTCACCTACTTTTTGAGCCAATGATGAGGTCATTCTGTAGAGGAAAAAGGCCAAAATATTATCTTAGATTCTTCAAAGAGGCTCAAATAAAAATCTCGGTATTAGCTAGCACTCATGCTGACTTGGAGATCCATAGTTCAAAGAAGATACATTTTCTTGATTTTATTATTTATGGCCTAAGTAAACTTTTCCTTTTAAAGTTTAGCCAAAATTAATCCAGAAACATTCTATTTCAAACAAAATATTTTATTTCCAACATAAGGGGACTATATAACTATAATTAGGTTATAATGTCAAAAGGACCCAAACAGAAATTAGCTTCACTTAGTTTGTAACTTAAAAGAATCATGCTCCATTTTGTTATTAAAGGCAGAACCATTAATAATACTTTACACCCATGTTTCCTTCTGAGAGTTTTATAGTTTTGGCTTTTACCTTTAGGTTCATTTTTATCTCATTGGAGTTTCTAATTCCTTTTCATGAAAAATTACCTACTTTTGCTAGTATTTTGTTTTCTATTCTTTTTCTCTCCATTAGTGCAAATAATTGAGAATTAATTCTACTCTGAAATCCTACTGATTAAGGAAGCTTTCAAGAATGCATACATGGACTCCACAAAAGAAATTCAAGCATAATGACTTTAAAAACAAATTTCTAACCCAATTAAGGAACATATTATAAATATTTTAATGTATATCTACTTCCTGCTAATTGTGTCCTGTACTTTAAGCTTCTACCTTATCTCCTCACCAAGATATTTTGTTAGAATGCTCTGTTGTAATTGCTTTAAAAATTAACTGAATTAAGGTCACATTAGAGCTGCTTAACAACATAAAATCTTTAATTACAATAATGCTGTAGTCACTATTAAAATTTGCTCTGCCAAGGTGTGGAAACCGCAGTTAGACACAATTGCAGAGCCTCCCAAGGAATGACAGCATGTGAAGTCTATGAATTTCCAAGGCCAGTGATTATAACAAATTCTTCAGTTCCATCTTCAGTTGTGGTTGAAATTTTCTTTGGCCAATTTAATCTCAGGCAAGCACTGGAGAACATGTAAATATCTCTTTATGTGGGGAATTTTATTTTAACAAATTATGAAAGTTAGTATAATATGAGACTTCTAATATGAAATTTCTAATTTGAGATTCCAATCAGGATTAATCCCATTTTTCTACATGAATAAAAGTACTTCTGTTTTGGTTTTTGAATGTGTACTCTTGTGTTCCAGTTTTCAAAATCCCCTATTATAACAATTGGTTTACCAACGAGATTCTTTGAAAAAAAAATGTGTCTATGTGTTAGAAAACACAGCTATTTCTCAAGCCTTTGAAATTCATGCCCATTTTGTTAAACACAAAAAGCTAGAGTCTTTCTGCATGTTATTTGAAATTTTTAAATAACTATGCATTAGTTTTTTACAAAGAATACATAATTATAATATTTAAGGCATTTTTTCCAACTAGACCTAAAACCTGTAATGCCCTTCTTCCTTTTTCCTATCCCAGCTACAAGATTTTTAAAAATTTTTTATTTTAGTTTATTCATTACACTTTCTATCCTTTATTCCCATTCCAGCTCACCCACCCATTCCTCCCCTCCTCCCTCCCCTTTCCAACCCCTCTAGTTTAGTCCATGTGTCCTCTATATTTGTTCCTGTAAACCCTTCCCCTAAAAAATATAGTACCTAGAAATGCTACCTTTCCCAGGATCCGGAATTGAAAATTCATTGTACCCCATTATATAAAATATCTTTCTTCACACTTTTGTGAATATAGGAAATTCCATTTTGAGTTGGACCCAAGATCCATCTAGCCAGTGTTCTGGGAGCCAAGGTTTTAAGCGATGTCCCCTCGGAGGGCAGTGGTACAATTTCTCTCAATGTCAGCTTTAATAATTAGATATACCCAAATTACTAAAAGTAGCCATTTTTAGCTATTTTAATTGTAAATCTCTCCCAATTCTCTCAAAATTACTGGGCTACATTACTTCTTGAAGTACTGAGTACACGAAAGACCTTTTCTTTTTATCTTATTCTTAATATTCTCCCTCTTAATAGGTCCATGTTTGGGGGAAGGATTCATCTAACTTTAATGATGATGTATATGAGGAAAGATTATCTGCTATGAGTGAGAAGCTCAGGAGTTATTTAGAAGGCTTGGGAAGTACTGAAGTTAAGAAATGGCAGGTGAGTGAAATATGCCCAAGTGCTTACTTAGCAAGGACAAGAATAAAGCTAATCTTTTCAAGAACATCAATCAGAAATATTGTGATTTATTCCCCTTAATGACATTAGGATAACTAAAGCAATAGCAGTTGGAATGGAGAGAAGGGGACAGACTTTAGAACTTTAAGAATTTTGAAGATGTGCAGTGCTTCCCGGTGGTTGCCAGTGTTTTTCTTTGCCTTTCCCATTTTATTTTTAACTCGATAAAATTAGGCTTCCCTTACTAAGCCTGAGAATGCTGAGTAAATTCTTTATTACTAGACCTTGGAACTGGAAAGAGCCTCAACACTTGATCTACTTCAGCCCCTGTGATTAAATATAGGTTAAGGTATTTGGTTCCTTATAGGTGATATAATTAAGCCTCAAAGATTTGTCCAAGGCCCATAGCTGGTTAATGGCTGAATAGAAAGCATAGGCTATTTGGAAGCAAAGGGACACCTAGAAAGCAGGATGAGCACATTTCCAGGGGTGATGGATTGCTGGGGGTTCATTTTGCAAAATGTGGCTTGGGATGTTGGGGCTGACAACTGTTCACTGTGTATATCACAATGCAAGGAGATAGAACACTGGTAATCTAACATAGGTTTTATCTTTTAAGTTTATAAATGCCTTTTTATTCCCATACTTTAGTTATATGCCATTGGACTTTTAAAAATTTAAGCATGTATCTCTTGTTTCAAAAATGTATTGTCTACCAAAGGATATACAATAAATCTAGCTATCTGAGCTAAGAATCTCTGGTAATTAGCAAACATGAAAACAGAAGCAAAAGCAAAATAAGCCATTTATTCTGCTGGTGGCATCACAATAGAGCAGCTACTTGAGCTTCAGTGGTTTTGTTATACAAGACCTTTATAAGGTCATAACTAAATATATATTAAGAATTTTTAGGAAAGTGAGAAATGGAATAAAGCTAATGGGCTAATCTTATACCAGCGGTCCCCAACCTTTTTGGCCCTGGGGACGGGTTACATGAAAGATGGGGTGGGAGGTGGGGACAGAGGTGGAGCTCAGGCCAGCTGCAGCCTGCCTCCTAACAGGTGACAACCCAGGGTTTGGGGACCCCAGTTCTACACAGTCAAAAAGTCCCTGTTATAACTACTTTCAAAATTCGTTATTGTACGTTTACATAAAGTACTAAAATAATCTTGAAATCTCCTTGGAACAAGATGTTTCAAGGTAGTTACTTCCAGGACTGTGTTAAATTTCTTCCACTCTGCACTATGTGTTTACTGGGAATTTATTCTGTTAATAGGATTTACTTTGGTTTTAAGACACACAAGTTCTTTAAAGCACCATATGTAGAAGTAAACTCCTGCTGTTCTTAAGGTTTTTGCCTTTCCCCCCCAAGGATGGCTTTGAAGCCTAAATAATGAAAACAAAATATACGTCTACATGGATCCATAGCATAGAGAAATATCATTCACTTGTTCAATGTTATTAAGTCTCTCCCATATGAAAAGCACATATTAGGCATTGAGGGTTATAGAGTCATTCAATTAAACAAATAACTATTCAACATCTACAATGGTCCAGACATGAGTATAAAGATGATTAATCATGATCTTTGTTCGTAGGAATCTGATTGTTTCTTTTTTATGCACTAACTGAAAAGAAAGTAAAACAATACTGATTGCAGATATCCATACTATAGTCACCCCAGGGCTGTCTGCCTAGCATCTGTGAAGGACGAACGCACTGAAGGCTATTAAGCAGCTCTCTGCTGTTGGTGAAAAGAACAGTTTTGGCTGCTATCACATTGGTCCAGGCAGGAAATCATAAATGCCTGAACCACAGTAATGGAAGTAGAAATAGTGACATGAGGGCACATTCAATTAATATTTAAGTGTCATTATCAATAAGAATTGATGTTGGATTAGATCCAACAAGTGAACAATTCCTGTTTTGAATATCACTAGCATTTGGAAGCTTTTTGATCAGGGTGTCATAGTGACCAGCTGGAGGCTAATGAATACTTAAAAATATGACTATCTATATATAGTCTCTTGGAAAATATATATACACATGAAATTTTTGACTAAATATGAGTAACATCATGGTATCCCTGAAATCCATTTGTGATCTCTTTTGACTTAAAGCCTGGTTTAAACAAACTTGAAGATTTGGGGTTAAAATTTCAACTGAAAGACAATGGATCTTGTCTTTTCTTTATTTTTCTCATTACAATATGTACTTTCATAAAACTATATGTATCTATATGCTATGTTAGTATGTTTTTAGTTTTCCTGTTTGGTGTGCAGTGTTTTATGTTTCAGTTGTTGCAACAATGCTCATATGCCATGTAAATAAACTAGGTACTATGGATCAATGAGTGGCCAGAACAGATCTGATGCCTTTGCATAAAGTCAGCAGAACACTTATAAGCATCCTATGTTCTCTGAAGGAAATTTGGGGCATGCAATGAGATTTTGTCAGTCTAGAGATGGAGGTGCAGGTAGAGAGGCAGCAATGTCAGGGAAGGATGACCTTGGAAATCGAATATACATGAATGAATAAAACAGTGAATGATTAATGAGTCAATTGGATTTTAAGCCCCTAAGTCTTACCTTTAAAAAATATATCAGCTTTATTGAGTTATAATTTATATACCATACAATTTAATGGTGTTTACTATATTCACAGAGTTGGACTACCATCACCACAACCCATTTTGTAACATTTTCAATACTCCCCCTAGAAACTTAATAGGAATCACCCCACATTTTCCCCAACTTCTCTCTCCCTGCCCCCACCAACTGATAGGCAAGCACTAACTGCTTTCTGAATCTCTAGATTTGTTTATTCTGGAAACTTAATATAAATGGAATCAGACAATATCGGCCTTTTGTGACTGAAGTCCTTTTTTGATATAATATTTTCAAGATTCATATGATCTCACCTTTAACAGGAATTTAATAAACAAAACAAACAAATAAGCAAAATATAACCAAAGACACTGAAATTGAGAACAAGCTGACAGTGACCAGAGGGGAGAGGGGAGGGAATCTCAGGGGAAGGGGGGAAGGGTTTGCAGGAACAAGTGTAAAGGACACATGGACAATAACAAGGGGAGGTGGGGATGGGAGGGAGGTGGGGAGAGCCGGCAGGGTGGGCTGGGATGGGGTAAAAGGCAGAAAACTGTACTTGAACAACAATTAAAATAAAATTAGAAAATTAAATTAAATTAAATTTTAAAAAATTCGTTCATATTGTAGCATTATTGATATTAGCACTGCATTCCTTTTTATAGTGAATAGAAAGTATTTAATTGTATGGATATACCACATTTTGTTTATCCATTATCAGTTGATGAACATCTGAGTTGCTTCCTTTTTTTGCTATATTGAATAATACTGCTATGAACATTTGTTTGCAGATTTTTGTTTGAATATGTGTTTGTTTGTTTCTCTCTAGGACATGTATGTAGGAGTAGTATTGCTGGGTCATATGGTGCCACTATTCTTAATCTTTTCATGAATTGCCAGACTGTTTTCTTTACTTTTATTTTAAATTTTATTACATTTGTCTCATTACTTTCATCTCTCGGTAGGTGATGTTTTCTGGAAAAATTCCATTTGCATTGAATTATTTGTTGGTGGAATCATGATTTATGTGTTTAAAGGGAGCTTGGTATCTAATGGCATCTGGATCTTAACACTGATGTGAAAGCTCTGAGTTAGGAAAAGAAAACCTGATTCCAAAGCTGATCCCTAACTCACTATTTGAGTCACTATTAATTCACTGTGAGACCTAGACATGACTACTAACTCATAAGAAAGAAGGACCTATTTTTAGAAAAGTTACCTAGTACTATATGTAATGGCTAGTGAAGTATATCAGAAAGATAAATTATATCAATTGTCACAAATTATATCAGGTTTAGACAAGGCTGACCAGAAAGCAAAATAATAAAGTATAGATAAATTCAAATTACTTAAGAAAAAGGTCTGATTAGGGGATTTGCCATTTTAATTTGATTTATAATTAAAGACACAAATAATTCAAAGTGAGAATCTCCTTTTTATCCATGTACCACCCCCAACCTCCTTCCCTGTATAGTCTTTGGCCAGAGCTTTAGTTTCAGCTTTTCCTATTGCTGTCTTCTATCTCAGGGCCAAGCAGAATAGGAGAGAAATAGGAATCTGAATAATCATTTAGTTAATCAGAATTTAATGTGGAATCAACAACTCAGAGATGCCTGGGAATTCAGATAATACTGAATTCCTGGAGCTTAAAAGGTGTAACAGCTGGTTTATAGCTGCTATTATTAGTTTGTTTTTTTAAGTTTTTTTTAGGTAAGCTGAATCTTCAGCCCTTTATTTTATAAAGGAAGTAGAAGAGTGACTAGAAATGGAAAAACATATGCAGTCAAAATGCAATTTTTTAAGCTATTTCTTCTATGGAAAAAGAGGTAATGTTCAGTTAGTATTCACCATGTGTAAGAGTACACTGACAGCCTATTGCATGTAAAACATTTATCTGGTTAAGATGTAGGGTGCAAAGAAAAACAATACCCACTACTTTCCAAAAGTCTGTCTAAAGCACACGAATAGCTATTAAATATGTTGCAAATATCTAAAGATAATTAAATCAGTAAATAAAGATGTTAAGGAAGTTCAGAGGAAGAACTAAAGAAGACTATGGAAGGGGGTTTGGTTCTATTCACACTGAGCACTGGAGGATGGGGGTCATATTCCATCTGGCAGAGAATGCAGTCATTCTAGACAGAGGGCACATAGGAGCAAGGGCACAAAATAGAGTGCACCGAGCCTGCCTGGGGAAGAAGAGTTTTATCCAAAGCCTTAGGTAGGATCATTCACAAACTCTTTAGATATTTCATAGAACATCCCAGTTGAATAGCCTTTAAGAAACTTGATCACCTTTTTCTGCATGATTTTTGAGGGCTCTCTTCCTCCTCACTTACCTTACCACTGGAGGAAAAGAGAACCCCCAAATCTCCAAAGGGGTATGTTTAGACTTGCAATATGACTTTGTGTAGAGAGGAGAATGTTTCTATCCACAGACAATGCCAACACAGTATTTTACTGTTAGGTCCATCTTTCTGAGAGCAGGAAAAAATTCAGAAAGTATCTTTTCGGTGAAGGAATGAGTGAATGGAAAGGAGGCCAGTAGCCCATTTTTTATGGCGTAGCTTAGAGAAACTTTTTTAGAAATGGGTTATAACATGTTCTAGATTCTTATATTGTGAAATCCCTCCAAGGGAGTTTGTGGGGGGTACTCACAGATCTGTTATACGACTTCCTCCAGAGGCCATGGAATTTACTTCAAGTTTGAGGTATGGCAAGACCAGGATAGAGAGCCAGGAAATATCTCCAACTGCCAACAGTTGCCAAAGAAATTATTTAACTTGAAATGTGTCAGTGTCAACATGTGAGATTTAGGACTGACTTTTTCAGTCTGCTTATCATTTGCTTGGCATCAGCCTTTATGTGCTCAGAAAATCACTGGAAGTTTGTTCAACTTTTAAAATCTTATAGTCTGAGAGACAGGAATAGGAGCTAGTGTATAATATATGTTAGGAAGCTCTCTATAGTCTTCAAAGGATGAAGGAAGCAAAGTAAAATAGAGAATTAAAATTATTTGGTCAATTTAATTAATAAAGTCTTTTTGTCTAAATAATTTGGACTCTAAAGTTATGATGGGATTGAATAATTCAAGTCATTCAAATACATTGGTAAATGTTAACACTTTGACTAACTATTCAATAACCTAAAACTACAGTTATAATATTTCATCTGAAAGATACTATATAAGTTAAGCAATAAATAAATAAATAAATAAATAAAGGAGGCTCTTGTGACCATTTCTGACAAAACTGAGACAAAGACACAGATGATAAGAGACCAAAGAATAACTTCAAAATGATCTTGAAAGATAAACCAGGAAGCAAAGCATTTTAACTTTTTCTCTGTATGAATCAAAGCCATGTACAAATTTTAATTGCATGGTAGGTGCTCTAACCAATTTTGAAAACTGCTTTTTATGTCCTACCCCCTAACTGTGGCAGAATGGTGTCAGAGCTCAATATGTTGGCATATTTATTTCAGATCTTTGCTTAAGGTGATACTACAGAAACAAGTGATGTGCCTGTATGACTCTTCACAGTTCATTCCTGTCCTTTCTCTATCCAATAGTGACCTGAGTTCCGTGTTTCCTATTTTCATTATTTAACATTCATTTACTTAGTATTTCTTACATGCCTCCTACAGAACAGAGACTATGTGCTGGGGGATTCCGTACAGCAGTGAACAAAACAGACGACCTTTCCCATTCTCATGGACCTTGTGTTCTAACGTGGGAGAGGATGGGCAGTATGCAATGCATGCACATTATACAGACAGAGTTGATAATTTTATTGGAAGGAAGAAGTTTAGCTCTAAAATTTATCCTCATTTTAAGTGCATGGAGTCAAATACATGTATTAGTGTTAATACGTGCAGCTCAAAGTCAGGTCAGTGCGGCTGTTTGTGAATACAGCTAAGCATCTCCTTTCCTTTGAAGTAAAATTTGCATCACCCCAATAATTCCTCAGTTTTTACAAGTAGTTTAATCTTGGGCGTGTAGACCAATTATGCAGTCAGATGAGGCACCAAACTTTAGTGCATTCACTTGGCTTGTTGTCAGCAGTCGACATCAGATAGCAAGCTTCTGGCAGGAGTCTGCATGAAGTCATCCCTTCCACCTTCACTTGACCTCAGCTCCGGGGCTGTAGAGCTCAGCTGTAATGTTTTATAATACATCAAGACACATCAATTCCATGCCAGCCCTGCCCTCCATCCTTGCTGAGCTTAACTAATAAGAAAGCAAAGCTTCATTATGCGAAACGATGTTTTCACCCCATTCAGATGTTTATTACTGAATATGATTTGTATTTGAGGAAGCAAAAGACAGCATCTGATCTTAAATTCAACACTCCTTTCAGCATTATACAACAAATTGTTTTATCTAGGTCAATGGCTTTTATCTGGGTTTACATACCAACTATTATCAGAGGCCACATCAAAATCATAGCATGTAAAACAAAAATAAATATGAGATGTTTTCATGTTGTTTTTGGCCTGAAAAGAAATAGAATATACTAATGAGAAATTTGTATATTTCAGACAAATTTAGAAAAAAATGCACCTGAAATAGTACATCTAACAAATGTACCCAAAGACTGATTCATTGAAAACTATGTTATTAGTTATCATTCTAAACATACAAGTTCAACAGGAATAGATTCAGGGCTACTAATCTTGAAACCAATTTTAATCAAAAGAAGTTGAGATGACTTTTTATCTAAATAAAACAAATAAAAAACAAAACCCCAAACAAAGAAACTTAACCCTAACAGTTTGAACTGGTTTATAACATGCCCTTTCTCTTGGAGATAATCAAGCACAAATTGATATTTATTGAGAATCTACTCTACTTTTCACATGCAACTCACTTTTCTAGATGGTGAGTGTCAGGTAATATGCATACTTTACATGTTATCTTTTTTGCCTGGATGAACAGGAGGGCTGAACAGAAGCTTCTCAGAAGCTATTGTCTTCCTAGAGCCTACCTGCTAGTTTGCAAAGTTCAGTGGCTCTTCATGGAAACAACAGGACCCTGCCACAGGCACTGGGAGAGCTGAGTTTGGGAGAACACCAGCTCTTTCTTTCTTTGGAGAACACAAGGGTTTTTTTTTCTTCATTGGTCTGCCTCAGCATTCTGAAGGTTGTCCAACTCTGGGAGCTCATCAAGTTTCATTTCATCCATTAGGCCTAGAGTTAAGAACAGACCTGCAAATTCTGTCAAAATTGGTGATGTATGGCTGCTGAGAAATTCAAATTGCTTCAAGTGCGGGAGCCAACAAAGTAATGTCCCACTACAGGATGAGATCACAACACCATGCGCTCACTCTCTATGTGAGCTGCATTCTATATGCATGAGGGAGAGCCAAAGCATGAGTTCATTGAAGAAATGGTGAGGATCTTCTCCTTAACCCTCGAGCTACCAAGAGTTCAATCAGATCCAACATGGCTGTAATCTCACTCAGGATAGCCCTGGGTGCAGCCCTGTACTTCACACAGACCCGGTAATGACAGACCAATTAAACAGATGCATAGAGAACAAAGTGTAAATATAATTTAGGTGGCTAATTGGACTGAAAACTCCAACTGTGCCATCCTCTTATCAATCGTGATGGCTAAAGTGTCCCATGTTTATAAAGTTTGGCTGCCCTCCATGACTTTAAGAAGGAAATAGAATCTTGCCATAGCATCTGCCTTGAGTGAGTTGTCCAAAATATGTCTTTTTGTTTGTAATGGTGACAAGCAAGTTTTAAAAAAGTAGTCAAACTAAGGTGTTGGTTTATGAGCTGGGTTAAAATTCCCTTGAGGTGTGTGTGTGTGTGTGTGTGTGTGTGTGTGTGTGTGTGAAAGAAGTTGGCAGATACAAAAGCATTGAGCTCAAGGCACTTTGAAGGCTTCCTTTCTCATTGGTCCTAATTATTTCTAGGTTTCAGGAGACAAACTGTATGCCCACAAGCGAAACATCTGTGGTGAATGATCCATTCAAACCGTGTGAGGTCATCAGGAGGAAGTTTAAGCCTTACAACAAAGCAGTTTGGAAAACAAAATGTAGTAAAGTATATTTGTGGCTCTTATCTCACAGTAGGCTTTCAAAGTTCTGCGAGAGTAGAAGAGAATTCACAAGGACTCTTCAGCACAGCCTCTAAGACATGGGGGCAGGGAATGGAGAGGGTCAATGAGAGGCTGTTCACGTAATAGTAGTGAGTTGACCTTGCTATTACGCATCTCCTCTTTCCTTCTTCACATGATCATCTTCTTCCAGGTTTTCTCTCCAACGCTAAGGTTGCTTAATTAAATGAACACTGCCCTGTTAAATTTGTATTTTGGATATACAACAAATGATTTTATGTATTGAAAAAATATTTATTCATTGATATATATATATATATGAGATGAGGCAAAAATAGGTTTACAGTTTTTCATTGGAAAATAATACAATAATTATAAATAATAATATAAGAATAAACTGTTTCATGTACTCACAAATGTAACCCTACTTTTGCCCCCCATATGTATATATATGTGTATATTCATATATACACACACAGATATATGTGTGTGTGTGTATAGAAAGAGAGAGAGAGATGGAGAGAGATTATCTAAAATTCAAATTTAACTGAGACTCATGGGTTTTTATTTGCTAAATCTGGCAACCCTATCTATATCCCATCCACTCCATCCCACTGGGGCTTAACAGCAGACTGAGAAAATGAATGTAATTAGTAATAGTGGCCAAGGAAAACATCGCCAAATGAATCAGGTTGTCCTTGCTACCTCTGGTTATTAATAGGCTCAGTTTCACTGATGAAATAGTTGCTTGCCATGTGCCTTTCTGCCCAGTTCTCACATTCCTACCTGGCACCCTGCTTCAGCACGAACTGGTTTTCCTGAACTCAGTGGTTTAAGTCCTAGATGAAGTGGGAAAACTTTCCCCCAGGGAACTGTCCCAGATGATGGCCCTACACTATCTGGGGACACGTTTACCTCGGTGAGAGGGTTCAGCCTTCAGGTTTTTGTTCTTCTTTCCTGTTCTGCAGCAGAAACTTCAATAAACACCCCTGTTAAATCATCCACTTGGTTGGGCTCACTCATTTTTGCTTGTGAATGCTTTGGATATTAAGTAGAATCTCGAGATAAAAATGAAAACATTGCTATGTTGCTGTTCTCACATATTCACCATGGAAAAGAAATATTTTCAAATATGCATTGCTTGAGTCTGCTTTAATGAGAGAACTATAAGAAGAAAAAAGATATTAAGCCTTATGTATTGCTGTGTACTCTTGCACCATAGAATCCACAATAGATGGATGCAAGTCATGGCAATGTGTCAAACTTAACAGCTTTCAAGCACTATCTTACAAATTGCACATATTTTCTCTCTTATGTAAAGATTTAAATTGGCAATGTATTATAGCTGTTTTAGGCTCAGTAAATTATATAAATAACTTGCATGATACACAAAATTTCTTGCTAACACATCAAGTGTTGCAACACATTTTCATCTTTACTCCATAGATTGTATACAGAACACAGGATGCACCTAGAATGTAAACTGTAAAGTGGATATTGAAACTAGCACATCCTAGGAAAATAAGAATTCCTTTGTAGGTTGGAAGCAACACTTTTCAAATGGTAAGACATAAATACCAAAAATCTGGTAATAAATTTGCCAATAAACATTCTAAATATATTCAAAGGGAGACTAGTTACCTTATAGTGAGTAATGCGCATATATATATGCATTTATATAGATATGCCTGTTGATTATGACTTTAGAATATATCTTCCATGAGTCTCGTTAATGTTAAAATACAATTCTACCCATTTTTAAGTAATCTTTTATATTGATGTGAATTTACTCTTTTATTCGTCAGGCTGTGCCAAATGTGTCAACAACTTTATTTATTTATTTACTTATTTTTGGATCTTTACCTTAGATTGGTTTTTCTCATTGGAGTTCATCCCTACAACTTAAATTCTGATAACAGAAAAGAGCCAAGTTATTTATTTTGTAACTCCTCATAGTGTTCTGCTTAGAAAAATATGTATGCCATAAATCTATATTGAGCATACACTAATGCCTGCTTTAAACTTCTTTCTTTTCATCTTCATTTTTTAAATGTTTTAAGGCTCCATTAAAGTGCACTTTAAAGTTGTAAAATACTTTAGTAAAATTGATAAATATGAATATTTCAGAATTTTGTATCTGAAATCAGCTGTGGCAGGGCTGGCTGAGGCTGAACTATGTAATGCAAATGAGCAATAATTCATTTTAGCTACAAAGGTCAAAAAGTTGAGGTGGAAAAGGGACAGCAATTTTGTCTGATTAGGAAGAGTTTTACGGTCTCATGGGCACAAATAATGTGGCACAGGTGTTTCATTTTAATGTTTTGTTTTTGTATCTCTGTTTCTCTCCAGATCTAAAAACTGTAGGGAACTGGGAGATCAGAAGTGGGCCCAGGATAGAACTCTTACAGCAGAGAGAATGCTAAAAAAACCACAACCTTTCCTGAAGTGGGGACAAGTGAGTAGTTAGAAGTAGTGTACTGATTGGGGTTAAAGAGAAAACAGACTTTAAAAACTCACTGTTCCACAGCCATGGCATTCTAGACTGTGCAACTAACTTCAGTCCCATTTTTTTCCCCAAGGGAAAGACCTTATCACTTAAAAATTATTGTATTTGAGGCATTTTGTGTGGAAAGCCAAAGTTAGATAGGTAGTAAGTGATGACAGTTAAGAATTAATGAAAACAGTCCTAAATTGTACTTGAGTGCTTCTATTTTCTTAAATTTTTCTCTACTTGTATATAATCTTGTATAATATAACAGTTGCTATGATACCTTTACCTAAGTTTAGCCAAGTACTATCCAGAAAGAAATATGCAGAACTTAGGTTTTGACTTTGCAAACCCAAATATCTGTTTAAAATAGACCCACAGAAATTAGTATGCAGATGACTTGTAAATCCATTACTTTCCACCTCCCCACGTGGCTCCCCTCCCAAACTCCAGTTCTAAACTTCCATACGCCTATCGGAATTCTGAAATGTCTGAAATTACGTCCCATCTCCGCTCTGTTGCCTGATTTCCCTGCAATGCTTTCATCCTCTTCCTAATACCTCTCTGCCTGTTGCCTCACTGTGATGATTATACAGCAAACTCTCCCTCACCTCGCCTTCCCTTTCTCCTCTGCGTTGCTCTAATCTTCTTCTAGATCTTATGGGATGCCACTTGAACTCTTCCAGTGCTTTCTGCTTGGTTTTTCTGACTCCAATCAGAAATGTGAACATTCTGGTTTCTTTGATTAAAGAGTCAAGCACATTACTATATAATTAAACTGTGAGTGCATTCTGTAATCACCACCTGTTAAGCAGATATCAGCATAAATTCTATTTTCAATTATTTCTCAGCAAATAGCTACTTTGAGTTAAGATTTTTCAAGGTGTGATTGTGTGGGCTCTTAAAGAGTTTCTTCCTTTTGGTAGGTTTGGCATGCGCTATTTAATTTACCCAATTGTATTTAAAACAAAACTAAACTAGACAAAAAAAACCTTTCTCTCTAATTTAAGATTTTGAAAAACATTATTTCTATAAGAATAAATAATACTATTTATCCAAAAGCCCCATGTTCATAAGTGTGATATGATAGGAAGGAAATGAGAAAAGATAATGTTTTTTTAAAAAATTGGTCAAGCCTATTGAAGGATAAACAAATTAAATAATGAGCAAGCCAAAAAACTTTGACATAAAAAATACAAAGATCAATAAAACAGAAGAAATTATTAAATTTCTACTATCAAAGGATTTCTACTGTATAGAGCAGGACTTTTAAACCTTTTTCATCTTATGGCACACATAAACTAATTACTAAAATTCTGAGTCACACCAAAAATATATTTTAGGCTAGTATGACAAAAATAGGTATAATTTTGATTCATTTACATCAGATAGCTATTGTTGTGTTGGCTGTTGTCATTTTTTATTTGACCATCTAAGGGAAAAGAGGTCAGTGCCCCTGACTAAACAGTCAAGTACTGCATGTTTTAAAAATTCTTGCAGCACACCAGTTGAAAATTGCTGGTATAGAGAGTTGAAGAAGAGATATTTATGCTAACATACACTAAAATACAGGGTAGATTGACAACTTGAGATGAATATTAATTAGAGAGAAATATGTGATTTCTGGAATCAATGTGGTTTCTGTCCTAAGATTCAAATAAAAATTGAGGAATGAATAGTTATATGTTAAACTTTTAACTTCAAAGACTGTTCATAAAATGGAAGATGTAGACAGGTCAATAATTTACAGGACATATGTAGTTAATAAAAAGGTTTCTGGTCTCATTTAAAGAAGTTCCAATCTGTCCTTCTGCATGTAGGAATTTCTTATTGTCATCTATTACGGATATAAGGTTAGTTAACATTTAACTGTCACACAATTGCAAAGCACTTTCCAAATATAAAATATTATGTAAGTGCCATAGAATCCATTACTTCATACTCAATCTTCAAGCAACAATTAATGAACAATGCTGCATTATAGAATAGCCTTACTAATGGAAATTTAACTTCCCTATAACTTTAGGAGATTTCAGAACATTACATAATTGTTTCAAGTCAGATTGAATTTTAATCCATATATTATTTATGCTGTTTGATCATCTGGTTTTAGATAGATGGATACATATGTAATATCATATACATAAAATTATATATAAATGCATTTATAAATTTTTCCATTTCCTGTATGAGGTAATAATCTTCATTCTAGGATTCATATATCCATTGCTTCACAAGAAAGCATTTCTCAAGCACACTAACTATGCCAAGCATTATGTGTAATTTGCAATAGATTCAGCCTTTTAGAAGCTGGTGTTGCTAAATTACCCTTTATTTGAAGAATCTTAATTTCTTTAGGTCAGATATTTTGGGAAATGGTAAAAGAAAACAGGGTAGGTGCATTCCGTTTGCAGGAGGATCCCTGGGGAGGTCTGGAAGCCGAAGATTGCTGTGCTGTGGTCTGAGGCTGTAGCACACAAGCCAGTCAGGGGTCTCCTGTTACGTCCCCTGCAAACTGCTTGTACCTGTCACTATTTTCACATTTTTTTGGACAGAGGAGATTAGCCTCAACAGCTACACCAATTTTCAGTGTTTGGTACTTTCAGGACACAGGCATGCCTCCTTTTTATTGTGCTTTGTTTTATTGCACCTCACAGATGTTGCATATTTTTGTTTGTTTGTTTTACAAATAGAAGGAAAGATCCTCCACCAGCAAAGAGATTGCAACTTGCCCTATCACATGATATTTGTTTCATTGTGTTAGTCTAAAACCAAACCTGTAACATCTCCAGAATATGTCTGTCCTCCTGTCTTTAAGAAAAATGTGAAGAGAAGTAGACACGAAGAATATAGAGATTTTATTATTTCTCAGAACTGCATGCAGATGAAGTAAAGGTGAGTTCAAAAATGAATATTTTGAGGCAAGCTGCCCTTTGAGGGAAGTGAAGAGATTTAAAAAGGTGTGGGCCTCATCATTTACATTTTACAACAAAAAGTCATACTCATAAGAAAGGTCTAGGAACTATTTCCTACTGCTTTTGGTATTTTCTGTTGTTAAATACATTTTTAGATACTTTAAAAGATGGTAATGTTGTTGGAATTTAGTTAGCTTTGCTGCTAAATTGATTCTCAGTTTAGGATAACTTTTTATAGTATCTTTAGGCCATCATTCCAGAGCTCTTTGGAAGAAGAAATGAAATAATTTTGTTCAACAAATCTCTGAATATTTTTGCAAGCATGTAACCCAAGTGTTTGCAGAGTAATTAATTTACTCATTCACTCTTCCATTTATTCCTTCAACAGACATTTATGAATGGCTACTGTGAGCCAGCCATTGTGCAAGAAAGTGAATATGATGGAGGTGTATGAGGGAGTTCGCAGTCGAGATCAGCATATTAACAAATATTACAAAAGTGGACCACTGGCAGGATAGATTTATATATAATGAGGTGTCTCTAACAGCCTGAAAGTTGCGGTGGGTCAAGATGAATTACTTTGAATATGTAAGTTTCAATATCCCTGAGTAAGGCAAGTAAGGATATTCCCAGTAGAAGGGGATAAAATGCCAAATTTCAGGCTGGAGACAAGATTACAGTGTGCACAAAACTTGTGATTGGAATATAGCAGCTATATGAAAGAGTAGCAGAAAATATGTCCATAGGGAGAGGCAGAGATGTAAGATCAGGAAGGCACCTGTATGCAATACTAATGAGTTTGAACTTTTTATTGTGAAAGCATTAAAGAGGCACCAAAGTATAGTTGTTGAATGGACAAGTGGATGAAAGTACAAGTAAGACAAGAGTACTTTTAATGCATTTCCAAATTGAAATGGAAATCTTTGGCAGCTTTGATGCTCTTATATGTCTATCATATATATTATATGTATACATATATAGTGTATATACTATATATACTATATACATACAATATGTAGTATATATATTATGCACATATATAACGCACAATATTTGTATGTATCTGTCCACATATAAATATAATATATGCATAGAGATACCTTTATTGTAAGATATATATACTGGTAGACATATAGATACAGATACAGCATCATAAATATAGATATATCTCTATGTACACATACACACACACACATTGTATAGAGTGTTATGGAAAGGACATGGTCACCATAGTGCCCTGAGCCCTAGAGCAGGGCCTGGCACATAGTGGATGCTGGATAAATACTTGTTGATTGAATAAACAGATTTTAAAGAGAGATGTGACGTGAATAAGGAATCCATCTCTCAGACTCTGGAATGGAAAATAGTACGAAAAGAGGAGCACCTGGAGATGATCAGGGCATTATTATAGTTAGTGATGTGGAGAAGAAATGATGAAAAGTTGAAGTGGGAGACCTGAAGACTGAAGGCTGGGAGTGAGTTAAGACATTAGTCTTAGAACTCTGGTGACAATGAGATGACTGGGGTCAGAGAGTGGTGGGAAAGCAGGATAACCACCAAGTTTCTTGCTTGGGCTAATAAGTGGCCAGCAGGCTATCCCTCAGAGAGGAAACTCAGGAAGTTAAACAGATTTGGGATGTGAAAATGACATTTTATTTAAAAAGTGATGATGTTGAACTCTTCGTGAGACATCCAGAGGATATTAAAAAAGGCAGCTCAATATGTGATATTGGAGAATCTAAATTTTAGGTGGTAGATGGAGCTAAGGGGGTAACTATTTCTCAGAGAGAATAATTAAAAAAAAAAAAAGAAAAAGATTGAGCCCAGAACCTGCAGTGAGAGGAAGAGGAGTCCATGTAGGAGGCAGAAGAAACACCCAGAGTGGTAGGAGGAGATCAGGGGAAGGGTAGGCCACCAGACGGAAGGAGGAAGTTTATCCATTTTTGCTATGGATAAACTTAAAAAATCTACAAAATACAACACAGAGACTTGAAGAAGAATAAAGCAACGAAATAATTAGTTGGCACCTTCCCTTCTTTGATGATTACAAGGATTGGATCACATGTTAAACCAAATCTTCACATGGAAAAGTTACTCAGCTGGGATAGTCTCTTATTTTTCATTCTCTTTAGTCCCATGTCCCTCAAACGCACACATGGAACATGATTATAAAGCCCATGAGCTATGCCTGACAGGGAGACAACAGCATCCCTATCTTAGGGGCTGCGCAGTTCAGTTTTCCTCCCTAGACACCTGCCACCTCGCCCCCACACATACTTCCCTTTCCAGAACAAGTTGTTTACCTTTAAAATCATTTATCAAAGTAATGATACCAGCATCCCTTGAGTGCTTGCTCTGAAAACACTTTTTTCCCAAATAACTACTTTTTCTCTTATGCATAAAATGAAACAGAGTCACAGTTGCTTAGTTGGCAGTGGAAAAGTTGGGATTTGAATGCAATCAGTTAAACTTTAATAATAATAATAACCTTTATTAACACACTAACTTTCCCAGCATCAGCAAAGTAGTGATTAAACACCCCCTTCGATCAGAACTAGTCATTGAAATTTGTAAAAAGTGTGCTTATATAATGCCATAGTGATCTATTTTATATAAATACTGTTTTGTGCACTGGAGGATTTAGTCGGGAAGGGCATCAGCTAGAGCTGTGTTTATATTCTACATCCAGAGGAATAAACAAAGATACCAACTGCCAATTAAAGGGCAGTATGGAATTCACCGCATTTTCTTATTTAGTGTCCATTTACATTATTTAAATTGTTTTCTAGGCATGATTTTATGTAAATTCTGGTAAAAATGATAAATTTGTATGATGAACTAGATTTTCTAATTATTATTACTGTCAAACTTTGTTTATAACTGAAAGTCAATATCTGATTTGTTTTTTAAGATTGGTAAAGTTCTGACAGATGGGAAGATGAAAATCTTAACCAGAAGCTAAATGAATTTATTAATATCCATATTAAGCTGAAAACCTTCAACAACATAGAGTTAGAGGTCATATAAGCTGATGGAAAATGCTTCCAGAAGTAAGAAGACTATTAAAGGTACCTAATTCCAAAGAAGTTAAAAGATCTCAAGAATAATTTCTTAAAAGTAACTGTAAGTAAGAAGATAGGTAATGTACATAGGCAACAAATGTTTAACATTGTCCCATCGGATAGACAAATTAAGGCATTTTCCATGGATCTAAACAGTGATGAGTAAGAATAGGAGAATAGATTCAATAAGAAGAACCACCAATATGAACCAATAAATATTCAATTATGAATACATAATACATACATCACGGGTGCTGACTAATGAACTGATGATTCTGGACCTGCCTAAAAATAAGAGAGAAATTTGTTTATCCCAACTAATACTGGAGGACACATTCGCTATTCTGTAACCACAGGTGGTATTACTTGCTCTTACGTCCTGCTAATAGATATGAAGCCCAAACTATCTGCTTCTTGTTTCTAGTGAGGTAAGAATCCCAAAGACAAAGTGGTGTTGATCCTGCTGCTGTGACTTCTTTTGAGTTTGACATTGTAACTCAGCATATTGAAAGGCAAGTGTGTTCATGATCTGCATCTTCAACTAGGGTGTTTTAACTTGTCACCACGTTTAAATGGAAAAGAACATATAGTATCATCATCTTAACTTCTCTACGATGGCTCAGTGAGTTACCCTTGGATTTAACTCATGGCCTCTTGTACAAATAACTGTCGGATTCCACCTCAGTACTCTTCTCTTTATACACCATATTCTTTTCTCTTCTTTCCTTTCCTTTCTTTTTATTTTTTAAGGGGGTAGGTATCTCTTTGCCCCAGAGCCATACTTCTTGGCCAACACCTCTGTGCCTACCCTCTCCCCAGTGCTCAAGCTTCTTCCTCCTCAGACATGGCAGCTTCTCCTAGAGGTAGAGATGGCAGGTGGTAGTGATAGAGAAGTTCTGTTCATGCTCAGAAGGGGATGAATATTGGAGCTCTTTTTCCCTCCGTCTGAGTATTTTGGAACCGTTTTCCAGAGTTACGAAGGAGTCTAGCTTCCTGGCCCCCGCTCACCGGCGCCTCCCCCACCCTCCGTCTGTGAGCGTTGCTTTGTTTCTCTGATCGCTGAACTGAAACCGGTTGAGTGTCAGCACTTACCCCATATGTTCATTAGTAGTGAATCTGTAATTAATTTCTTATGGTCTGAAGTCGCTGAGACGGTGTGTGCATGTGTGTGAGTGCCTGCACACTGTGTTTATGGGTTTTTCCATGATTGTTTAATTATTTGTCTGTTTTCCCTGCATTTGTAATGAAGGTACCATATTTTGCTTGGCTTTTGACCAATAGAATTTTTGCATAAGTCTGCTGTGTGCATATTACATGTGAAAAAAATTTCACTTTTGAGATTACATTGATTTTTGAGGCAAGAATATTTTATTGGCACATCAGTAAAGCCTTTAAACTATCTCAAAGGGAGGTTTAGACCTGATTTTACATGTTTCTCTCCAGAAAACGACAGCACAAGTAGACTATGAAAAGTTTACAGAGTAACCTTATAATGTTAGATATTGTTTAGAAAGTTTGTTTTTAATTCAGCAGCAGATAATAGGATATCAAGTGAGAAACTTAAAAATTAAAAGCAGTGCACTAGTAAAAGCCCATTTTACATGCATACATAACATACATTCTATACAAAACACATCAGTATTTCCTATCTTTTTACAATGATCATGCATTGTATGTGTAAGAAATAAAATAAAAAATACTCTCAATTAAAATGAAAGCACACATCATGTTGTCTTTTCAAAGTATCTCAGTGCTTCTTGTTCCTCTGTATATTTTCAACCATGTAGTACTTACAGAAATACCAGTTCTCTAACTTAATAAACACTTGCTGAAAGCACTCTATATGCAGAGTAATATGAGAGAGACAAAGATGAACACGGCTGGGGAGGGCGGACACATGGGCGATGGCCAGCTGCGGGGGCAGGGCCCTCACAGCAGGTGGGCACAGCCTCTTGACTCCATGGCATTATAATTTTTGAGAAAATTTATATTTAATATCTCTGTCACGAAAATAGTTAATATATATCTGATTTATCATTAAAAGACAAACTATTGACTCTAGAATCCTAGGTGTTAGGAAAATTGATGAATGGATATGAAAATTTTAACCTAAATATTTGTAGTTTGGTAAATCAAAATAGGCAGAAGATCTGTTTTATCCCTTTAATTTTTTTTTTATTTTTCAATTACAGTTTTCTTTCAATATTATTTTGTGTTAGTTTCAGGTATATAGCATAGTGATGAGACAACGATATACTTTACAAAGTGTTCCCCCCAATATTTCCACTACCCACCTGGCACCATCCACAGTTATCACAATATTATTAATTATGTTTTCTATGTGGTACTTTATGTACCCGGGACTAGTTTGTAACTACCAATTGTACTCCTCAATCCTTTGACCTCTTTTGCTCTGTCTCCCAACCCTCCTCCCCTCTGGCAAACACCAGTACACAATCTGTGTCTATGAGTTTGTTAACCTTTTGTTTGTTCATTTATTTTGTTTTATATCTTTCTTGTGATTCAAAGCATGGGATTAGGGGTAGGAAAGCCATGAGTTTAAATCCTGGCTCACTGTTCACTAGCTGTGTGATTGATGGGAAAGAGGATGTAACTTTTCAATTCCTCAGTTTCAACAACTTTTTAGTAGTCCCTACTGCACACATTTGTGGTAAGGGCTAAGGGAAAACATATTCTAAAAGATTCTCCCTGGCTGGTATAGCTCAGTGGATTGAGTGCGGGCTGTGAACCAAAAGATCACAGGTTTGATTCCCAGTCAGGACACATACCTGGGTTGTAGGTCAGGTCCCTGGTGGGGGCCACATGAGACGCAACCACGCACTGATGTTCCTCTCCCTCTCTTTCTCCCTCCCTTCCCCTCTTTCTAAAAATAAATAAGTAAAATACTTAAAAAAAAGAATTCTGAAGGCCTACCCAAAAATAAGTAAATAAATACATATACTCTCAATATCATCAGTATTTGTGTTACTGCTGGCTTTGAGGCAAGTGCCCTGTAAATCATAATTTTACCTTTGTAGTCCTAAAATAAGAAGTTTCTCATTCTCACAGAGCAAAAGGAGCCATATAAAGAAAATTTGGGAAAGAAGAGTTAGGGAGATGACCACCCTCCATGGTACTCATGCCACAATCCTCTTGCTTAATTCAGCTGCTCATAGCTCATTCTGCTCATGCCTAGTGCCTCATCTTTTAGGGTGTCAGTTGCCTGGGATGAACATATTCTAGGTTTTGGTCTTGCATAAATGTCTTTGACCTATGCTACTCCAGTTTGGTGTAGTGAGTCAAATCTGATTTTGAGTAATCGGGGACAGTCATCACTATTTCAAGAGCCCAGATCCGTTAGGAGGGCTGTGGGTTTCGGAACTATATCAGGTGAATGAAATTCCTGGTTGCTTTTCCATGCCAAGACCATGGAAAGAACTGGAGGCCCTGCATCTCTGTTCCTGAAGAAGTAGATGGAATGTCGATCAACTTTTTAAGCTTATAAAGGCATTAAGTCCAAGTTATCTTGGCTCAGGGAGTTTGGCAGGAACATTTGTTTCCTCTTCTTAGACACACAAGAAGACAAAATTTCTTAGACTCCCTTGTTAGGGATTTGGTACCATATGACTGAGTGCAGGTCCACAGGATGTGGGCAGATACAATATAAGCCATTTCTAGGCCTGGCCCATCAAAATATCTTACATGATCCGCTAGTCTTCTTTCTTTCCTTGCCTTGGCTTCCTTAGGGAGAACACGTTCTAAACCATGCAGCCATGGGACAGAGGAGAGACCACTGACCTGTACGCCTTTAGGTGAGGGAGAAATAAATCTCTATTGTATTACACCACTGACATGTCAGGGTTTATATGTGTTATTTAAACATAGCCCAGACTATCCTGACTTACATGGAAAGACTATTAACTCTCCAACAGTCATGGGGAGTGGTTGCAAACATTACTTGTGGGATAATATTTTAGAAAGTGTAAATTATATCATACTTAGAATACCCCAGGGGTTTCCTCTTATAAATAGAACAAAATATGACTTTCTGGCATAGTCTAAAAGACCCTGAAAAACCTGATGCCTGTCTCCCTGTCTGGCCTCAAGGCCTGCATTTTCCTTTGCTATTGCATTCCTCATGAACTCACCCACTTGCAATTCCTTGAATATGCCACATGTCATAATTTAAGGCCTTTGCATTGGCTGTGACTTCACCCTCAAGTATCTTTGCCTGGAAATTCACATCATTGGCTGTTTCTCATCCTTCATGTCTCTGTTCAAATGTCCCTCCCCAGTAATGCCACCCCAGTGAATTTTTCTCCCTTCTTATTTATTTTCTTCAGATATGTGAGATGACAATAGTCAATATTTACTAGTTTATTGTCTGTGTGCCTCACCCGAACTAGACTATGAGCCCCATGACGTCCTGCACATCATTTGCTTATCATTGTGCCTAAAATAGTCAGTGCCCAACACATAGACATATTCACTAGTAAATGTCTACTTGATTAATGAAAAAACAAAAAAATGCTTTAAAAAAATCTTAAGTCCTAGTAGCAATATAAATTCTATAATTCTATAGGTGTCTGCAATAAAAAGGACAATATTATCCGGAGATGTATTAGAATGTACTTGCACTGGATTGAACAGTGTCCTCCAAAATTTTGAATGCATCCAGAACCTATGAAGGTGATCTTATTTGGAATAAAGTTTTTGTAGGTGTAATCAAATTAACATGAGCTCACTGGATTAGAGTGGGGCTTAAATCCAATATGACTGATATCTTTAAAAAAGAGAGTAATTTGGACACAGAGACAGATATACACAGACAAACCTTAGAGTTCATACTTTCTCAAGCCAAGGAACCTCAAGATGATAGTTCTGTTTAGACCTAAAAAGCATTTTACTTTTTATTATTGAGTCTATTGGGGTTACACTGGCTGATAAAATTATATGGGTTTCAGATATACAGTTCTATAATACATCATCTTTATATTGTATTGTGTTTACCACCCCAAGTCAAGTCTCCTTCCATCATCATTTATCTCCCCTAAAAAGACTTCAAATTAAAAAAATTTTAATATGGTCCTGGCAGGGTAGCTCAGTTGGTTAGAGCATTGTCCCCAATACACCAAGGTTGGGGGTTTGCTCTCTGGTCAGGGCACACACAAGAAGCAACCATCGAATGCATGAATAAGTGGAATAACAGATTGATGTTTCTGTCTCTCTCACTCTCCCCCTCTTCCCCTCTCCCTCTCCATCTCCTTCCCTCTCTCTCTCTAAAGTCAATCAATAAAAATTTTAAAAACATTTACTACAAATTTCCAGGCTTAGATTAGTCACTTGATAAAGTACGATCTCTTAAAAATAAGTTAATGCTTCAGACTCATCACTAATAAAATTTAGATCACATTTCTTAGTTAATCAAGCGATTTACGGTTATCAAATGATAGCTTCACCTTTGGAAGTTGCTTACTGACAGTAGCATTCATATAGTCCAGAGTTTTGAACCTCAGAAGGCAGTTTTACTTCCATAGCTTTTCTGTTAATTCAGGCAATTGTCATTAATATAGAAAATGCATTTTCATTTGGAAATATGAAATCAATATATAATGAAAATACTTTAAATCTGTGCTTAGGTTTTAAATTGTAAAACTTATGTCTAACAAATCAGATACAGTACAGTCTACGAATTAGTCTTTTTTTTCTAAAAGGGAAACTGAAAAACGGAAAGAATATGTACAAAAACTAGTGTGTCAAAATGGAGAGAGGATGTTGATTTACTAAAGGACCTGCGCATTATAAAACCAATACAGTTTTCTCAAACAAAGGGCATGATGCCTTTATTTAGAGGGAATAGGAGCAATGAACATACACTTTCCCAGAATTTGAGACATTTGTTGATGTAATATAGAAGCATGAATTTATAAGGTCAGCAATTATGGTGTGAGGGAAACACATATTTGAATGAGGGAAAAACCTTCTGGTGTAACTAAGATTGAACCTAATTGAAAGTGGTAACTGCTCAGGGCTAACTAATGGACTGCTGCAGGGACAGAGTCTTGCTCACGTTATACATCCGTGACCCGGAAGAGGGCACACGCATTAAGAGGATAAAATCTGTTGACACAGGAATAGTTGGGGTGCTGAGGAGCTGTCAGAAAAGAGCGCTCAGGCTGGCTCGGACAGGCTAAAAGCATGGAGTGATAATGGCTGACTCAATTCAATGCTGAAGAAAAAATTCCAGGGATTTAAAGCCACAATAAAAAAGGAATATATACTCCTAAAACCTCCAGAGGATTGAGCTCTGAAAGAAATATATTGAGGTAAACTTTTCAAGGCATGCTTAGATTTAAAAATATAGGGAGGAAATATAAAAGTAGGCATTCAGTCTATGGAAATTGTTTCAGAATTAGAGAAAGTTCTAGAATTACAGAATCACTATAAAATTCATGGGTCTTAATCTCTCATTGACCCTCAATTTCTTCTCCTTGGATCCCTAACATGCAATCAGTTCATAAAGTTGTGACTGTCACTGCTTCCTTTTTTTCTTCTTAGGTATTCTGGTGAGTGTTAGGAGAGTGGGCATCCTTCTACCCTGGCGCTTGTGCAGGAAACAGTTAACCAAAAAAGCACAATAGGATGCTCCACCAATGTAGCCAAAGGGTATTTTCCCCCAATTATTACTCACAGTTTCCATGGTTATCTTTGCTAAGAAGAACAGTAAAACGGTAGATGGGAGTAGCTGAGTAGCAGAACAATACTTTCTAGCCAGCACTCATTTCACTACCCTCTTGGAAGACCAGCAGTCCCTGATTACTCCTGTGCCCACGAGGAGGGGATTAGACCAGATCTCCTTAAACCCTGGATGCTTACACTGTGACCGTTGAGTGACCTGTGTTTCTTCTATCAGAGCAACAGCAAAAGAAATAGCGCACCAAATAATATGTATCACTAGCTACTGATGAATTCTTCAGTTAAGTCAAAAAAAAAAAGCCTCTATTTTTTTCTATTCAGAAAAATCAGAATCAAGATGTAGTATCCACTGTGCTTTTCCCTTCCCTGAAAATCCGTAGCTTTGCATTGCTTGCAGGATGATATTCATACTCAGATAAAAAAAATATATATATATATAGAATAATTACTGATCAAGGCACTAGTTTAGCTTACATAGTCCTCATAATCTGCAAGTTATTGTTATCCCAATTTTACTCAGAGATATCAACTAATTTTTCTGAGATCTCGGAGCTAGAGAGATGCAGCCTGGATGCATAACCAGGTTCATCTCAGGCCAAATTCTTGTTGTTTCCATCACAACCTGATGGATTTGTGTTCGCATATACATCACAATAAACAGATGGCTGATAGGAGGCTGGGTGATGGAAGAATGATGCATAGAAGGTAAGATGGCCACACACACACACACACTCACACTCACACTCATACTCCTTCCTTGCTTTGTGCTGCAATTCAAAGCCTTCACCAACAGGGCCGGTATCTTCTTGCAATCTTTGATCTTCATGCACTCTGTGCACCTCATGAAGAGCTCCACCATCTGTTTCCTTGAATGCCCCTCTCTTTCTCACTGCAGACTCTCCAGCATTCTCCACACACGCACCTCCCTCTCCCCATCACGCTGTCTGTACTGGTCCTTTGCACAGTAGCTCTTCACCTCATTGTCCCTCAGGCCTGTCAGTGGTTTGATTGCCATTATACATCCCACCCACCTCACTAGCACATTGCCCTGCATATAACTGCTCAGTATTTGTTTGTTGAATGAGTATACAAATGTGTACATGTTAAATGCTAAACAATATATAGTTTGCCTATAGTGCTGAACTTGTTATATTTGATTAATCTCTTGTAAAAAGCATTTAAAGCAGGGCTTTTATTGTCAAATAATATACCTTACTTTTTGTTTATATTGTATTATACAAAAGTGCAAATGAATATTCTTTAATTTTTTATTATGAATATTCTTTAATTTTTTTCTTTTTCTGAGTGACTTTTGTAACTTAGTTTGATATAATAATATTCTGGAGGAAAATGACTTTCCAGTTAAGCATGCAGGCTCTGTATTTAGATTACCAGGATCAAATCCTGGCCTGACACATAAACGTTGTGATTTTAAGCAAATTGCTTCATCTTTCTGTGCCTCACTTTCCTCATCTGTCTAATGGGGTAAATGAGAGTACTTACCTGCCTAGAAAATTGCCTGAGACATTAATGCACACATAGCAAACATCAGCTCATACTGAAATGATTTTAAATCCGATTACCTTATTTCCTCCCACGGTACTCTTATTTCACTTCATTTATAATCTTTCCTTCAGGGAGATGCAAAGCTAATTTAAGATTGCATTGAAAATAAAGATAGACTTGTTTTCCATGTGGAGTTAAATTAAGCTGGGAAACAATTATCGATAACCTACTGTGGGCCAGCACCAGTCTGGTGCTGAGAGGCACAAAGTATGAATATGTACCACTGAGACAGATGTGTACCGCTGACCCTCACGAGCACACAGTAGGTACAGGACTAGAGAAGAGGCAACTTTAAAATCACACAGTTTGGTGCTCTAAATACAGAACTGTTCAGAATATGTTCTTCAGATGCCGAGAGGATTTATTACCTGAACTCAGTTTGTATTCTTAAACAATGAAGTGATTACTTTGTGAATCACTGCACTGCTTTTCACCCAAATTCCAGCAAAAAGCACAGTGAAACCCTGGGTTGTCACAGCCTTTACCTGACAGCATACACTGACCTGCAACTCTAGCCTGGCGGCCTCATCTACCAGAGGAACTGGGGCAGCCCTCTGCTGAGGTCAGACACCTACTTCGCTAAACATCTTTCACTCTTCAACTCCTAGTCCTAGAGTTTGGTCTCCCCAGGCTTTGGAGAAGTACTTCAGTGATTCTTTGGGAAAGATTCTATGTGAAACATATTAAACCTATTCAAAAATTACTACTTAAGGCATGTCTTAAAGACATCATCTGGAATAGTATATTTGGAGGGCAATGTATGCAATAATTGATAGAAGTAGTTTAATAAGCTTTTTAAATAAATTATACTAAACATCCATATATATATTTAACATATTAAGTAATAATGTGGAACAAAGTTGTAAGTGAATATATCATTATTTTCTTAGATATTTTCTCAAATTGAAAGCTAAATGCAGTGAACTGTGTGTGTGTGTGTGCATAACCTCCCATGTATACATATACACAAATATATACATGTAAGTGAATTCCCATTCATTTTGAGGGTAAATCACTATATATTGCTCATTATGTTATTTATGAACTGGATATAATTTTATGAAAATTGTAAAATGAAGGAAGCAAGACAAATTGTATATGAGCAAGTCTCTTGGTGACCTTCCAAGCTTGGCTGTCCTCATCCTCCACTGATGTCTCAGGACAACCAGCGTAGGTTCTAGATTCAAGGTCTTCTGTCGGGAAAAGAGATAAGAAAAAAATAGTGTAAGGTCTATGTAGCTTTTTATAAAAAAAGTTTTATCATGTTTAACATCATTTAGTAAGGATGTTAGCATTTGGTATTCAATCCTTGTAGGACTGAATAAAAGAATGGCAAACATGGAGTTAAATTGCTCAAATATTTTATTTTCATTTTAAGCAGTAAAAATAATTCTCATTATTGTTCTTGTTGAAAAAAGCCTAAGGCCACACACATAGGAGAAGAGAAAATTATTTTAATTGATCTGAAAACACAATGTTTAGTGACTACATTGAATATCTGGGGACTGAATAGCAGTGATTACATCTATATTATCAACATGGTAACATTTGCCGAGACTCAGGCATAGACCAGATATTATCACCAGCATAGAGTGGACATTATTTGCTTTAATGAGAATATATTGAGCAAGATTTAAGTACAGGAATGTAATATATAAGGCAGGTTAAAGATTAATACTCTATCCTTAAGGAGCTTACATTTGGGTGCTTTGAGAAGGAAGCACAGACCTCAAAACAGGTAACTAAGTACAAGCCATGACCTCAGGTGCATTAGAACAATATGAGTGTAGGCTTTCAGATTGAGGAAGGAAAAATAACTGCATGTTAATATAGAAATATTCTGGAATAGATAAAAAGCTTGAAAGGGAAAAAAGAAGAAAAATCTAAAAGAAAAGGAAGCAGAGAAGCTGCTTTATCATCATTTATCTTTAAAAATAAGACAAATATCTAGATAATAAACTCCTAATTTACATTCTCTATAGATTGTGCCAGGAGGGGAGAGATAATGTCTATTTTTATTCCCAGTTTTATCTCAAGCACCTGGCACAGTTCCTTGACAGGTAGAAATAGGCACTCAATAAATTTGTTGAGTGATTTCTCCCTGTTTCCTCTCTTTCTCTCTCTGTTTCAGAATCACTTGCCATGTTGATTAAGCTCCATATCTTTCTTTTCCTATCTTAATAGGATTATATCAAGTTAAACCAGATAGTATTCCATTTTCACGTCTAAATGGTTAAAAAGCAACAATTTCATATGGTTCAAGCTAATAATTCCACTAGTGTGCAGGAATTAATCTATTTACTCCAAGAAGAAGCTGAGACAAATGACTGACTACTGAACTAAAATAATGTGATACATTTTCTCAGGAACAGTCTTAACAGGAAGCCTTCCTGGAACCTTGGGATCAAAAGGGCCCATAGGACTATGTGATATGGTGCATACAATAGCGATACTTTTACCTACAATTGCCTGTGTACTTCCAGCTCGAGGCCTTGAGTATGCAACTGCGCCTACTCTGGAAAGTGACTTCCAGTGTTCTGGTGCTCAGCCTGTATGCTCTGCTTCCTACTATCTATCTTTGTTCAGTGGAAATGGTTTAAAAATGTGAATACCTTAACTGCGACAGAGCGGATGTATCCCACTACAGCTCTTCTGCTCATACAAACCACCCATCCTTTTGTATTCATCCGAAAGTCATCCTCAGCTTCACACTCTACTTCACAAAGAGCCCTGATCTCTGGGAGTTGGGTTGTGACAAGAAGTAACAAACTTGGATGGTCAAACTGATTATGGTGTCTGGTATTGGGTTAAGAATTATGGCAGAGCCTTACATTCTCATGACAAGGGCTTGTGTTCTTACCTCATGGTGTGATGATATATAATTTATCGTCCAAAAATGAGTGCTTTTTGAGAGTGGAAAGGTGAGTTATTAATAATTACACTAGGATAACAAACCTAAACACAGACCGCCTCGGGCAAATGGAGACATGCAGCTGCACTATAATTTGAGCATTTTTTCAGAACACATTCTGTGCAATGCTTTGTGTATAAATTTTGCCCCAAACTCTCACCAAGTAGTGCTAGGGCAGGATTCAAATTCATTTCTGTCTGCAAAGCCCATGCTGCCAGCCAATTATTCATTTATTTATTTTATAAATGGATATTTTCCATGATTCAAAAGGTTGTTGTAAAGAAAGATTCAAAAAATAAATGTTTAAAAAAATTTTTAAGCAATCTACTATATATGCATATTTGGGATATTGCAAAATATTCTCCCTTCTATTTTTCTATTCACTCTTAATTCTTTAATTCAAGATTTAAGTAAAGCTTTGAAAAACTTTATTATCACATTTTATCATAAGAAAATGGATTTCAAACATTTTTCAAGGCAGCATCTAATTTTCTTTGATTCAAAGTCAAGGGCAAGACTGCCCTGCTGGGACAGCATCTCCTCCTGGGGGCTCTGTGCCGTGGGCATCTCCACCTTTCTGTTATCACTGCCTTTTGACATTTCAAAACAACTGCCTTGTATTTTATCGGGATCCTTTATTAAACGAAGGTACAGTTTGTTTTTAATCGTTGTATCATTCCACCTTCATCTATAAATGACATTCTAGCTAATCAGCTACAGCATTACTTTTTAAGAGAAGAGAAGAGGCGCAAGGAGAACAAAACTATTACAAGGTTAGGCTCTATTTTCAAAGTATCAGGGTAGGGTTCATTCAGGTAATTTCAATTAACTTTTATGGAAGTTACTCAGCTAAAACCCCAGCAAATGCTACTGTAACTAGATTCAGGGCTCTAGAGCTACACAACTGCTGAAGAGTTTAAACTATAATTTTTTCAAATGTACCAAAAATATTGCTCCCAAGACTGACCTATGTGACATGTTCCCCATAGTCTAATATAAATTAAGATGACTGTGATATAAATATCTCGGAGACCGGGGCCATAATGGAAACATTAGCAGACCCTTCACTACAGAAGCCCTGCAGGGGGCCATTAAAATATTTTATGGAATAGCTAGTACCAGCCCAGAAAGCAAATGGCAGAGACAGGGAAACATCAGCGACTGTTAAAAGAAAACAAAACAAAACCCAACAAGACACAATGAAGACATCATTAAAAACATATAGGCAATGAAAATGCCTATGGTGCATTTTCCATTACCTGTGACCTTGGGTTTCAGTGTTGGCTCTGTGTTCATGATCAGTGTTAAAAGAAATACCACCTGAGACTCATGCTCCCACACTCTGAGCATGATTCCTTAGAATGGGAGGGGCAAAGCCTTAAAACTAGCTGTCAAAAAACAATATACTGTAAATTATAAGAGTAAAAAATCCTGGAAGAGTTTTCCCTCTGCACTCTTCATTATTCTTTCAGAGAATCCACCCAGGATGACAGGAAGATAAAAATTAGATTGAGGCCTTTTATACTGTTTTGACTGTTTGTATTAACAAAGTCGGTTTTCTACCTCAAAATGGCAGCTGGTTAGTAAAATGCCATTGAACAAAAGAAATCTCTTAGCCACTGTTAAAATGTCAGGTTATTCCATATTAGAATCTAGCTATAGAAATATCTTGTGTAATCTAGTTTGGTGATTTCCAACAAACTCTTTTTCAAAATAATGATTAATAAGTCCCCTAACTCCTAATGTGTTTAGCTTTTTTCTGTAATTTTTTCTTTAGCACAAGATGAAAACAAATATTTTTTGCTTGAAATTTAAGTGAAACAGGTGTTATTTACTCAGAATGAAGTAAAAAATTGGGCCTAATTTCTTAACTACTTTCCATCATAATACATTTCATTCCAGGTATCTCAAGGTTAAATTTGATGTCAGCACAGACTTCCAGAAAATAGCCCCATTTCTTCCATTTGCTTTGCATGTATAAATGCAGTCTTTACATAATATTTTTGTAGAACACTACTTTAAATGTAACCAAAAATTCTGTATTTTTCCAATATTTAGTTGATATTTGATGTAAAGTTTGGCAACTTAATTCTCATAAAAATGATTAAGTAGAATTACATTGGCAAGACTCAGCTATCAAATAATGCTTGGGAAAGTGGATAGAAAGGAAAATAGTAAATAGGAAAGCCTCTCTCTCTTCATCAAATAACATTTTTATAAGATTTTTCCATAGTCAAAATTTAAGTCCTAAAGAATTTAGCATAAACCCTATTGGGGTTTGCTCATTGTGATTAGTCTGAAATATAATATATTGCTTTGTTTTCCTTAGAAAGTGTCACTTTCCAGGTAAATTAAATTATACTAATAATTTTTGCCTATTACCAATACTTTTTTTAACTCAATTTTCTGCTGGTGCAATTCTAAGTAAAAGATTTACTTTAAAATTTAGATCTGATCCATAAAATAAAAATTATTTGCAAACACTATTGTATATCTGTCTTTAAAGTTTTTCAAAAATGACCTATAACATTCTTATGGCTTGTACAATATTTAGGTAATTTTTGAGAATTTCTCTTTGTACCTGATGAGGTTCAGGACATACTACCCCCAAAATATGCACCTTGGGATCTTGACTATTTTAAGCTGAAGGAGTCTGAGAAAATATCAGAGACAGGAAGATCACTCTGACCTTCATCACTCCCTACCCTTCTCCCCTGAAACAGGTCATAAAACCCTCATGTGAGAGGTGCCCTCCTTACACCCAATGGAGCAACCTTATCTCCAAAGAAAAAGGGACACCAAGAAAAATCCTCACAATTTCCCCAAGTTTACTACTTACCACACACTTTCTTAGGGGAAAACTCTAATAAAAAAAGACAAACAGAGAGGCATCTCATGGTCTAGATAAAGTTCTTTATATTACACAGATGACAATATCACATGTAGTCTTCTCTAAATTTAATACCAACTCAATTGAAGATCTATTCAGATATTTTAAAAATTTAATGAAAAGTTATTTGGAAAATAGAGGTTCATAAATAATAACAACTACAACCTTAAAAATAAAGAATGAACAGGGGATCTTGTCCTACCAGAATTTAAGACATATATTCTAAAATGCAGACCCTGGAACCTAAGCTAGCTGAGCTTCACATGGTAGAAAGACCCAGGTAAGGATCCCACTGACTTTCTTTCAGGTCCCAAAGCAGGTCAGCACAAGGAAACAAGAGAATAAAACAAGACCTAAAACTATGGCCCCGGTTGTAAGGTACAGTAATTCCACACTACTGAAATTGTAAACTCATAAACGTCGACTCCTTACCAACAAGCTTAGCAACTTCTCCAACCCTGAGGAATAATGTGTAGGGAGGAGGACAGAGGTTCCCTTACAAGTGAAGGGGTGGAAAAGATGGTGAGTTGTCTTCTCTGAGGGTGGGGATGGGAGTATGGGGATGGGAAAAAGGGATCCCATCAGCAAAAATAGTGTGTCACAAGAATGCATCATATGTCATTGAACCATTTTCAGAATCTTGGAAAATAAGTCTGTGTCTAAGTTTAACATAATAATAGCATGATATATTAGTAAATATAATGCATTTGATACTGTTTCTTTCCTTTTATCTATCTCTGTATCTGTCTATCTATGCATCTATCTATCTATCTACTTTGCTTGTAAAAATATTTTAAAAACCCTAAACATGTTTTCATATAAGTGTTTCTAAGATGAACATTAACTTGCCCAATGAGCAGGCTTGCATTTGTCCTGAGAAAGATTAGTGTAACTCACTGCATACAGTAGCTTTCTTTCCATTTGTTTTCCATCAATATTGACTCTGAAGTAAGTAAAATACTGTTGACCATGAGCAGACACCCTTTTGACTCAGAAACTAACACTCACGTGGACAACTGAGACCTGCTTGGAATCTCAAAATATTTGCCACAAGAAGATGGGACTCACAAAGAGGAGACCTCCTTGAGGCCAATTTCCAGATTAAGGATTTTACTATTTTTCATACTTATTCTAGAGTATCCCCTAAGGATTGCAAAACTATTTTTTTTTAAAAATTAGGACTATTTTGTCCACAACTCAATATGAAATTTGAACTTAGATTGATATGGGGGGGCTCTGCCTGCAGGGCCCTCCTGGCCACCATGGGTGAGAATAAGTCTACCAAGACATGATCTGCTTGGGGAGGAAAGGTGGCCAATTTCTCAAAGGAGAAGTGCCAGGAACCTATTCCTCAATGGGCTTTTATTGGGTTTAATTTGCATAGGAATAAAGGGTGTATATGTAAAGCTCATCAATCATTGTCAGGCAGAAATGATTAAACAATAGATAACATTCAAAGAACTCTGAGGGCTTATTCTGAGTCAGGGTCAGATAGTTAAAAGGCCATAAAACTTTGGGGAACAAACTCCCTTCAAGCTTGGAACCTTATCATTTAAATTGAAGGTATTAGCAAAGTAGATTTCATAGGATTTTATGCATTCTTTCTTAGGCCTGATCACCCCAGGGAACCCACCCTTTATGGAACAGAGCTGCACCCACCTCCAGCATTGTGTCAGGCTTAAGGCATTGTTTCAGGCTTAAGTCAGGCAGGGGAAGTAAGGCAGCTAAGAGATTAGGAGACTTCTAGCAGACAGAATGAGGACTCAGGCTATGTCAAAGCCCAGGGGCAAGGGCCCATCATCCCCTTTTTCTATAGCTTCCCAAGTCCTTCCCTGAAGACCCCTTCACAAACATGCCTGTCTTAGGTCATCCCTCCTTTGAGGAATCTTACCCGTCATTGGCTAACCAGTCATCTTCCTGGGGCCGAGCAGGGTGAGGTGAAAGGGGGCAGAGGCAGTGCCCCTACAAGGAAGATAAGCTCTGTCCCCTAAGTGGCTTATAGTCCCAAGGTCCTTAGCCACAGGGGATGACAGTTTCTGAAACCAGGCAGGGTGGTTCCCAACAGATTGAAGTGATAGTAATTCTTATACTTATTTAAACTCCCTGTCTCCCTTTTCTCAATATTTCCATCCAAATCTACCATTCTCAACTTCGTTGTTTGTGGAAAAATATTTTTAAATATTCTAGAGACTAACTCCTGTCTGTCTTCTCAAACAGTATTTGTATAGTGAAAAGGTAATTAGTTAAGCTATTAATACCTGTTTTTTATTTCATTCCTTCACCAATCATTTATCAAGTATTTATTGAGGCCCTTCATTTTGCCATTCAGCATTCTTGACCCAATGGTGAATAAATGGGCAAGATCTATGTCTTATAAAGTTGATATAAAACAAATAAACTAATTACAAATTGTATAAATTAGAGCTATAAAGAAAATTTAAAAAGAGCTGAGATGGAAACTAATGGAAAAGAACAACTTTGGATGGGGCTCTTTTATGGGAAAGTCTAGATGAGGAAGACCATGTGATATAATTTCTCTGATGCAAATAAATGCATTCATTTAAACTTCGGTAGCAAATCATCAAAATATGAATCTAACAAATGAGTATTATTTAATGAACTAGGAGGGAAAATTTTGTCATATTTCTATCAAGTCATCTTGATACATTAAATAAAACTTTCAAGGCTCTAGACAAAGGCCTGCCTTAAAGGTATTATCAGTCACTGATAGTAGCAGCTGTGGGCTATCTCATTCTAGCCACGTCACTAAGTGAGGCATAGTTTCCTAGATGCCATGACAAATAGCACCATATCAAGAAGATTGAACTGCCCTGGTAAGGAATTCCAAGAATGGGACACCCAAGGATCAGGATTCTAGATTTAGCAGAGAGAGAAGCTCTACTGTGGAAGAACCAAGTCACCAGACTCTCCTTCTTACCTGGGCACCCAGAGGACTGTGTGTGCATGCACCCGTGCCATAGACAAGCCATTGGAATGATGCTCTGCAAGTACAATCTGAAGACAGTGCAAACCTGATACAATTTAGAAAGGACTGTTTCCTGTCTGCATCCAAAATGATTTTAGCAAAACAGTCATTTGTAGATAATGACATTACATCTTTCACAATTAATTTCTTTATCTGAATATGAAACACGAAGCACAAAAGATGCCTTAGTTCATGCCAAATTTATGTAAAGCTATAAAATGTCATTTTTGAAGACAAATTACATTTGCTCTGGAGCTTTGCACACACCGGCAAAAAAAAAAAAACATCCCCAGCAAATGTCGGCAGCCACACAAACATATAGCTCCTCCCCTGGTTTTTCTATCTATCCAGTGCAGCTGGGGTGATTTAAATATTATTTGTTAAGAATGCATCTCGACCACATTTAAAAAGAAATATAAGGTCTAGCCAATAGATGAGCTAAATGACCCTTTATGGTGACACAGCTTTTGTTACCTCTCCTAGAAATCAGCAGTGTAAATATTCCACCCTGGTACAGCTAAGCTGCTGGAAACTTGGCATGGTGCATAAATTCACAAGAATCCATCAAGCTCTTCTATTATTCATACTGTAAGATTTGTAGGCTGTCTGTAGAGTAACAGGTGTAGCCCCTATGGGTCAACAGCCACCTGAATTATGCATGAGAAAAGGAAAGCAATACCACATACACCACAGTTTGGTGTTGTTCATTTGGAGGGATAACTTTTCCTGTAATGACTGTCTGAAAAATCTCCCTTAGCAGTGGTCAGTATGCTGTATGGTCACATGTGATGGTTATGGCTACTTCCTTTGTGCTGGGCAGAACTAGAGTTTAATCCCGGTGTCTTACTCCTTGCTGATTTTTTGTTTTGGTCAAGACATTTTAAATTTGGTTAAAGTAAATGTTGCATTACCTGAAGAAGAAGGAAAACAATACCTATGTAATTAATTTCTAGTGAGCAGAATACTAATATCTGGATTCTGTAATTATTGAATACATATCAAGGTCTTAATAATTAGATAGTAGGTACAGGAATAGAAAGGCAGCTGTTTTTACTTGGAAATTACTAAGGTCAAAACTATGTGACCGCCATGAAAGGTTATATATTATAATGAGCCAATGTTATTATGTATTAATTTAATATAGATCCCGGATGTCATCAACAGTAATAATGAAGAACCACGGCACCCTGAACTCCTTTTCTAATTCAGACTTCTGGCCATGGAATAGCAAGTCATAGAATCTCTGTTATTAAATATTATCATTTGGACAACAAAATGCTGATCTCAAAATAGTTCATTGGGGGTTAAGGAGCTATTCTAATTCACTACATATAAAAGAAACCTTATATATAAAAGCATATGAGAGGGATAAGAAAGGCTAAGTGACTTGACTGAAGTTTCTAGTGAGGAAGGGAGGAATATGCAACAGTACACTGCAAAAGTTATGAAAAATGGGAATGCTTGATGATCATAGCGATAACATTATCTCATATTTACCGGGCATTTGCTCTGTGCCAGGTGTACTGCTAAATGTGCTTTATGTGCAATTTTCTCATTTAATTTTTACAAGAACCCTAAGATGTAAGCACTGATGTTATTTTGTTCAGATAGGGAAACTAAGGCTTAATGAGTTTACATAAGTTGTTTAAGGCGACACGAGGAACAAGGGGTAAAGCCAGATCTTGTTGACTCCAAAGTTCAGAATTATGTGGCTCTTTAAAATTATTTAGTGTCAACTTAACAGGATCATTTGCTTCTCTGTAAACAACCAGATGAACAATTCTGCTGTGGCGCCCAATGCAATTGAGATAATGACATATGAGAGAGATGAATGTCTACCTTCCCCCAGTAAAAGTGTTTCTTTAAAAAATACTGGAATGAAATTTCCATAAATCCTGTCAGCTGTGTTTTTAAATTTTCTTACTATGACTCATAAGCATAAAAACCAGAGCTTCCATGAGAAATGAAGAATCTAAACAAAGTTGGAAACAATGTAGTTTTTGAGTTTCAACAGACCGATCAATTTGCTTTATTTTTGTGACCTTGATTTCCCTAAGGCATAAATATCACATTGATGTCTGTGCGGTAGGTGCTGCACAGGTGAGCCCCGTTCTTTATGATAGTTCTTTTTCCCCCCAAATGATAAATTATCTCATTCTTAGCATTCTGTTGTGAGACCAGATGATACCTCATAATCTCTCTGATCTTTAAGTTTGAAGACATTAACATTTCTTACAGAGCCTGTTCTATATAGTAAGTTAAGTGTTAAAGAGCAGCAGGTTCCAAAGCACCATTTTGCCCTGACTTTGCATTCATGATATCTGGCCCATTGCCACTAGAGGAGTCCTAAAGGTGGGAAAAGGAAGCCCCCAGAGCTAGGGGCTGTTGGTTTGCTTGCTTCTCGTGTGTTTGTTTACGAGGGAGAAATGCCAAGAAGCCAATTATTTTCTCTCCTAAAAACAGTCTTGATTGAGAAATGATAAACAGCCCCTCCCATTGTGCAGAAAGTCAGTGACAATCTTATAGAGATCTAGAAAAACTGAAGCCAAGGAGTCTGAATATACAAATGCTGGACATGACAGAAGAAGACAGAGGAAGAGGAGGGGAAGGACGTAGAGGAGGGGATGGAGAAGTGGGAAAAAGAAGAGAGGGAAGAGAGGAAGGGGAAGTAATGATAACAGAGGAAGAAGTGGCATAAGAAGACAATGTCCATTGTCTTAGTGTCCCATCAGAGACCATTGTGTTTTGTTCCCCTCTCTATCCTATTTCTAGTCCTATACTGTCTTGTGGTAGCATTCAATAAATCATTGCTGAAGTACGTTACATGAGTAAATGATGAGCTGTGTATATTTTACACACACACACACACACACACACTTAATGAATCCTTATACCAATTATTGTTACATAAAGGCCCTGGACTATACTTCTTGTAAATATACCACTGTGCTCTGGGAAATACGTTTTAGAAAGCATTTCCCCCCTCACATGTCAATCTTTATAACTATAGCATGTTACTCAGCTAATCAAAAAAGTCGTCCAGGCAAATCAGAATTTTTGAGTATCATTTACATGCTGTACCACTTTGAGAGCAACAGGTTCTTAACCACTGTTGTTATTTAAAGTTGTACATTCCACAAAGTGAGCTAAAACTCTACTTATACATAAATTGTCTTTTAGTTCAAAACTTAATAAGGATTGCCAAGAAAATTATTCAGAACACCTAAACCTATATAGTCAAATGACAATTCTCTACACCTACTTAATTAAGGAGGTAATAAATTATAGAAAGCCACAAATAACACAAAATGCAGTACTGATAAAAAAAAAAAACTTTCAACTACTCTTCCCAAAGGAACTGCAGACACTCAGCTAGCCCAGGCTAGCTAAATAATATCCTTTCTGGTTCTGTTTTGGTATCGATTGCTGCTTAAAAGACCAATCCTCCCCCAAATATAGTGTCTTAAAACAACCATCACTTATTTAGTGAAGAATTTTCAGCCTGGGCAGGGTCCAGTGGGAAAGGCCAATAATCTCTGTTCCATGTGGCGTGAGCTCAACTGGACATCGGATGAGTCACTTCCAGATTGGCTCACTTACACGGCTGGCAACTTAGTGTCAGCCGCCAGCTGGAGCTCAGTGAGGGTTGAGGGCCTGAATCTTCAGTTCTTCTCTGCACAGGTCACCTCTTGTGGGCCTGTCCAGAGGCTTCTTCTTGGCCTCCTCATATCAAGGGGTCTGGGTTCACGGAATAAGTGTCCCAAGATAATAAGGTAGAAGGAATAAGGCATTTTTAAATAACTTATACTTGGAAGTCACATAGTCTTACTTCTGCTGTGTTCTATTGAGAAGGCAGTCACAAAGGATATAAGGAGGATGGGACAGAGACACTTCCATTTGATGGAAGAGTTGTCGATGTCATTGTAAATGGAGTGTGGGGGATGGTCTTTACAATGGTGTTTGTCTTTAGAATATACAGTCCACCATAGGACCTATCCTGATTTCTCTTCTTCAGTTACTCAAATTCTTGTCTCTGTTGGTGTTTTCTACCCCAGTTTTTTTCCCCACACCTGTCTGCTGTGGTAGTTCCTCACCTGTAGAGCAGCCCTTATTAATTACAGACAATCCTTTTCTGCTTGTGTACCAAGGCTTTATCAACAGTGTTCTTTAGGAGGTTTATCCCCACATAATTGCAAGATTTCTCCCATTACTTGCTTAGTACTCTGAGAATTGCTTATTTCTTTTTGGTGACCTGAAAGTTCTACTTGATCTTTCCCGTCTTTAGACATTTTGTGTTCTTTGGCTATCTGATTCTGGATTCTGTGTTTTCTGGCCTATTATAGCAATAAAGAATGTCTTAGCCTTCTCCCACATTGATGGAAAAATAAAGCAAGTATACTAGGCTATTTGCTGATTAGAGCTTGAGAAGAAAATGAATGTTTCCCTTAAATGGACAGAAATGTGGATGAAATGACACTGTCTCAGAAACTTGATTAATTCACCCTCACTTGAATATTAGGAACACCCCCCACAAGACTGTTTCACTTTTACAGCAGATTGGACACAGCAACTTCTTTAAATTAAACCTAAAGAGATGGTCCAGGAGTCACCTAGGAGCCTCAAGGCCCACTCTTCTCCTACCATTCATGATCCTTTCCATGAAGCTATGAACACCACTGGAGTCCTTATACACTATGGAGGGTGCTAAAAAATTGGAATGGAGTCAAATTAGCACCATCTTTCTCCCAGGTACACAACAGCACCTTTCCTTTGAGTGCTGCTGATATGCTTGTTTCTATTACAGAAAGCTCAAGACCGCACTCCACATCCATGTATACTTCCGAACTTCAGGGGCACATTTATTCTTCCTCATAGTGGGTGATGAAGACAGCAAAAGCTAAGGCATTATGCTTCAGACTGCCAGACACTCTTCCTGAGTCAACTCTGTCTGCCCGTGTTCATCATGAATGATGGTACAGAAGAGGAAGTTTGTCCTCTGCACCCGGCACGCTTGCTGCCAGGATTCAGGCTGCTGGGCTGCCATGCTCCCCTCCAAGCACTGTCAATCTTTATGTGATCTTGGAGTTCTCCCACTAAGCTTTAAAAAGGGAAAAGCAGTGCTTTCATTTCTTGCCCAAACTCTGCTGCCTCTACAAGGTGTACTACCTCTTCCTCCATTCAACCCTCTTCGTACTTTGACTGGGATTATGCTGGGGAGCAGGGAGAGTTGGTGGCTACATGTTTTCTGAGCTTTTTTCACTAATCCTTGGCAGAAAGATGATGGACTTTCTCAGCCTGGAACATGAGGTTTATTTATTCTAGACTTTGAATCTTAGCAAAAATTCTGGAATTTGAGTATACTATTTGGCATCCTATTATATGTATTATAAAGTTTAAGATACTGATACTACTAATCTACATATTTTCTGTTAAAAATTTGGACTGTAAAAATACTAGAATGTCTCAGGCAATATGAATCTTAAACATTCAACTGCATCTCTTACAACCATAAAACTGGATCCTCTTACCTAATTCCACAAATGCTTTGCCATGTAAGCGGCTTGTATGGCTTCACAGGTTTCCCCTGAGGTGGACCCATGTGGGGTGTTTCTACTTCTCATGACTGGAGGTGACCCCAGAGAGACTAGGAGAACCTCTCTCAGATTCACTCAGACCTACCAGCTCTCTTCTTAGTACCTTCCAGCTTCACAGTGTTTCTTTCTCATCTTTTCTTTTTTTTACACACACAAAAAAAACAAAGTAGAGAATTTTCTCTTTTTATCACAGGAAGGGCCATAAGATGTTACAATTTCATAACTCCCCTAGCAACAGAACCAGTGAAACTTTTCTAGCATATTGAGTGGCATAAACATGGACATAGACACGAATATATTGGGTAAAGATATAAATGCAGATGTGCAAAATATATACCACGAAGCTCATTGTTGCATAAACTCCATATTGTATGTCATGTGATATTGATTTGGCTTTCATTTATCTTGTTGTCATTTTGTCTATTGCCACAAAAATTTCTTCACTGTCTTCTAAGAGAGGACTAACTGAACGGATTGAATTCATCCAACATTTGGCCCTGAGAGCAGGCAATCTAGGATTTGAATCTGCCCTGGAGCTTTCTCTACTCAATGAAGAGACAGTTCATGAAAAACTTGTTTGTATGCAGGTAGTTGTTAGATGTACCTCTTTCACTTTGAAGTGCCCTCCTTGAAAGTGCAGTGGGAAAGGAGAAAGTGCACTGGTTAGATGCAATTCTCTCACTCAACAAATAATGATCAAGTGCAAATACACTTCGAGGCTTGAGGCAACAGTAGTGCTCAAAAGAGACAAAAATTCCTTCTCCCAAGGAGCTGTCGTTCCCACGGAAAGAGAGAAATAAATAAATTAAAGAAGTGTAATATATAATGTGGTTGATAAAAATGAAGCACGGGATCTTCACCCATGCTTGTGAATAATTGGATGACCTTGAGCTATCATGTACACTTTGGATATTTGGTTTTTCTCCTCCATGAAATGAGGTTTGTATAGTTGCTCCCTAGGTGGCCTTTGGCACTGACATTCACTGAGACTTTTCTTTAACTATTTTTCAGTTTCAGTTTGTTCTTTGGTGTAAATTCAGAATGGCCTCCAAATAGGCAACACTCCAGCTTCACTCACTAAGGGAGGGAGAAATTTAGGTCAGGAGACCGATATCTGGGCAACTGTATGTGATTCATAAATTCACAGTAATTTTTTTCCCTAAAACGCAGACCCGAATAATCAAGCAACTATATATTAACTTTACCCAACAGACCATGGACCACCTGTCTGTTTCCTGATTTCCTCGCCAAGTACCTCTTCTGGGAAAAGCTGATTGGAAACACAGCAGGATAAAACTCGTTTCTCCCCTCTTTGTTCCATCTGTCTCTCCTCTCATCTGGGAGATCTCTTGTTCACTTCCCCATTACTTCTCACGTTCAAGGCTAAATTCTCCACCTGTGCTCCTGATCCACTGCTTCCCATCTTCTTCCAGATGTTGTTCCAATGGTAAATCCTACTCTTCTCTATCTTCCCATTATTTTAGATCTCTCCCTCTACTGACTCTCTTTGCATAAGCTAGAAATATTAACACATCTTTTCCACTGAAAAGCCCTTCATTCTCTCAGGGAAATGCTCTAATATTGACTTCCCCTTAGCCAACCAAGCTCCTTTGAAAAATAGCTGCATTTCATATACCCTCCTACCATCACCTCCTATTGATTGTTCAAAGCATGGATGCAGGTTTCTAACTAGAACTGCATTTGACATGGGTTTCACCAAGGTCTTCAATGATGCACAAGTTATTGTCACTACTCTTGGCAGCATTTGACATTATCAGTCATAATGCTCTTGAAGTGCACCCCTTATTCATACCCATGACTTCATTCTCTCTTCTACAACCACTCTGATTTTTTTTTTTTTGGTCTCCTTTCTGATTCCATTCTCCTAACTTCAGGAATCTTTCTTTCCTAGTTTCTTCTTTTCAATTTATATCCACTTGCCCAATTTCCACTATTACCTGATAACTCTCAATTTTCCAGATCCAAAACCTTTTTTGAAATCTTTGTATCTGGTTGCCTGCTGGGTTAGTTGTATATATGACTCTAGGGCATCATCCTTGTTCCTCGTCGTCAAGACAGCCTACTCCCAAATGCTCATAAAGACTCCCTATTGACAAACTTGGTCTATTCTTATATCTACTGTTACATTCAAGATTATGCTTTTAATATTTTCCAAATTGATACATATGAATCAATTTTTTTTTAATTTTAACTGCTGTTTAAAGATTGGATTCAAATCTCATCTCTGTCAGTTAATAGCTTTGTGACTGGGTAAATTATTTAATTCATTTTTGCTTCAATTTTTTTATCTGAACACTTAAACTTAAGTAGTATATGAGGTGTCTGTTTTGTACATCTTTACATATATGTATTTATGTATGTACATACATATACAAATGTGTGTCTTTATCAACCCTGTTATTACCAGGGATAACCCTGTTATCCCTATTTTTGCCAGTGTTATCCATGTGAAATTGGATGGAATTACTTTCTCCATTTAAATGCCCAATCCTCATATGGTTTTGTGATGGAAAAATGAATCTATATTGGGCAAGTGCTCAGAAGAATGCCTAGCACATAGTAATACCTTAATAAATGTCACCTATGGCTCTTACTGGTTTCATTATTCAGTATTCTATTGTAATGCTATAATACAAAATTTTATCCATTTGAATTAATGAATACTTAGTTTAATCTTTTGCTGCTAAATATCTTGCTCCAATGGATGGAATGTTATTCCATTCTCTTTGCCAATAATTGGTTTGAGAGGTGGGCACATGACCAATGCTGACCCAAGAAACATGAGCTTCTGAAACTGGTTTTCTTACTCCTAAAAATATGCTACAGAAACATAGGGGATTTCCTTTTCTTCTGCATATTGTCTGTCTGGATGAGATCCATGGAAGAGCTGTAGTGTTCTTGTCACCAAGAGGTTAGTCTGTGCTGGAAGCTGACATATTAAACATGGCAGAAAGAGAATTGGAAAGAATTGGGTTCTTAAAGACTTGTTGATCCCCTGATCATTATAAGCCTGCTCTGGAGTCAGTCAGTAGTAGCTGTTATGTTAGGTAATGTTAAATAAGTCAATTTGAGATAAGATTTCTGTTGCCAATAGTCAAAAGAATTCTGACTCTTCACTCCCCTTCTCCCTACACTATCCTCTTCTTTCTCTTCCTGATCAACCTGAGCAGAGTTTTTTTTCTATATTAATAGTATATTTCTGGAACTGATTTTTTAATTTCATTGTTCCCTTTTTTGCTTTAGTTTTGTCTCTCATTAGATTAATTTTTCTTCCATCTGTTATTATTTTTCTACTTTGGTTTTGCTCTATTATTTCTCCAATTCCTTGAATATAATTGAGATCACTAATGTTTAATATGTCAATTCACGTTTAACGTATTCAGTTCTCTATTAGTTATGCTATGCTCTGGGGTAATGTAATTAGAGAAAAGGGAGAAAACTGCATTTTCAGAAATATTTTGTAATGGAGTCTAGGTTTAAAGGCCGTAGGGTCTGAGATCCCTACCTCTAGGTCTAGATTCAAGTCTTGGCTCTAGCACTGCAAACTATAGCATCCAAGAAGTCATTTAAATTTTCTAAAACTTGGTGTTATTCCCTGGAAAATGAAGGCAAAAAAACACAAGTTAAAAATTTGTTGAAAATCTCAAAGTAGGTAAAATTCACAGGTCAGTGTCTGGCATCTAGTAGCACTCAATGAGAGTGCACCTCTGTGTACTTACAGGAGATGCCTCTGTAAAGGTGTAATTCCCAAGAAGTTCAGAATAAAATGCTTTGTAGTTTTCTTTATGTTTCTGCTTTGTGCACAAAGGACACTTTTTTAAAGGTGAAAATTCTCTAATTGTGGTAAAAGGAGATAAATACTTGGTTTTCCTCCAGGGAGTAAAAGAGATGCAATAAATGCTTAATGGCATTTTCTTCAGCGCCACACAGTTGGTGACTATAAATCTCGAACACAAGTTGAATTATTGTTGACTTTTTATTTCCATAGGGTGCTTTTGACCACATCATTAAACTGCATTACCTTCTTTGACCTAATTTTATCATGGAGTTCAAGGCATTAAAGGTATACTTAAGTATAAAAGTAAAATAAAATAAAAGGCTATCCTATGAGGTAAATCTGATGTTCTTGCTAATTCCTATAAATTGTATTAATTAATTTTTGTTGCTTGGAAGAGTATACATGAAGCTAAATTAATTCTGGCTTTCCTTTTTGACATAGTATTTCCCTAAGAGGAAGGACTCTTAAGACTGTAGGAGTTGAACTTAATTATTCTTATTATTTTATTTAATATTTATCAAGCACAATATCTAAGAAGAATAAAATGAGAGATGTTATTCTTCACAATGTTATTTCAATAACTTTTGATAATACATGGGTGAGCAAAAGTAGGTTTATAGTTGTGAGTATGCAAACCAAGAGTTTATTCTTGTATTATTATTATTTATTATTGTATTATTTATTTATATTACAACTGTAAATCTACCTTTGCCCATCCTGTATATGTTCAGAAGGTCTAGTTATTAACTCTTATTGACCTCACGGATCAATATGCTTAAACCTTGGCATTCAAACATCACCCTTTGCACATAACTAGAACAAGTGATTACTGAACAAAATAAATCAGTAGGCATGTGACATTCTTTCCCCTGGAGTGAGTACGAAGTGAGGCCTGAGAAATGTATCTATACCCAGCCTGAGGAGCAAGTAATATAAATTTTTATCCCATAAACTCTTACTTAGAAAAACAATCAGTTAATTCTAAAGTTAACATTACTGTAGGGGAAATACAAGAAGAGATTGTGGAAGAGAGAGACAAAACAAGGGAGAGAGTGAGAGAAACAGAAACAGCCAATAGAAGCAGACAGATAGAGAAAAGCACAGAAAGATGGCAACAGACAGAGTGGCATTTCCCCAAGCATCCACGTGAAGTTGTCTGCTCTCTTGGTTTGAATTTCCAAGACACTAATTCCAGAATGGTGAACACAGGAAGTATAAAAAAATTAATTCACAAAATATCCAGAAATTCATTTGAGTCAAAATTTAGCTCTTCTTTCAAAACTCTTCTTCTTCTTAAGACAAGTGATATGCACCACTTAAAGAACTAAGACATTTAACATCTGCCTTGTTTGCCTTCTTTGATCGGTCTCCCGGAAGTTGTCACTGCTCAGAGAAAGGAGCTCAGGTCCCCCAGAAGAACAAGAAAAGCAGACCTTACGCAATGCCACATCCTACCATGTTATTGTCATCTTACCATGATGCTGGATTTTTTCCCAATTAAATATATCTGGCTTCCAAATTTTAAATATAGTTTTACATAAGTGATGTATGCTCTCAATTTCTTTTCCTCTTACTTCTTTTCTACTTATAAGTATCATTACTTGGTTTCCCAAGCAAATCATATTTTCCCAAGCTTTGTTGAGTGCCATCTTTAACACAAAATAACATAAAGAGGCTATTTGGGAAAAATATAACTGACTGTCTCAATAGTAATGCATATAGTTTGAATTAAGAAAAAAACTATATTTTCCATAAACTAAACAATTAATGGTGAAGAGGGAAAAACCTAAAGGAAGCTCTACTTTCGCCTGGTAACTTTCTTAATTTTCATCACCCCTTTGGACACTACTGACAGCTCAATAAATAGTTCTCTCTCATTGCCACGATTTTTGTTCCTCCTGCAGTGGAGGCAGAATCTGGTGTGTGCAACACTGCAACCTGTCACATGGCTTGATTGTAATCCACACACATTCAGCATCGGCCATACCAAGTGCAAGGAAAAGAAGAATATCCTCCACACTTAGTTAAAATGTCATGGAAAACTGTGAAAAACACACACACAAAGTGTTCTGTGTCCATTTTTTCAGCATGATGTATTTTTAGTTTTCTGCAGCCAGCAAGCCTTAATTCAAACCAAATAAAAATATCAATGGGCTGCATATGGCACACTTCTCAGCATCTTTAAACCTATTTGAACTGAATAGCATCATTTTCACAGTATTTTCTAGGACTGAACTGCTCACATTGGTAGTGACTCCAATTCAGGGAATGGAAAGGTACCTGGAGGGATCATTGACAGGTATTCTTCCTGTCTTTCTGGATGCTCCTTCTCAGTCTCTTTGTGGGTTGTTCCTCATCTTCCTCACCTCTAATTGAAGGAGTGTCTGCAAGTCCTTTCCTTGGACTTCTCTTTTATGGTCTTTCATATTTACACTCACTCCCTAGACAATCTCACCTAGACCCATGTCTATCATGTATATATTGATGACTCCAAATTCATATCACTGGTATGGACCTCTCCCCTGAAATTTACATTCATGCATCCAGCCACCTCCTTGACATCTCCACTTGGATGTATAAGAAGCAGCTCTAACTTAATATGTCAAATACTTTCATCCATCAATTCCCAAACCTGCTTTCCCATTGGGGTCCAGGGGAACTTCATTTTTCTAATTCATCTGCCCCAAACCTCATGGTACTGCTTAACTCCTTTTTCTTTCCTTGCAACTTATATCAAATCACCAGAAAATCCTATTGGCTTAACTTAAATATATATATATCATAAATATATATATATTTATATATATAAATATATATATTTATGATATATATTTATATATATAAATATATATATCAATAACTCATCTAATTATAGCTGCTCCATTTGATTTAACTGGTCTCTCTGCTTCTGCCCTTCCTTCCCCCACCCTCAGTCTATTCTCATCACAGTAATCAGTAATCATGTTAAATGTAAGTTAAATCATGTTGCTCTTCTGTTCAAAACCTTCCAGTTACTCCTCTGTCAAAGTAAAAGCCACAGTCCTAACCCAGTACATGACTTTCCCTCATCCCAGTATCTTTCCAGCTCTGCCAGCCTCATTGGCCTCCCTGATGTTCCTATAGAGCATTGCTGATGTTAAGACCTTTGCTGTTCCTTCTGCTTGGAATGCTCATACCTCAGACATCTGGAAGCCAGTCCCTTCCTCCCTCTTTCCTTTTTTCTTCCTCCCCCCTTCTCTTCCTCTCCTTTCCTTCCCTTCCCTTCCCTTCCCTTCCCTTTCCTTCTCTTCCCTCTTCTCTTCTCTTCTCTTCTCTTCTCTTCTCTTCTCTTCTCTTCTCTTCTCTTCTCTCTTCTCATCCCTTCTCTTTCCTCCTCCTCCTCCTCCTCCTCCTCCTCCTCCTTCTTCTTCTTTTCTCTCTCTCTCTCTCTCTCTCTCTCTCTCTCTCTCTCTCTTCCTTTCTTGCCTTCTTCCAAATGTCCTCTCAAAAGTCACTTTCTCAGTGAGGCTTCTCCTTATCATGCTCTTTAAATCCCAGAACTAATTATCAGTTATCACTGTGAAACATTTATTTTCAACTTACTTTATTTGCAGAATGTAAGCAATATAAAAGCAATGATTTCTCTCTTTGTCTCTCTCTCTGTCTCCCTACCCAGCACTGAAAACAGTGCATGGAATATAATTAAAGAAATGAAAGAGATAAAAAAAAAGTAGAACAAGAGAAGAGAAGAGAAGAGAAGAGAAGAATGAATTTTTTTTTCTTTGGTACTTGAAAAGTAGCCTACTAAAAGAAAAACAATATTCTCACTTGAAGATGTACTTTTCTTCACTTTTCCCCTTTATGAGAATATACATGCAGCTTTTGAATGACTCCACTATATTTCATTTTATTTGTTTCTTCACTTTCCTCTCTCATTTTTCATCTCCCTCTCATAACTGTCTCCCAAAACAGCCAGTAAAAAGTGTTGGAGAATGAGGAGGGGGAGCAAAGAATGGAAAATGGTGCAGGATGAATGACATTAGGATGATGTAGTGAGTATACCACACACACACACACGCACACATGCACACACATGCACACACACACACACACACACCCTGACTGGTTTTTCCACTAAGGAAAGCCCTGTTCCCAGTAATCCCTGTAAGTGCCAAAAATCTTGTTTTACTTCTAAAACTTCCATAAAGAAATGATTTTAAAATATATTCTCAGTAATCCTTAATGTCAAAGGATTGGGATCGAGTGTTACATGTTGAAAAAAGGGCAAGAAATGGAATCCATAAACTGATAGAATGAGTAAAGCACCCAATGGTTAATACTTAAGCAGTGAGCCTTAAAGAATGACAAGACAGATGAATAAATAAAGGAATGTGGTATTTATAGCACATTAATATCGACATTTAAAGTGTAGTCACAATTTTACAACACGGAAAACCAATGTAAAAATGGAACCATTAAACCTCTACCCCTTAACTGAGAAAATCAAAACATTCTTTACTATCATCTTTCTAAGTCTTATTTTTTGAAGACTTAGCTGGATAAGTTGACTCAAATAAATGTGAATTTTTTTTCAATTTTGAATAATAGCTAGTACAAAATTAGTAAATAAAAAATATTCCTTAGAACAATTTTCCCCAAAATGTGCAATGTATATATTGCTTGAATTATATATCTAATGAATGTTTATTAGTAGATTATCTTATAAAAACTACTATTATCAGCATGTGGTCATTAAACTGACATGGTAGTGTATAATTATGTAGAAGCAGTAGAGAATGCTCCAAAGTGTCCTGTGTCCTATGTTCACCACATATATGTACAAAATACGTTGATAACTATTCCAAACTGTAATGATTGGTTTAGTCCAGAAATGATTACCTTTGCAGACTGGTAGAGTCAAAGGATATTGGCTTGGAATAATGTCTTTAAGAAAATAATGCATTACATTATATAGAAAACCAATTATATTAAAATGGCATTAAATATTAAGAAAATATTTGTGACAAATAATTTTTCTTTCTTTAAACATTAAATAACAAACAAGATCAAGCAGTTGGTTTAATAATGACCATAATTTCAAAATAGCAATGAGAATAAAATTTCTAGATATCTACAATACATGTAAATATGACATTAAGAAAATATCTGTAATTTCTGTCATGGACAAAGTCATAGATATTGCTAATAATAATGTGGTTGATTGCCTACTTTCATAATGGAAGGAAATGCTAAAATTTGAGTTATAGTTTAATAAAAATAAAAATGTACCTTTTTTCCATCTTAATTTTCGATCCCCCTTGAATTCTAACAGATCTCTATAGGGCAAATGGTCTCTATGAAAGAGTGTGTGGTTTAGATCTTCTGATTAAGGGATTTTAATGCATCAAAATGGTGTTTTATGAGCCTGTCAAATCACACTTATGTTTTTCTTTTTCTCTTTCAGGATTGATGTTAAGATAAAAATAATATATGTCCCTTTTGTAAATATTAACTGTCATCTTTAGCAGTGATAGATATTCACTTATCCCAGCGTGGCATACCCATAAATATATTCATGTTTCTTTCTGTGTTTCCACCCATATCCTCAGTAAAAATTTTAATCTCCTGTGTGTTTTCAAAATTAGTCAGCAGAAAACATTTGCTCTAAATGAAACTCTCATTTGTTATGATTAATCAAAAGGGGGATGTTTTTTCCAACTTTTTCTACCTTGATGCAAGAAATAGCTTAAAATATTTTCAATGAGACTTATGTGGTTGCTGATAAGTATAGTGGGATCCTTGTTTGGGGTGATTAATAATTGCTTCTGGAGTACCAGAAGGGGAACTTTGCCAAATTTATAAGTCTTTTCACCCTTATGCAGTTGGAAGTTTGGAACAGAAAAAATGAGGCTTTGGGTGTTCACATTTGTTTGGTTTTGGCAAAATACATCTCAAAAGGCTTCTTGGAGTTCCTATAATTCTTAAATATTAACCTTGATGACTTCAATAACTCAAACTGTATTTCAACTTGCAGGGAGTTTTTGCTTTTAATGAAGACTAAGCCCTTGGCAAAATATATATGGGCTTAAATCAAACCTGGGCTATGTACAAGTTATGTTGAGATCTTCAGCAACCCAACACAGGTTCTATGTCATTAACCCAGTGTTGGTTTGGATCATAAAGAACTGCTCTAGAATTGAAAGGCATGTGCATTATCTTATTTTACCTTGTATAGAACGCAGGGCTTGTCACTTAATTACAAGGGTCTTAAGTTTCTATGATTGTAAAATGTATTGTATAAGGTCTGATACTAACCCAGTTTTCCTTAGGCAGCCCATTGGAAAACAACAAAGGAGAGGACTTTCAACACAAAGGTCAGGGAAGGACAAAAGTTAATATGAAAGCATACTCTATGACCATTAATTTTAGATTATCTATTTCCTGAATGCCAACAGTACACACAATACTAATTGGTACTTGGGGACATAACTTAAATAAGCTACAGATATCTTTCCAACTTAAGATTGTGTTCATTTAAAATGTTTAATGCATACAGTCACCTTCATTCATTCAACAAATGTTTACTGAGGACCTATAATGTCTTAGGCATCAAACCAGGTAGGTAAAACATAAAGACTGGTAAATCTTGGCTCCTTACCTCAGTGAGCTCACAGTGTAGGGAGGCAGTAACTATTTAATATTCTTTAACAAGATTTATTCTATTTTAAGGTAGCTTTCTTCCATCTTTAGATGTTATATTCTTGTATTTTCTGTCTTTTCCTTGGAACCAAATAGGAATTGCAAAAGAAAATTAAAGACACCTTTAGTATTCTACCTTGTTTATTTCCAAGCTAACATCAAAGAATTAAGGCTAAGAAATACATTTCTCATTTTTATAGAAGCTTAGTTTTGGTGTGAGTCACAAAGAGAAAAATTATTCTACCTGCTAGAATCCTTTGACATAACAAAGTGCTTCTTCTATTTCTTAGCATTCTTCTACTTTTGTCACCAGTAACTTCTATATTCTGAGGAAGGAAATTATCAAAAAGTAAAGAGTTGAAACTTTAATAAATTCAGTTCTTATAAAGGGTTTGACAATGATTATAAAAACCTTGAGATAAATACTGTATTATAAGGGTGGGTATTCTGCTGCTTTATTTAATCATGTTTTGCTTTGATTTATCTCTCATTAAAACAGTTAATTATATAACAATGGCAGTTAACTCAGCCTCAGGTATTTAACTCATCCAAGAAAGACTGACAAACTGTTCCTTACTCTTTATGAATTTTTGTTTTTACCATACAATAATACTGTCACCTCTCTAAAAGGTTAATGCCCTTTTAGAGAAAATGATTTTGGAAATGCTGAGAATGGATCCCAGGCGTGTAGACCAAAAGATATGGGTAAAAGGGGAAAGACAAAGGACTAGGCCATGAGACAGGAATGATGGAAATGAAATAGAAATAACAGAAGGCATAATGAGGGGAGATAAGGACAGCAAAAAGAAAAAAAGTACTATAAAATTAGAGTCATCAAGGTGCCCACAGTTAAATATTAAAAAAGGTAATGGATTTTGAAAACAAATTAACATGGGAGTCTATTGACTGTTACAGACTTAAAGACGCCTTGTAGGACTGAAACTAACACCAGCAAAGTTTAAGGGAAATACTTTCCTTTTTGTGTAAAAAATGTTTGAGGACACTATTTCTTTAATTAGATAAAGAAAAAGAGCAGTCATAGTGCTTGTAGAACTAAAGACAAATAGGAGGGCAAGAAAGCCATTGGGGTAGGGGGATCATCTCAATAGCCTTTGAAAGTTGCATTGTTTTGGAGGATGAGTCCCAATGAAGTTCACTTTCAACTTTATTATATAAAAAGAGGGAGGGTAAGTTTTCTTGATTTTGAAAAGGCTATTAAAATACTCTGTGACTCAAAGTAAAATCAGTTTCGGTTAATATTGGGCCACTATAAAAAAGTGATTATTTTGCAAGTATGTGGGGTCTCAATTATTAGGTTGAAAGAGTACAAACTACATTTTTCAAATCATCAACTATAAAAATTTACACGTGACACATTTTATCTTGATACAATGCACATTTCAATTTAATTCGTTGTTTTCCTATTTCTTAATTATTTCTATTCCTTCCTATAATCTTTAGAATTAAAAGGAAAAAAAAAAAACTGCTGCAAACACAGATACAAACATACCCAGAGTTCTCTGTCAAATGGATTTTCAAGTGCAAAGATAAAGAGAATATGACAGACATTTGTTAGAAAATTTCCATTAGTTCTTCAGTTTCATTTCATTAGCGTTACTGTGTGCCCTTCTGGGTTCTGGCCCTGCAGACTGGCTCTTATTCTGAGAGTGAATCAGTCTCCTACAATGTTTCATCCTCATTTTATGTATTTTTAATCAAGATTAAATGGATTAAGTACATTGGATTTTATTAGTTTGGAGGGGAGATTTTAATTTACTTCTCTCAGAAGATAAATGCAACTGGGCGTGGTTCTCAATGTGACTCAGAAGCTGTTGTGGTGTCCTAGCCTGGGATTCTGTAACAGAGGGAAACAGACCTCCATCGGGAAGCTTTATCAGAGCATTATCTTGATTCAGGGATCTATCTGCCTGGGCCTGGCACTTGCCTTGCCCTCTCTGAGAGTCCCTACTCTGAAGGAATGGCGTGTGAATTAAATGGAGTGAGTCTCCTGTCAATCTCAAGGGAGGTTATTAGAACACTTGCCGCTGCAGGTGTGGTTGTCCAGAATTTTGCTAGCACATCACAGATATTAGGCTTAAACCCATAACAGTATTTTCAATGGATTTAATCGTTAGGACCAAATGTTCATTTAAGGGGGTGGGTTTCTGGCTAGAGTGTAATTTCTAAGCCAATTCACTCATTATCTGTCACTAGAAAGTTAAAAGTTCAGCATATTCAACTTGAACGTTTTTACCTAATCCCTGGAGGGAGTCTTTTCACAGGCTCAACATGAAAGCACAGACAAGCATCAATTGATGTAACTTTTAAACTTAATTCTACTTAGAGAATGTTCTGGTGTGCAGATGACAAGAAACACGGGGCGTTTACCCTTTAGCTGCCATTCCCTGCCTGCTCATTCTGACAGAGAGAGCTGTCTGCTTCTTTTCAAAATCAATTTCCCTCAGTGTCTTTCCCACCCTCGTATTTATAATTACATCTGGTTCATTAAGATGGAAATCAATAGAGGAAGTGCTGTTTTTCTCAGGGTGGGGGAAGGGAGCCCAGTGTGCTGTATGGACACCAGTCTGTCTCTGTCCCCACCTGGCTGTGCAGGAAGGCTCTCCTAGTCAGCACCTCTCTCTTCTGTATTACTCAGTTTCTCCACTTGTAGTTTATCTTCCATCCCTGTAATCATAACTCTTGTAGGGAAAAAAACCCCAAAATATCTGTGGAGTTATGATCTATGAAGGAAAGTATTACAAGTATATATAGTTTATATTGGGGATATGGGGCAAGCAGAAATCTTAAAAGATGCCTATATGTTTTGCTAATTTCAAACATTATTTTTCATTGGAATATAAGTAAGCCCTCTTCTCATCCAATCACTGTTTAGCCACAGTTTACTCAATAATTCACCCAAATATTAGGCATGTCATTTGATGATTGTAGGAATGAATGGTGTATGTCAAAGTGCCCCCCACTGCAGCCTCCTCTCACCCTTCCTGAGCTCAAAAGGAAGATTCAGCCGGTCAGAGGACTTTTTCCTTCAACCAAACCTGGGATAGATGGTTGCAAGGGACAGAGACAGAGGCAGAGGGAGACAGAGAAATTCCCCTTCCCTTCAATTATGGGCAATTAAAAACTAAGTGTCACAAAATGCATATCATTCACACTATTCTGAGCCCTTACAGCTCTGAGGACAGATCTTATCAATTTTCAACTCTTAAAATTAGAGATCCTGTGAGAGGGAAGGCCAAAGGTAACATTTTTATTCCTACCTTCACTGTCCTGTGACCCAGGCTGAACATGATCCAAGAATTGCTAGTTCATCACATTTGTAACACAGCTGTGCATAAAATGTGGCCAAAGCTTCATACATCTCAGTTCTGGCCTGTCTCTTTGGAGGTCTCATCTCATTTTCTCATATCCTCACCTCTGGTTCCACCACTACTCCCCTGAGCCATCTCTGCAACAGCAGGACTACATCTTTCCCATGGAAAATTCCAGTGCTTTTGTCCTGTGGAAGAGTTTTACATACAACATGGCTTTGATGTTTCATTAAGAGCTGTGTGTATATACAGTGACATAGCTTTCCTGGATTGTATTGTATGTGAAGACACATTAGCCAAGGCAGACTTTTTTTATAGACAAGAGAGCAGGAGAATATCTGCACTATGTTCCAAAATGTATAGCAAATCCCTGGCTTTAAATCAGAACAGTGGGGGTGGGGGAAGTGGGTGTTGGAAGGAGGTTAAGGCTCCCTCAGCCTTTATAATATAGACCAGACTTGAATCCCTATGACATTGTAGCAGCAATCATTGTGGTTTCGCTCTCTAGCCATCTGTGATTTTAGCAGGGAAGGAGTGTTTCTTTGGCTGAGTGAGGCCTTCTTCCTTTCTGAAATTGCCTAGCAAGTAGTTGAAAAGATGGAAATATTTAGATTTTTCTGAGTTTTCATCAAAAATTGAAGCTATTAAAAATCTGTTCAGCTTGAAGAAATTCCTTTAACATTTATTGGTAAGGCTGGTTTAGTGGTTATGAACTCCTTAAGCTTTTGCTTGTCTGAAAAACTTTTTGTCTAGCTTTCAATTCTGAATGATAACTTTGCTGGGTAGAGTATTCTTGGTTGGAAATATTTTTTCCTTTCTTGATTGTGCCAATCCCTTCTGGCCTACAAAGTTTCTGCTGAAAAATCTACTGATAGTATTATGAGGGTTACCTTGTATGTAACCAGTTGTTTTCTTCTGCTGCTGCTAAGATTCTCTCTTTGTCTTTAACTTTTAACATTTTAATTATAATGTGTATTGGTATGGGTCTCTTTAGGTTTGTCTTATTTGAAGCTCTGGGCTTTTTGGACATAGATGTCTTTTTCTTTCCCTATGCTAGGGAAGTTTTTGGACATTATTTCTTCAAGTAAGTTTTCTGTCCCTTTCTCTCTTCTCCTGGGACTCCTATAATGTGGATGTTAACCTACTTGATGTTGTCCAAGAAGTTCCTTAAGCTATATTACTTCTTTTCATTTTATTTTTCTTGTTGCTACTCTGATTGGCTGAATTCCTCTGCCTTGTCTTTGAGTTCACTTTTTCGCTCTTCTGCTTCATCTATTCTGCTGCTGAACTCTAGTATATTTTTTCAATGCTTTTATTCTTTAATGCTGTAACTTCTGGTTGTAACTTTCTTATATTTTCCATCTCTTTGTTGAAGTTATCACTGTAGTTACCTAATCTTAATGACTACTTCTTTGAACTCTTTATTATAAATTACTTATCTCTGTTTCATTAAGGAGTTTTCTGAGATTTTCTCTTGTTCTTTTGTTTGGAATATATTCCTCTATCTTTTCATTGTGCTTGACTCTCTGTGTTGGCTTTTATGTATTAGATAAAACAGCCACCTCTCCCAGTTTTGAAGCATTGGCCTTGTACAGGAGATGAAACTCATATTTCACCTGTGCTTTAGCTATTGGTTGTTTTGCAATCTTTTGTAATTGTCCGAGCAGTCCATTTTACTTTTAGTGGTTCCCAGTAGCTGAGGGTATACCCAGACCAATCAATGTCCCAAATGGGAGGATCTCAGTCACCACCTGGATTCAAGATGGTTGGAAGTCAAATGCTCAGACAGCAGCTCTCAAAGAATGCAAATATATACAGTCCTGTGGGACCACAAGCATAAGCCCTGCTGGCCCCAAGTTCCAGGAAATCTGGAGGTGTCCCCTGGGCAGCAGTCACAAAAATCAGGGCTCCAGGATGCGTGTAAAAGTTCCTTTCTGAGAAAGACAGGTGAGCGGTAGTGAGGTAGATGGAGAGTACAATGATGGCATTCCCTGGCCTACAATTCCTGAGAGCACCTCTGTAGCCCCTGGGTGTGTGTCTAGCCTGAAGCTTGTCTCTAAGTGTTGAAGCTCCAAGACTAACAAGTAGGCCTCACTCACAAAAAGGCTGAGGGTGAGTTTCAGTCCACTGTCTGTGCAGTGCCCTGTGAGTGGTAAGCCTGCCAAGAACTGTTTCTCTGATTGTTGCAGTCCATGGAACTCAGAAGTCCTACGGTGGCCCCCCTTGCCACCAAAGCCAGGAGATCAGGAATGTTATCTCCTGGGTCACAGGCATAACAACCAGGGCACCAGATATAAAAACTGGGGTACCAAACACATGTTTTCGTTCTGAGAGATGCTGGCTCAGGAGCAAGGCAGAGAGAGTTTGCCCTCCCAGGTCTTAGGAAAGGGTTGCAGTTGGCCCTTAAACGTGTTTTCAATTAGAAGCCTGCCTCTCAAGCTACAGCTATGATAGTAAGCTACTAGGCTTCTTTCTCAGAAAGAGTGATTTCCTGGGTTGCATGCCTCTTGCTGTGCTGCAGGAGTGGTAGCTATTTAAGAACGGTTTCTCTGTTGGTTACCATCCTGTGGGGCCCGCACACCTGAGACCGTTAGTCACAAAGCCAGACAACGTAGAGGAGTCTGGACAGCACCCGCAGATCTCCAGGCACCAGGTAAGGGCACAGGCTCCTTTCTGGAAGATAGCAGAGTGCTGGAGGGAGGCAGAGGGAGAGGGCGAAGACGGCGTCCCCAGGCTCCGTTCCCTCTGAGCACCTCCACAGGCTCCTGTAAGTGTGCCAAACCACAAGCCTGCTCCTCAGGCCAGAGCTCCTGGACGAGCAAATTAGGCCTCTTTCTCGGAAAGACTGGAGGTGAGTTTCAGTCTGCTGTCTGTGCTGTGAGTGCCCTGGGGGTGGTAGTCTGCCAAGAACTGTCTCTCTGGTTGTTAGAGTAATGTGGGACCCAGGAACACAAGCCTACCTGGCCTGAGTGCCAGGTAATAAGGGGTGCCCCCTGGACAACAGCTGTTAAAAAACATGGTATCCGATGTCTGTAGAAGCATTGGAGGGAAGCGTGAAAGATGGCACCGATTGGTTGGAGCTAGAAGGGTAGTGCAAAAATGGTGTCCAGAGAAAAAAGGAAAAAAAGAAATAAGGGGAAAAGGGAAATTATTTTAAAAAAGAAAAGGAAAGGAAAAAGATAGTGCCTGCCAGCTTTAGCAAGGCAGGGGGAGAACAGGAAGACGGTGCCCAGTAGCCTTCCACCGGCAGAGTATCCCGGCAGGCAACAGCTGCTCAAATCGATGCTTTAAACTTAGAAAAAGAACCCCTTGCGCACGAGCCAGGGAGTGTGCACGCGGCCCCTTTAAGAGCTGAGCGTCAGCGCCCCCAGGTTCACTTCACCTGTCTCCGCTCGTGGGCACCAACCTTGTTGGTCTTCAAAGCCAGACACCTAGGGTGAGCGCTTCTCTCTCAGGGGCCTGTCTTAAAAGTTGAGGTGCCCGCTGTGGCCGTTGTGGGTTCCGGACCCTTTGCTCTTCAGGGAGAACCTGGGCTTTGAGTTTTCTCGTGGTTTGGAGCCTCCTGGCCGGCGAGGGGGCGTCTGGGCCCCGAGTTCCTGCGTCCACGGGGTCTCCGCCCCTCGGCGCCGCGCGCAGGGCCCAGGACGCGGAGTAACACTTGAAACACAACGATAACGAGTCCTAGACGCGCTTTCTCTGTCCTTTCACCCCTGCGGCTACCTTCGTGACTGGCCATGGCAAGAAGTCACAAATCGCAATTACAGTTGTAAAATTGTAATTTGGTGGCCGTCCATGACTGTATTATCTTGTGTTTTTATACCGAGCCCTTTCTCTGGTTTTTATTATGCTTTAACTCATAAGAGCGTGTGTGTGTGTGTGTGATTATAACATGCAACAACGAAGTAGAAAATGCACCGTAGTGCCTTGGAACTTGGGAGGAGAGAGAGAGATGAGCACTCTGGCTCTGGAGGGGCCAAAAGCACTGGGGCACGTCGTTCGGTAGGCAGCCGGGGCGTGTCTGCCCGCCGCGGGAGCCGCAGGGTCACGTGCCGCCAGCCCGCGAACGCACGTGCAGCTGCGAGGTGTCGGGTTAGTGCTGCTGCCGAGGAGCCCGCTCCCGGCTGAGCCAGGGCTTACGGTGGGGAAACGCTGTGAGTGGGAGTTACTGTCAACCGGTGGTACTTTCTGGTGCAGAAAACAG
>CM052545.1:16195248-16248950 GCA_028533065.1 Trachops cirrhosus | reverse complement strand
TATCTCCATTTTTTCATCTGTCTGATCATAGTTTAAATTTCAAAGTGTACTCCGAGGTAATTAACTACAAATTATTGAGGCAGTAATCATATCAATGCGATTTAGAATATAGCTATCCTAATCCTAAAAGTTTTCTCTTCAAAAAAAGCCCACAGTAAGTTTAGTTGCCTGCTGATCTTGTACACTTGCTTGTTAAAGGTTTCCAGGTGAGAAAGGAATGGAGGAATTGGTGGGTTTTTTTTTTAATCTAATAAATTGACTTTAAAAGAATTTATTTCAACCTGCCAAGCTTCTAAAGAAAAATGGGGTAGCATTTTGTAGTAGGCGACACATTATGTTATTTCCCTGGTGTTGCTTCTGATAATCACATTACTCCCCAGCAACTCTTGAAGTATTCATGTAGCTGTGAGGTGTAATTCCGTAGCAGTTTAGATGCTCCATTGTAATTTATAGTAACATGAACTAATATGCCTTTACTATGAAGTGTTAATGAGAAAAGTACATGTGGAAACTTCACGTAGTCCTGTATTCTTTCACTTTAAGGAGAAAAGAAGGCCTAGCATAAAGTACCATATTCCCTGGATGTTCATAATGAAAATTTAATGAATTGTCATTTTATAGGCAAATAACCTGAGGTTATTAAAGGCTAAGGACACATTAACAAATGATAAAATATTGGCGACTTGGTAAAAATCCCTCAATTGATCACATCAGTTAAATAGTTAAGATGAAGCAAAGCAGATTAGATAAAATGTTTCCAGACCATAATTGACCACAATGACTTTTGGTCCATTATAAAGTATCCTTTTGATGCACCCAGGTGCGTTCAGTAGCCAAGGATCAACACAGCTCCTCTGCAGCGTGCCTGCCCCACTGACCGGCAGCTCGCTCGTAACTTGATTTGGCAGATGGCCTGTGAGCGGAAGTGACAGTGTGCCTTTGCTTTTCCCTCTGCCATGAAATCAGCTATCCCAGGCTGGCTGTTCAATCAGCCTGGGTCACTGAGTAATAATAGAGGTATCAGAGGTCTTCCAGATGGGTGAGCCCGCAGGTGATGTGTAAGGAGAGCAAGCGAAAACACTTATTTTAAACTACAGATGATTTGGATAGCTCTTCATTGCTGCAGCATAATTAGCATAAGATAAATGATACATACTATTTCAAAGAGGCAAAAATTCCCTCCATCTAGAAAAAAAGATGATTTAGGTTGCAATCATGTTCTGCTTGTAACACAAAAAGCCATAGCTACTTACACAATTTAGCTGTTGGGGAAACCTTAGCATTCCCAAGATTACAAAAATTTCCTTTTGGCATGTACAACCTTTTATTTCAAACAACATATAAAAGTAATACAAGTAATTGATATTTGTGACATTATCTGTGGTAGGATATTAGATATAAGTAAGAATTCAAAATTAGATTTTTGTGTTAACAATGGAATTCACAAAGAGATTTCATTTATTTGCATGAACAAAAAGCTGAATCCTAGGACAATTTAATTCTTTTAGGCAAGAAGGATAGTGATTAAAAACTAGGCAAAATAAAATCATGATGGATCTCAAAAGGGAAAAATTTTGTTATTCTGGATGCATAATGTTGGGTGTGTCTTTTAGGATAAATTTGTATCTTAAAATGTCATATCTCAAAGAAATTCCACATGCTTTCTCTACCTAATAATAAAGTCTTACACTGATTTTTGAATTAGTTGGAAAAATTATGAAAACATAGTTATTCCACTAAATTCCAACAGGGATGTCTTATTCAGGCAAGTTATCCAAACTTACCCAATATTATTGCTTTATCCAACTTGGCTACATGGATGCACACTTGCTGATCAGGTTTTAGGGAAATAAATAGTAGTCTGACATCCGATGATATGTCGAGACTCTGATTCTTAGACACTTCTGCAGAGTGAAGGGAAATATATTGCTCTCATCGAGAAACCAGCATGGAAGGTAAGTTCCTGCTGCAGCAATCAAAACCTGGGCTTGCCACCCTGCTCTCAGTTCTGCCTCTCTGTCTCTCTCTCCACCCCCCTCTCTTTCTCCCTCTCTCTGCTCTCTTTCTCAGTTTCTCTCTCTCTAGCACATGCTGTTTTTCAAGGAAATCAAATATAGATCATATTTCTAGTGAGAATATAAACTATAGAATTGTAGTCTTTCCAAGAAAGAAACTTTAAATATGAGTTAACCCCCGCCCTCTTTCCCCAAATCCAGTGCCACTGTATCACTGCAACCTGGACATTCAGTCTGTTCATACATCTTTCAAGATGAAGAACTGTGTCTCCCATTTGTGCATAGATGCAGTGATTAGAAAGCACTTTCTTTTACGTAGGTATAATCGGACTGTCTCTCATTTTACCCATTGACCCTAGTTCTGTCACTGGAGTCTGACTGACCAAGTGAGTCCTCTCCCACACAAAAGAGCTGAAGTATTTAATGTCATCCAGCATGCTTTCTCCTTTCCGATGGCAGGGCCTCCTGCTCCCAGACAAGCTTTCCCTTTTCTAAACAAGTCCATCAGTATTCTTCTACTCCTCCTTATTTGACAAGGATTCTAATCCACTTGTTATTTTGATACTCTTCCTAGAATACACTGAAGTTTTTATTTTTCTTAAAATAGCAGTCTAAGAATAGCCTAATAAGAGTCTACTATTGCCCAATACTGAGCCCAATTAATTATCTGAAAAATATACAGAAAAGCAAGAGCCTCGGCCCTCACTTTAGGTATTTTGCCAAGGGATTATATGAGAATTACATTGTTGATCCATCAGTGCTATTTATTAAGGAAATTCTTGAAGTCGAGTTTATATGTGTGGTTCAAAAACTTTCTTCATTCTAGGGTGGAGCTATGGGAATGTTTAGGACTGAAGTTTCAAATCTTAATTGAATAAATTTAAACTCTACCTTGCTGAAATGATTGAAGAAATGAAAAAGATTGAATAGGCAGGTAGCAAGAATTCCTACCAACTAAAGGCCATTTGAAGATAAGCCTAAGATATTTTGTTTGATGCTATCCACCTGTCCTTGTGGAATTATGGAAGGGGAGGCACTGAGAGCTGTTACCACAAAGGGGTTGCTCCATCCTTCTTCAGATCCTTTGTACCCAATATAAGCAACACTCTGTGCACTTCTGTCTGTTGACTCCCCACCCAGAAAATACATGCTGTACATGGCTGCTAAGTCATCTTGTCAAGCCTCTGGTTAAGACAAGGAACCCCCAGCAATAGCCGGGCAACCACAAGCTCCTACTCTGCAAAGAGAAAGATGAGATTTTATTTTAACAGTACTCCTTGCCATCTTATTTCTTCCAGAAATATGTAGACACTGATTGTGATATTGTAAACATGACAGTCCCCTCAATGTGAGCTGAATTAATTGATTTATGAGGAACAAAACAGCTATGTGGGCTGGACTAAATTGGCTTATTAAGGATTCGATTGCACTAATTGCTTGCATAATAGTGGGCAAAGGAACAAAGGGAGGAGGGGAGAAAGAGAGGAAAGTGCCTGTCAGGATCCTCGCTAGTTGGCCTGTAGTGAAGGCAAATGAGCTGCACTTTGGTGTGTCACCTGTCTCATCCTGTGTGCACAGATGCTTAAGCACAAACACTGAGAGCAAACGAGGCTCTTCTTTCTTATCAGAAACTAGGTTCTCCAAAATGAAAAGAACCGTGGCTCTGAGCTGTGGGCAGCAGGAAGATCATGGGATGACTAGGAAGCGTGTAAGAGCAAGTTCAGACTTTCCCCAGGCCATGAGATTATGGAGAAGCCCTGTTAAAGGTGGCTGGTCATGGTTAATAGCATAGGTTTTGGAGCCAGAGAGAGCTGGGTTCAAGTTCCTATTCTGTCATTTTTCCTCTGTGTGTTCATAAGCAATTCATTTAATTTTCTGGAGCCTTGGTTTCCTTAGATAATGATTAGAACTGCCTAAACACAGGACTTTTCTGAATGTGTATGAGAGACTATATGAAGGTGGTTTAGTGCCTGGCATATAATAAACTTTCAGTAGATGAAATGTTTTCTTTCAAAAAAAAAAGCTTCCCTGATTTTTAGGAGAATGAATCTATATTATCCACCCCAGAATCTCTTCCAGATCCAAAATTCTGTCAGTTTCTATTTGTACTGTTGGTTAGAATTATAAAATGTTAGAGTTACAAGGGATCTTAGAGAACATCTATTTCAACCTTTTTATGTTACATGTTAGAAAATCAAGGTCCATACCAAAGTTTAAGTGACTTCTTTAAAGTTCCTCTAAAGCCCCAGGGAAAGGTGAATCTTAAATTTTAACTAATTAGAATCATATTAAAAAAATATTTTGCATGTACAATGTACTGCAGCTTTCATCTGTAGAGCTCTGCAAGCATCAATCAGTTAAGGAAGAAATCACCATTGCAGTGTAGATAAGTATTAACTCTTATCTGCATTGCCTATTTAATAGGTATTAAGCACCCACAAGTAAAATTCAAAACATAAAAAATTACTCCTGCTTTGTGAAGTTTGCTTATAAATCTTTCTGGTTAACTTTGCCTTCTTCTCCTACCTATCTTACCAATACTTTATATAAATGAGCCTTGGTGTCATTAGGGTTGCTAGCCTTTGCTGGTATTGATCACCTATTATGCACATTGAGTTGCTGGTGCAGGACTACAGATGGAAGAGAAGACCACCCACCCCCTGTCCCGGCCTTGCATTCAGCTGTGGGTTTGCATTGTTTACCTGTAATTATTGGGCTTGAGTATAGCTAGGCAAATAGTCAGTTGAGTAACAGTTGCTCATACATCATCATCTTCAGGGCTTCTGTGTCCATTTAGGAAATTGGGTTTCCTGGTTCTCATCATGTCCATTGTGCTAATACTGTATTTAAAAATAACCTGGAGGGATGTTACTCAAGAGATGGTGGCCAGCTGTTTTCTCTCTCTTGAGAGGAGGATTTATAGAAAGCCATCTGATGGTGGCAAAAAGGGTTTCAGACAAAACCAGGGAAATATCTTGACTGTGAAGGACCTACAGAAGTTGTGGCAATTTCATACATTCCCAGAAGCTCCGCTTGCACTTTTTGTTTGGCGGTTTGTATGTAGCCTGTTGGGAGGCAGAGGGTGGACCTTGTTGGCTTGAGATTTCCTTGAGTACAATGATTACATGACATGTTATAATATCCTAGGAGATGCTGCATATACTATGTCTTGAAAAGAATTTCCTCACCCCTGCTTGGGTGGAAAACAAGTATGTCAATCATACCCTCCCTGGATATGCTCTTTCCTTTTCTGAAGAGAAAGAACATGAAAAGAAATGGTACACTTCCCCCAAAGAAAGGGGCCTCTATAGACTAAGCAGAAGAGAAAAGAAGGTACTTATTATGTAAGATCTTTCAACCAGGAAAGATATAAAATGAAGGCCTTGGCCCTGATACTGCTACTGTAGCAATCCAACTGAGACCCTGGGCTGGCAACCCTGCCTCGTGAGCTCCTGCTGTCTGGGGCATTGCAGGAAAAATCCCAACAGAGAATGAAGGCCGGGTTTGATTCAGGGATTATAGTGGGTTAGAAATAAGCCAGTGTTTATGTTGCCTCCAAAGAGCTTAATAGCTGTAGAACTTGAACTTTTGTGTTTGTTTCAAAAATGCCAGGGAACAACATTTTTTTTTTCATTTCCCTTATGCAGTAACTGTTGGTTGCTTCAAATCCCTTCGTGAATGTATTATAGAAAAGTGGGACAGGGTTTTTTCCTTGTTAGCCAAGTGCATGCCTGCTGAGGTTTTATGTTAGGAGATATGATTTTCTTTAAAGGACACATACAGTAGAAAGAAACCCAAGCTATCAAGCACAAAGTCATGTAGTCTAGAAACGCATGCCTATACCTACTCCTCGGCCAGACTTGCTTCTACCTCCCATTAATTTGTGAGCCAAACAATATCAGTTTTATGGGTATAATATTTTAAATTAGGGTTCAACTTTAGAACATTTTACCTTTCTGTGGACTTGAAATGAGTTCATTTCACAAAAAGAACTTTATTAGGTATTTATATGAATTTCTGTTTGTGTATTCTATAATTTGATGCTCAGAACGTACTTTTCAAACAATATATTATATTGAATATTCTATTTGCCTGCCCATGTTAACAAAGAAAAAGGAAAAAAATATTTTATTCTATAAAGTATGTTGAAAATACCCGGAAGGCTTTCTAGTCCCTTAAAATTTATAGATGCTCTTAGTTTGACAACCAGCTTTGTGGTCTTAGTACCAAAGTAGTACATATTAGTAAAGAAGCTTTCATAAAACCATTCATAAGTAAGGCAATGTAAAGTGTGTTTTTATCTTTCCATCCATTCAAACTCACTTCGAGAGGCATTGTTGCATTGTAGAAAGTGCATGAAGTTTGGAGTTGGATCGAGGTTCAAATCATGCTTTGGCGCTTATATAATCCTAAATTCCTAATCTATTAAGTGTATATACCAAGATCTGTCTCATAAGGTTGTAGTGAGTTTTAAATCAAGCAACTGGTACATGTAGAGGTCAAGCTCACTATTTAAACCTAATAGGCCATTAACCCATAGTAGTTACTGCTAATATTTTCAAAGCTTTGCTCTAAGGCTGTACTGGGAAACCTATGCACACTTCTTCTATCTGCACAAACTCAGCCCTGCAATGATAGAAAATAACCAATTAAAATATTCAAGAGTTCTTGATTTTTGAAAGTTTTCAGTAATGGGTGTCTAGAAGTCACATATTTAAAAGCTATTTTTTCTGTCTTGGTTCTCCTAAGTGATGAATACAGGCTATTGTAGTATAAGTCACATGTCTTCTAGCCAAATATTTCAGGAAAGCAATATTGCAATGGACAATTCCTCTACTTTTCTAATCTATGATGTTTTAATTTTTCTGGTCCTTGGACAAATTCATATAGAATTAAACAAAAATAATAGTTTATGAAATTTTCATCTCTCCAGGAAAGGAACAAACTCGTAATTACCATGTGCTCTGCAAACCATAAGGTTAAACAAAGTCCTTCCTAGAAGGTTATTTTATCAATGCAAACATACAGGGAAATCACAGTCTTCCTCCCACTTAAAAGAACGATTAGAATTTGGCAGAAATATAAGGTCAGCAGAAGATTTTACCCTTGGGGGCAAGATGTTGCTGTCATTTTTAAAAAATATTTTAACCTTAATGTTAAGTGTACATCCCACATGACCCCTGACACTTTTTAACTCTTGCCTTTATAACAATAGGTGGATTGTTAAATGAAAAGGGGAGAATACAATGTGTCTTTAAAAATAAAAGTGCTTTTCATGTTCTGAACATCCCAAAGATTTGCCCCTGTAGAAAATGATCTTCCTGCTAGAATGTAAGCTCTATACAGGCAGGTATCTTTATTTATATGCCGATGTATCTCATGTACCTGTAGCAGCAGTTTCTGGAACATAATAGGTGCTCTGAAATTGCTCATTGAATGGATGACTAAATAATCACTTAGATAAGAATGCAACTACATATAGTGCATACATATCAATAGTCTAGTAAGGGAGGGCAGCAACCCTTGCTTTATTTATCTCTCTGCTCTTGCACTTGAAGAGTCAGGGAAAGGAGATCTGGAAGTGACTTCTTGGTGCGATCACGCTGCACTCTCAGCCCTCCGTCAAACTTACGCTCTGTCTTTTCCCATCATCCACCTGGCACCTAACCAACATATTTAGTTTATTTTTTAAATTACAGATTCTCTTACCAAACACACTCTGGGTCCATTAAAACACAACAAATGGTCGAAGAGCAAATTGGAAGACCCAAAATTGAATTGATGTGAATTGAACTTTACAAGGTTTATTTATTTATGCTTCATCCTCTAAATTCCACAAATTAATTTCAACACTTGCTGAAAACCAGACATACACCAAGCATTGTGCTAGACAGAAATGAGCTCATGTAATCTTAGGTGGAAAATTTTCTGAACATTTAACAATGGACAATTCTCAGGTCTCTGTGGTGTTCCGTTACAATGTTTGATGTTTCCTTATATGGTTATATGTATGTTCAGTAAATGTATGTGTATGTATAATATATGTGGTTATTTCCTCTGAGTCTGTTGTCTAAGAACTAAGAACAGTTGATTTTCATGTTTCTTTTAATGAGGGTCATAAAAGTCTCCAAAGTGGAACGCCTTGGATATTGAAATGTAGTGATGTAGCGGGGAAAAAAAAAGCAAAACCCAACAACCAAGAAAAAGCCATTTCACCAGCAACTTTGAAGTCTTAATCTTTAGGGTCTTTATTCCACCTTAGTGTTCATGACATTTGCATTCTTCTCACAACTTCATATAATTCCCAGTCCTTATCTTCTGTACTACCAAGCTGAGAAATGCTCGGAGTCCAGAATCATTAGGCAAACGACACAGCTGCTGTCATATCCCTTGCTCTATAATTTCCCCTGATTGATATATTCGTGCTCAGAATGGGTAATGCACCATTGAAAAAGGTTAATATAAAATCCTCACAATGGCAGTTTTCTCTGTATTTGGGTTAATTCTATCCACTGCTACTATCTCGTCTTGTTCTGTTCTTCAGGATTGGCTTACCCTCTCTAAAAAAGCACAGTTGGAAATGTTTGCCTGTTGGCCATCAAACACAATATGGTTGTAGGAGAAACAAAGGACATTTCGGCACAAGGATGACTGAGACAGACACAATGACAAATTTTTAATGAATTGGGACTAAGAACAACAAAATAGAATAAGACTGTTTTCCTTCTAGATTGACTTATAGTCAAGAACTTAGAATGCCCTCTATCATCCTTATCTTTTTTCAACATGAAAATCTCCGCTCTTCATGCATTCATTAATAACTTCAGCAAATTTTATGAAACATCTCTCTTGTGTCAGAAACTGTAGAATGTACTGGGGGCAAAGAGAAAGATAAACAGGATATGTTGTAACCTTTGAGGAACTCAAATTAGGGGGAGAAATACAGGGCTGGGCAAACTAGGTTTACAGTTGTGAGTATACAAGTTTATTCTTATTATTTATCAATGATTATTCTCCATATGAACAACTGAAAACCTACTTTGACCCACCCCTGTGTATATATAAACAGATAATCACAATATAATTTTATAAAGCAATGGTATTGTAGTCAACTACAGGGATATTGCACTAAGAGTAGTGAAATCTGCCCAAGGAAGGCAGGGAAATAACTAGAAAAGAGGTGGTATTGAACTTGGCTTTGAAAAGAAGGCAAAATGACAATGCCAGTAGAAACTGCTGGTGCCAGGCTGCTGAGATAAGGACAGGTGAAATGTGAGTTTTGTGGGGAATGGAGAGGGAAGAGATAATAAAACATCATTGCATTGCTAAGACATTTTGACTTAGGTATAAAATCAAAGGTTATGGAGCAGGGATCAATTTTGCCTTTTCCAGAAATAGCTCTAATGCTGGAAAAATAATTGAGGGGAAGAACACGGGACTGCTGGAAAGCAGAACTGTTGGGCATGATTCTTTTTATTTTTCCAATGTTGCCATTCATTTAATGAAGCATTGTCAGATGTTATCTTGTCAGTCTCAGTCGTCAGAGCATTCTTGCAGAACAAAACAGGATTGTCATATTTAATGCCCAAGCCTGTCATGCAAGAATGAGTTGTCTCCTCTAAAATTCAAATCTCAAGGTAATATGTATGTCCATAAAGAACCATTCATGGATATTAGTCAATTCATCAAAGGTAACAACCTTTAGAAGGAGAATCACACGGATAGATCCTGTTTTTGCTACCTCATGTCTCCCTCAGGTAGTATCTGATACTCTCCAGGATAATCTGCAAATTATTTTCAGACACTTCCCAAAACTTTCTCAAGAATCTCAGGAGACCCATTGCAGGTTTAAATCATTCTCCCCCTCCATCTGCTCTGTCCTCCTGTTCCCTCTCCCTTTTTTCCTGTGACTTCTCTGTCCTTTTCTTACAGATTCTGGAGTTTCTCCAGCTTTCTGGTTTGTATTCCTTTGGGAACTCTTCATTGTGCTGAGCATTAAGGCTTTGAATATATACAGCATCCATTGGGTAAAAAAAAGTTCTTCATTTTTTCTTTCTTCATATTTGTAGGCCAGAGAATAAGTGACTAACCATTACTTTATCAAAACAAAATGCTTTATATTTGCTATGTTTTTTTATTTCAAAAAAGTTTTTAAAAACTTAATTTGTTGATTCAATGAAAGTTGTTTTCTTTAAAAAAATTTCTCAATACATGTAGCTCAGGATTAAGTGTCACATTTGTAGCACATTGTTGAGTCTCTACACAAAAGTATGCCCACACGTATGACCCCATCGCTTCACTTCCCCAGCCTCTACAGTACCTGTGTGAGGTGGTTTTCATCTACACATCCAGGCCTGAAACCACGTGTCATCAAATTTGCTGACATCCTTTAGAAGATTCCTTGAAATTTCCCTGGCGTTGATGCATGCTCTGAAGAAGGGTCTTTCTACCTACAAAGTGAGCCCAGATGTCTGCTTCATCATTCTGGGCTCCTGAAAAGGGCACACGATGTGCAATGTCTCTCTCTGCCACGGGACAAAGGGCAGAGGTGCCTGTGCCCCCTCACTAGGCTCCTGAGCGCAAACCCTGGAACAAACAAACTGCTCAAAACGCTGCAGCCGTTTGGTCGACAGGCATTTCCTATGACAACCTCCCAGTGTCACGCCGTGCTATTTATCTTCCTATCCACTTATGTCTGTGTTTCTTTAATTGTTCTAATTTAAACATCACAATTCCGTTTGCTGGAGAACCAATGTTCTAGAAGAAAGCTGTATAATTTAATCACATTAATTCACAAATTCCCTTTTTAAAATTATCGTTTTTATTATCAACAAAACTATACATGAACATAAAAATGAAAGTCAAACGGTTCTCCCAGGCTTATCATGAGAAAGCAGTTGTTCCCTGCCCCCAAACCTTCCAAGGAGGCTCTACATCAGCTCAGTCTCTTAAATGGGAGAAACTCATTTCTCTTTTATTTAAGTCATAATAAGTGTTCTTAGGCTTAGTGTTTTCATGGTGTAATCATTTTCTACTCTTTTAATTTTAATCTACCTGTATCTTCATAGTTAAAGTTCATGTCTTATAAAAAGTAAGTAGTTGAATCCTGTTTTTATATTCAGTCTATTGATTGATTTTAAATTGAAATTTAAAAGGTAGAAAAATACAGCTGCTGCGGCTATATTAATACCAGATAATGTAAACTTCAAGAGTTTACTCAGAGTATTTCTAGGGACAAAAAAGGAATAGTTCATGATGATAAAGGAGCAGTTCTCCAGAAAGAGGTCACAATAATAAATGCACATGGACTTAAAAACAAAGTTTTAAAACACATGAAGTAAAATTTGGCAGAACTAAAACAAATCCACAAACATAAGTGGCTTTTTAATACCCCTCTCTCAGAAATTAATAGAAACACAAAAATCAGTAAATATTTAAATTCAAACATTATCATGCAATTATTATAATTTTTCTTAAATGTGCATGGAATAGTCCCCAGAATAGACCATATGACACTGGCCAAAGAGCAAATCTCAATGAATTTGAAAGAGAAACTCATGCACACTGTTATGTCTAACCACAACTAGACATCGGTAAAAAGAACATGTCGGGTACATTTCTGTCGACTTCAAACTAAATTACTCCTAAGTGCATAGCTCAAAAGATTTTCAAGGCAAATAAAACATTTTATCTGAATAATAATAGAATTGAAACTTATTAAATTTGTGAGTCATGGCTAAAATGTTTACTAGAAAGGCATTTACAACTTTAAATGATTATGTTTCAAAAAATGTGTGCAATCAGTGCAGATGTAGAATCACATGAAGATATACACTTAAACAAAAGAGAGGGAAGGAGACAGATTAGTGGTTGCCAAAGGTTAAGAAGGGAAGGGGGAGCAGAAGAATATGGGTGTGGTCTAAAAAAAGTCACAGGGAGGGACCTTTGTGATTGATGGAAATGTCCTGTATCTTAATTCTATCAATGTCAAAATCCTGGCTGAGACATTGTCCTATAATTTTTACAAGATGTCACCGTTGGGGGAAACTGAGTACAGGTATATGGATTTTCTCTATTATTTCTTACAACTGCACATGAATCCACAGACAACGCAAAATAAAAGCTTAGTCAAAAATACCCTATGCAATATGTTTTTGACTTAGATGTGATTGTACTTATGTTTTGAATTCTGGGAACACAAAGTGCCTCCCCCAAAAAGGCAGTAAGTCATACTGTAGAGTCTTTCTTGATGTTTTTCTGTTTAACTGAGAAAAATAGTACACATTCAGAAGTAAATGCAAAAACATAAATATACAGTTAAACAAGTAATTGTGAAGTGAATACTCATATACTACCACCTGGTTTGAGAAATAGACAATTGCCAATACCCCAGAAACTATACATACCCACTCTTTAAAGGGCTATTGCATTGTCTCCTCAAGTCATGACCACTTCTTTGACTTTTATGACATACATTTTCTTTTTTTCTAATACATTTCTTACCTGTTATGCATCACTAAAGAACATAATTTTATTTAGACTGTATTGAATTTTATAAGAATAGAATGATATATGAATATATAATTTGAGGTTCGTTAATTGGGGGATCAGTGTTATGTATTTAAGATTCATCTACATTATTTTATATACTGGAAGTTTGCTTATAGTATTCCATCTTATTAAAAATACCACATTTTCATTCATTCTGTTGCTGATGGACATTTAGGCTGTCTTCCATTTGGGGCTAGTGCAAATAATGTTGCTGTGAATATTCTCACACATATTTTTAACATGTATGTATGCATTTCTATTAGGTATTTACCTGTGGGTATAACTGTTTGCTCAGAGCTTACTTGTACCTTCAACTTTAATAAATAATGCCAAACCAATTTTTCATGTGGTTCCGCCTATTTATACTCTGACCAGTAGTTTATGGGAAAAATATTAATCCACATCCTTATCAGTGCTTGGTATTATCAGATTTTTTCTAACCATTACTAATCAAGTAGGCACATAGTATACCAAGAAACTTAGATTTAGGAAGGACAATAAAGCATATACAGATCTCTATATGTTGCCTCGACGGTTTGACTATTTCCCTATGAAGACCTCCTGATAAGTTGGTGTTTATTCACGTATTTCTTGGGGAGTTTTTTCATCCCCTGTTTTTGAGTGGGTTCAATCTTAAACTGTTTTCTTTTGTTTATATTCCCTGTAGAGAATGCATATTTTGTAGATGAATAGGTTGAAGGAGAAAGGCAAATATTTGATGAGGAGGACATATTCCCATTTATTCATAGTTCCTTCCCTTATGCCCTTCTCTAGCTGTGCCTGCAAAACATGGTGTGCTGGACCCAGTTTAGAGCACTCGTGAGACTGACCCAAAGCATCTTAAGCACAGTTCATCTTTCCTGCAGAAGCTGCCTGCACCATACATAAGGTAGGGAAGTACTTCAGTTGCAAATTCTACCATTTAGGCTTTCATCTTTAGGAAGTCTGGGTTCATAGAGGCAATATAAGATGCTGGCCTGGCAAGGGTTGATTGCCTGTAAACACAGGTGCTCCTTGACTTATGATGCAGCTACATCCCAATAAACCCATGGTAAACTGAAAACATCCTAAATTGAAAGTGCATTTGATAACCTAACCTATCAAACATTGTGACTTAGCTTAGCCTGCCTTAAATGTGCTCAGAACTCTTACATTAGCCTACAGTTGGGTAATAATCTGGAGTTTCATCTCAGAAGTAATTGCCTTCCTCTTCTTCTCAATAGAAGCAGGAGACACAGGTAGGTGTTTTGTAGACGTGATGGGATATGAAAAAACAATATCCAAAAAATGCTGGCAACACAGTTCACAGTAGAGAATTGCTTGTTTACCCAGTGCTGTGGGTAGCTGGATGGTCGCTGTGCTCACTGCTGCTGCCCAGCCTTAGGGACAGCATATGATTAGCCCAGGAAAAGATCAAGATTCAAAATTCGAAGTATAATTTCTACGCAATGCCTATTGCTTTTGCACCATCATAAAGTTGAAAGATTGTAAGTCAAGCCATTGCAAGTCAGGGACTGTCTGCATGTGAAATCAAGATATGCCTCAGGTAAACTGCACAAAGTGGACAACTTTGCTTGTCTGAGATGACCAAGCCAAAAAAATACCCTTGGACAAATGTAATCCCTAACACAGAGTTATCAAGGATGAAAAAAAAATGAAACTATATTTTGGTAGTCACTGAAAATTTCTATGTTGCTCTCAAGTTCCATTGACCTTTAGTGCAAAAATCAGTAGATTTTGATATAAAACATAATATTTGCTTAGAAAGCATTATTCCCCAAGATATCTTGCTAGTGATCAAATTGTCTATGCATAGTTATACCTAAAAATGAAATCTCTTTTAGTGATTAATATTTCTCAATTTCATATTTATGTGTATTATATTCATCATATACTGTGACAACTTGGGGAATTTCAAGGACAAAAAAAATATGTTATATTCTGGCCCATAAAAAGTAATAATCACAAAACAATTAAAATAAATAATATCTTAACAGTCATAATAATTTAGTTATTCAATGCCCATATTTTCTCTGCATCTATCATTCATGCTTAGCTCTAAAGTTATTAATGACTATTAATAATACTGATATTCTTTTTCCTGAAACCACAAAATATAAGTTTAAATTCTTTAAAATGTGCAACAAATTATTCCATTAGTTTAAAAAACTTTATACTAACATATTAATTTATTTCATGTCCCATCCATAACCTCTTGCTCACATCTTGAGCCACTCAACTACCTTTGAGTTATATGTGCCTCTTCAGGATCAGAAAGGAAAAAGCAGATTTCTTTTTAGCTTTTGAGGAAAGTCCGACTTTGTGTAGCTTTATGCCGTGGTCATAAAGCCCCAAACTATTCTTTAACTCAATGACAAAAGCATTAATACAATTTATCTTTTGTGATGAACTAAATTTTTAAAATATCTAGATATTTAAGTACAATAGCATACAAATACAGATTCAAAATGAGAAGAGATAACACCTGTGCTTAATGCCAAGAAATTGCAGAGGGAAACAGCATCATGATACCTACCCAGCCTAATTTTTGGAGGTTGCCCAGGTTTGATGCAACTCTATTTCTGGTTTCACTTCTGTGGATAATTGAGTAGTCCCTTAATTTTTCTGGTGGCTTTATTTTCTTTACAGTTTCCCTTTAATACAGTTTTTGTGATGTCCAAAAATTATCTGAAGATATATACATAATCTAAGTCTTAAGATACATAAAAATAATGATGACATATTTTAGCTTGTTACTTTTTTTTTTTTTAGAAGTGAGGACGCTTTTTTAAGCTAGAATATAAATGATGGAGTTTATATATAAAAAGTGTCTAAATGTGTTTTTTAATGAGGCATTTCTGTATTTCCCATGGCAATTTGAGATAATCACTGTGTACAATCTTCTAAAACAATTTTCCACATTTATTTTTAATTAAACTTGAGTAGGCTGCAAAATCTCTCAATTTACCTTCAAATGAACACTACTGAATTCAGCTCTCCCATCCTTCCCTCTCCCACTGCTCCCCCACCCCTTGCCCTCAACAACAAGGTGAACAGTATTCTCATTGTTTTTTAAATGTGTATGTGTGGACAGTTTGTCTACAGTACAATAAAAGTTATAAATCTTTGCTTCTGGAGTTGTGATAAAGTCGTATTTTTAAGATTGTCCTTGAGTAGAATGTAGCATGTGATTTTTACCTCCTTCTAAATCAGAACTGTAGACATTCTATAGAAATCACAGATTCATTTTGACCTAGTTGCCATTATATTTATTTATCAAAATATAATGTAAGTCTAATGTTTGTTGAATGGATTTGATATTGTTTTGTACCTATTTTTCATGTCCATAAGGGGGACTTCATTAGAGACAAGAAGTCTCATCTGATCATTTTTATGTAAAAAGGGATTATTAAGGGGAAAGTTTGATGTCAATCATTCTTATGCATCACAGCTTTTCAGTGAGGTGGAAGTAAAAGCTCATTTTACAGGTGAAATAAATGGTATGGAGAAGATTTGAAGTTGATGTCAACAGTTTGAAATCACAAAGTCTGAGGAGATAAAATTTCACCATATGCTGTCCCTGGGGTCTATGTTTCTGCAGTTGGACAACTCCTCCTATTTCTCCCCTAGTAGTTACTGCCCCAATTAGCATAGCCCTTTGCAGCTTAATTCTACCATTTCCCTATGGCTCAGGAGAAAATTAGAGGCAGAAAGCATAGCTTGGGGGGAGTTCGCAGCCTGTGGTGTAGCCCAGTAGTCCAGACAACGTCACTGGCTCTCCCCCTTCCTTGCAAAACAAGAAGTAGCACATCAACCTTTGCCTCACGGGTAATTGATGTATAATAAAGGGCAGGGAAGAATCGATGGGACTGCCCAGGAGCAGCCTTTGTGCTCTAGGACACAAATTGAGACAATTAATCTGATTTTTCTACATAACAACAAGGGCTCCACTTTGCACTCAGAGAGGCTTTTTATCCGAAGCCCTCCAAGTGTGCTACTCCAAGGGAACTGCTCCTAATTATTTCCTTATTATCACTCCTCTCCAGAGCAGATTTGAGTCATGATCAAAGAGAAAGCAGGTTGGCAATTAATCCATATCAGCTGTCATCCAACAGATTCATGATGTAAAATATTACCTGAACTTTTAAAACAAATAACTGCAATTTCCATTTAATTGATTTTTGACCTTGAACCACATTTTTTAATTGTAATTTTAACTTAGGTTAAAACAAAACTGAGCTATCAGGTGATTATGAACCAGCAAAGGGGGAACTACATGGAAGAAGGGACTTGATTTAAGTAGATTAACTTTCATCCACTTTATTGCTATAATAATATGTTTCCTTCTAACAAAATGTCTGCAATTAGTCTAATAAAAAATGTCTTCATAGAGTAGACTAAAATAGATCTAAACCTTAAATCAGAGATGAAAAGACTGAGACTCAGTTGTGTACAACATGCTCAATGTTACACAGTTAATAAGTGATAGAAATAGTACTGAAAGTAAATTCAGCCACTGTTTCTTATGAATATAAAAAGTAGGGCTCCAAAATTCTAGGTCATTTGTCCAAGCTTATGTTGGTTGGTAAAAGGGCCTGAACTAAAGCTGGGGTCACTTCCAGTCCATCCCTTATATATTCTGGGCTCAAGGCAAGCGTATATATGGAAGCTATATGTCATGTGTCTGAAGACTTAAACGTTATTCACCAAGTTCACAAATTGTTAAATATGGTCCCCACTTCTCCTTTGACAAGCATACCTCACCTTAACCTGAAAGATCAGGTTTGAGTGGAATTCTTAGTTGTGAACTCCTCGGAGTGCATGAATACAGCCGGCCCCTGGCATCCGGCCTCTGGTCTGCAGTCCACCCCCATTTTTCATCCCTGCCTCCATCTCACACCATACAGGCCTCACAGACATACCAGTGCACAACCCAGTCTGCATATCCATGCATGCCTGAGACCCAGTATACCCTTCATATTCTCTTGACCAACTCTAAGGCCTAGGGGAACACTTGCCAGAGATGGAGTCTGCCTTTGGGCTCTAGAGGCCTGGTCAGTCCACAGAAGCTGGCTCATAACTGTTCCTCAAGGTATTTCAGAATCCCTGCAAACCAGAACATGGTCTAGTGGTGGTGGTGGGTGGGGTTGGTGCTGCCTTTGGCTGTGCACATCCTGTTGGCCTGCCCACTATTTGTCATAGTGGCGTGTGGATGAAGGACAGCCAGGGTAGGGGGAAATGAGAGTCTCCTAAAGCAGGGCCCCTCCTGCCCTGGTCTATGGGAGACAGCAGTCTCTTCATCCCTTAGTCCTGGGTTTTTCTCACTTTGCCTGGATAACCTTCTGGGATATAGTTACTCAGAACATTTTATTGTCCTTCAGAAATAAAATGTAGAATACCTTAATTTCTCTTCCTATTTTCTATTTTGATTAAAACAGAGATCAACAACATTGGACTGATAATTCTCTAACTCTTCTCAGAATAGAATTTATTACATTTGCTGACAATGTTAAATCCCAATTATATATACCATTTTCAATGGACATATCTTCTTTCTATTAGACATCTATTAGAAAAGTATGCTAATTTCAGACTTCAAATAATTAAAGGGATTTGTAAAACTTGGGAGTGTTTTAGGAATATTTGTTAAAGAATTTCTATATAAAGTATATGGTGAAAGGTTAAAAGAAGTGGTATTTTGCCTTATCTTGGAGATGACAGGGCTAAGGGATTAATTAGTAATTATCTTTAAGTTTATGTATGATACTAAAGGAAGGAAGAGGACTAATTAGCTCTCTGACTTCAACTGTGGGTAATGCCAAAAATTTGAAAACCAAAAATTGAATAAATGATCTAGATTTTCTAACAGTATAAACATTTGTTACAGACATCACCCACGCAGCCACACATACCCACACACATGCTCACATCTCAATAATTTAATCTGTTATTCTTTATCTGAATATTTTCTGGTATGTAGCTATCTCTGTCCCTTTTCAGATAACATTTCTTTAAAACGTCATCCTTTCTCTCTATCTAGAGGGGATACAGGTAGTCAAAAATGCACCATTCTTTTAGTCTTTTCCCCATGTGTTTCTTTATGCTATCCTGTGAAATAAATCATTGTTCCTCTTTCACATATGAAGAAATAGAGCATTGATGGCAGGGAAAAAATTGTAGAAGCCTCAAAACAATCATATGGGAGACCTGGGACTCAAACTCAGTATCTGAATATTTTACTTAATGTCCCTTTGTCTTAATCATGTGTCTTCCAAACAGAAATAATCAAACCCTGACTTAGCACCAATGATTGACATAGCAATAAATGGGGGAAGAAAAGACAAATCTCTCATTCAGAAGAATACCAAATGATTTATGTACATATATTGCTTCTCATGAGGTGACTCTGTGAGTATAAGCCATGCATCTTGACTTCCTTCCAAAGGGGACAATATGAAAAAGAGGGGAAAAGAGTAACGTGGTAGTGGAAAAACCTGAAAAACAGGATAAGACATTTTATTTACTCAGTAACTAGATAATTCTTGGTATACCTATTTATTCACAGACTTCTTTTAATAGCTTCAGTAGTTCCATGATTGCGATTTGGATACTCCTAGTTCATAAGGAAAATAATGGCAATATACTGAGAGGGCCCCAAAGATTATTAAAACAACTGTGGCAACTGTGACTTCTAGCATGATAACCTAAATGGTCCCAGATTTACCTTCCCATCATAAACAACCGTAAAACTTGAAAAAACTTATGAAATAACTTTTTCTTAGGGTTTGGATAATAGGCCAAAACTGTAATCCTTTAGATAAGGAAACTATGGGAATTAAATTAAGCCCCATATTTGCCTTTGTTTTTTTGCCTTGGGAAGGGGCTGGTAATTACTGGTGGGATAATTCAATGATAGACAGGTAGTGAAAGGTTAGAATTCCGAGCTATTCAAGTGCCAGAACGTGTGGGGCAAGTACCAGAATATAGGGAGCTGCGGAGAAGGTAGCCCAGATCCACATGGAACTTGTCTTTGGGTCTGGGGCCCAAGGCTTGTCTGTACAGGCACAGTCCAGACCACCCGAGGCCTCGTAGAGTAGTTTCTAGGAGGCCAAGGCTGACCAGAGACAACAGAGGCATAGTAGGACCAAGGAAATAGCAGAAGAAATAATGCAAGTTGAGGAGACACTGGTGTTCCAGTCCAACCAGAGTGGAGAAATCACACTGAGCTTTTCAGTAATTCTTTTTAGATACCAGAAAGACCATGTCTTAAAAGTAAGAATCACACTGTTAAGTAACGGCCATGCCCTAGGACTAAGGACAAAACCTAAACAATGACACACAAGCAATAAATCCATGCCTGACGGGTTCTATGTAATCCAGCAGTCCTTAAAACTTTTTTCCAGTTTAATTGACATATAAAATTGTATTATTTTAAGGTGCACAACATAATGATTTTATATATGCATGTGTGGCAAAAAAAAAACCTTTGAAATTGAAGTTTTGGGGACTCCCTTGGGTTTCTAGAGTTAATATTCAGAATTTATATTTCTGACTTCAATAAATTGTTAAATCTCTTCAAACTATTAATAAATTTATGCTTCCCTTTAAAAATTACATAATTACAATTTTTCTTATGAATTTTTAAGATATATTCTCTTAGCAACATTCAAGTTTATGATACAGTATTATTAATATCATTAACAGTGACATATACATACACTGTTTTGCATACAGTAGTAATTTAAATGACTGCCAGAACAAAATTCAACAGTATTTAAGAAGACAGTATAATCCAGACTTCCTACAGTGCATCTTCATAATAATCAGGATAAAAATTTTTTTAATTGCTAAATTACTATATATTCTATACTACTATGAGCTCAATTATTTTAGATACCTCATGTAAGTAGACTTATGTAGTATTTATTTTTCTGCAACTGGCTTATTTTAGTGCGATATCCTGTAGCCATTTTGTCATAATGGCAAGATTTCTGTCTTTTTAAAGGCTGAATTCTATTACATTGTATGTAGTATTGTATACTACAATTACATTGCATAACATATTCTCTCTATCCACTTATTTTTCAATGGAAATTTGGATTGGGGATATGAGGAGAGGGGGAATTAGAGAATTGTTGTTCAATGGGTGTAAAGTTTCAGTTATGCAAGATGAATAAATTCTATCTATCTGCTGTACTAGTAGTTAACAAAACAGCATTGTGAATTTTAAAATATGTTAAGAGGATATATATGATGTTGTGTGTGCTTACCACATACAAACACATACAAACACACAAAGCCCACAAAAGAACACAAGAATATTTTGGTTGGTGGTGGACATATTTAGTACCTTGATTGTGGTGATGGTATCATAGGTATATGCTTTGTCCAGACTCATCAATATGTTTACATTAAATGTGTGTAACTGTTTGTATATTATTTATAATGATAAAGCTTAAAAAAGAAAAAAGTTATTAAATAGCCAAGAGAGAAAAATAACACTCACAATCAAGAAAAAGCAGTCAATATAAACAGAATATAAGATGACCCAGAAATTAGCAAATAAGAGTTTTAATAAATATGTACATGAACTTAAAGAAAAATTATGTGTATAATGAGTGAACAGATAGGTAATTTCAGCAAAGAAATGGAATACATAAAAAAAGTCAAAATGAAATTCTACAATTTGAAAGTGTAATATCTGAAATGAAAATTTCATTAAATGGGATTAACAGATTAGAGATAACAGGAAATTGGTAAGTGTGAAGGGACATTAATGAAACATATTTGAAAAACATAAAAAGACTGAAGAAAGAGGACAAGTGAAGAGCCTGGGGGATCTGTGGAATGCCATGCAGTGTGAGCGCTCAGAGGACCAGAAAGGAAGTCTGGTGCAGTTTTTTTAAAGAAATAATGGCTGAAAATTTCCCAGATTTTATGCAAAACATAAACTTACAGATTAAAAAAGTTCAGTGAACCCCAATAAAGAAAATACTAAGAAAAACAACACAAGTGTATCCCAATCTAACTCCTGAAAACTAACAATAGAAACAGATGTCTTGGTAGAAGTGTAATTTTCTGTTGCTTTGTAACAAATCGCTACAAACATAGAGGCTTAAAATAAAACACATTTATTATCTCATAGTTCTTTGGGTAAGAAGTTAAGGTGGCTCAACTCGGCTCTCTATGAGAGTCTCACAAGTTTGAAATCAAGGTCTTGGAAGCCCTGGTGAAGAATCGATTCCAAGTTCATGCAGGTTATTGGCAGAGTACAGTTCCTTGTGGTTGTAGGTCTGAGTTTCTTGTTTCCTTTTGGGCTGTCAGCCAGAGGCAACCTTCTGCTCCTAGAAATCACCTGCATTTCTTTTCACGTGGTCCCTTCCCTTTTCACTGCCAGCAAGGGCATATGAACTCCTCACACTGAATCTCTCTGACTTCCTCTCTACTCCTGGCTGGAGAAAACTCTCTGCTCTTAAAGGGCTCATGTGTTTACATTAGGCCCACGCAGATACTTTCCCCTTTGATTAACTTAAAATCAATGGATTAATTACCTTAATTACATCTGCACAATACCTCTTGCCATATAATGTAACATAATCGGGGCACTCCATCTCATCATATTCACAGTCCCAAGAGTTAGAATAGCAAATCTTGGGAGGTAGATGGTACTGTAGAATTCTACATACCACAACAAGCCGGAGAGAAAAGAAACATTACATAAAGATGAAATTATGCCTGATTTCTTATCAGAACAATGTTTGACAGGAGACAATGAAATGACATTTTAAAGACAAAAAGGAGGAAAAGAAAGAAAATAACTCAGATTTCCTTATCTAGTAATATATCCTTTGAAAATGAGGTAAAAAAAATTCAGATAACTAAAAACAAGAAGTGTTAAGGAAGTTATTCAGGATGAAGGGAAATGATGTCAGCTTAAATTCACATTTACAGGAAGAAAAAAAAGTATTGAAAATAAGTATAAAGAAACTATCTTTTTTTAAACAGTAATTTCTTTAGACTGACTTTTCAGAATAGAAGCAGGCAAATATCATGACCCAAGGGCCCAATCCAGCTCACAGGCTGTTTTTACATGGCCTGACAGATAAGAGTATGTTTTTCACATTTTTAAGAATTATAAACACAAAAACTAGTATGAGCCAAACAACAACACAAAATTTAAAATCTCCGCACTCCAATTAAAAAGCAAAGATTTTCAGTCTGCATAAAAGTCAACATTCAATTATATATTATATATGAGCAACATGCTTTAAATGTAGAGAAGTAAATATGTTGAAAGTAAAAGGTTAATGCTATGGACTGTACTGTGCTTGCCCACCCCTAAATCCACATGTGGAAGCTCTAACCTATCATGTGACTGTGTTGGAAAAAGTTGTTTAAAGAGATTATTTAAGATGATTTAAAGAACATGAGGTCAAGGGGTGAAGCCTTGGTACAATATAACTGGTGTCCTTAAAAGTAAATGAAGGGACACCAGAGACTCTCTGTCCCTGCCATGACAGAAATAGCAAGAAGGTAGCATTTACAAGGCAGGAAGAGAATTCTCACCAGAGTTGGACCTGGCTGGACCTTGATCTTGGATTTTAGCTTTCAGAACTGTAAGAAAATAATTTTTTTCTTTAAGTCACCCAGTCTATGTATTTTGTTATGGCAGCCTGGGAAGATGAAGAAAACTGAAAAAGGTACACAGTGCGAACAGTAAGAGTAAGAAAGATGATATGTATATGTATATGTATATGTATATGTATATGTATATGTATATGTATAGATTAATAATAGGCATCAAGACAAAGAGTGTTACCAGAAACAGAGAGAAGCATTTCAAATGACAAGTCACCTCTTCTGGAAGACATAAAATCACAAATGTGTATACACTAAATATGAACTTCAGGATATGTGAATAAAAACTGACAAAACTAAAGAGAGAAATGGATAAATACATAGTCATTGTCAGGAATTTCAATACCCTTCTCTCAATAATCAACAGCACAGGACAGGGAGATAAAAGTCAGCAAGGATATAGATTTGAGCAACACTATGAACCACCTTGACAAAAGAACAAATGAACACATATTATTTTTAAGTCCAAAAAAGTAATCTCACTTAATTAAAATAGTTAAAATCATAAAGAATATGTTCTCTGTCAAGAGTGGAATTAAATTACATATTAGTAACATTAATATTTCTGGAAAGCCCCAACTATTTGAAAATTAACCACACACTTCTAGATAATTTAAAATAAAACTGATGGAAATTAGATGTTTTGAGTAGAATGATAATTAAAACACAGCATATCAAAAATGTATGAGATGCAGCTCAAGCAGTGCTTAAAAATATATAGTTTTAAATATCTACATTAGAAGATGGTATATAGTTATCTAAATTTCCATCTAAAGAAGCTAATAAAGGAAGTAAAGGAAAAATAGCAAACATATGAAGAGACATCAGTGGAAGAAAAAATATGAAGTATTAATATCATTAAGGAAAAGAGGGGCTATGAATTCTACAGACATTAAAATAATGTAATAAGGAAATATGGACAGCATTATGTAATAACCTCTACAACTTAGATAAAATAGAAAAAGATTCTGAAAAATACAAATTACCAAAATTGAATTGTGAAAAACAAGTTTAAATATCTCTGTGTATTGAAGAAGTTGAAAATGTAATAAGAAAGTTTTCTTCCTCCTTCCCAAAAATCCAGACACAAGTGGTTTGATTAGCTATTTTTGTCAAATTTTTCTGCAAGAAATAATATCACTTTTATATTAATTTTTTCAGAAAATAAAAGACAAGGATTACTTCTCAAGTACCTTTATGAGGCCAGAATAACCATGACACCAAAACCTGATAAAAATAATACAAGAAAATGACAGGTCAATATCTCTTAGTAATATTGATAAACAAATTATCATCAACTAATTCAAGTAATATATGAAAAACATAATATATTATAACCAACTGAAGTTAATCCCAGAAATACAAGGTTGGTTTAACATTTGAAAAACCACCAGTGTAATTTGCTATAGTAATAAAATAACAGAAAAAAATATGATCATCTCAGGTAGAAGCAAAAAAACATTTGACAAAATTCAACAGTTGTTTTTTATTTTAAAAAATGCCAGTTAAAACCCCAGAAGATATTTTTTAAATTAAAGGAAATTGGCCAGCCAATTCTAAAATGTATATGGAAGTCCAAAGATGCTAGAAGAGCCAAGACAGATTTGCAAAAGAAGAGCAAAGTTGAAGGAGTCATACTACCTGGTTTCAAGACTCATTCTAATAGAGCTGTAGTCATCAAGACAGTATGGTATTGATGTACAGTTAGGCTAATAGATCAGTATAACTGAAAAGAAAGTTCATAAATAAACCCACAAACATACAGTAAATTGTTTCACTATCAAGGTGACAATGGAGGTAGAAAAATCTTTTTAATAAGTAGTGTTTTAAAAAATGGATAAAGCAAATGACAGATAATAAAACACAGATCTTATTTTTCACCATAACCCAAAATTAATTCCAGAAGGATTATAAATCTAAACATAAACTCTAAGTCTGTAAATCTTTTGAAAAGACATAGGCAAATACCTTCACAGAATTCAAGCAGGCAAATATTTCCTAGGGAGATATTGAAGAAGCTTGAAGAACCCAAGGGTCATAAAAGAAAAAATATGAGAAATTAGATATTATTAAAATGGAAAATTCTGCTCATCAAAAGACTCCATTAAGAAAATAGGCAAGCCACTGACTTGGAGTACACATATAAAGATCTGAGAAAGCACTTTTATCAACAATATAGAAAGAATTCTTACAGGTAGATAATAAAAAAAACAATAGTTCAAAATGGCCAAGAGACTTGGACACTTTGCAAAAGAAAATAGATGATTGGTGGGAAAGGTGCACAGAAGGGTTCTCATCATCATTAGGACAGTGCAAATGGAAACCACACCTGCTAAAATCATATTCTGTACGCCTGCTCCAAAAAGGTAAAAGACAAATTATATGAAATGTTAGTGAGAATATGGAGAAAAACTGGACCTTCCATACATTGCTATTAGGAATATTAAATGATACAGCTTTTTTTTTTTGAAATGAAAGCTCTTTGGCAGTTTCTTTTGAAATTAAGTACACTTACCTGATGACCCAGAATTTAAACTCTTATGTATGTACCTAAGAGAATTTAAAATGAAGGTCTAGAAGAGACTTCTACACAAATGTACTTATAGTAGCCCCAAACTGGAAACAATCCAAAATGCCCATCAACAGGAGAATGAATAAACAAATTATAGCATATTCAGTCAATGGAATACTTCTTAACAATAAGAAAAGAATAAACCACAGATATACCCAATAATATGGATGAATCTTAAAACTGTCATAACTAAAAGAAGCCAGGCACAAGAGTATGTATTGTTTAATTACATTTATATAAATTTCAAGGATGTGGAGATGGAAGTCAAAATAGTGTTTTCTTACAAGGTGTTGGGATTTATTGGATAAAATGTAGAAGAAACTTTTTGGATGGATGATAAAAATATTTTGTGTCTTGACTGGCATTTAATTGAATTCATTGAATTGTACACATATATAAATCTCTGTATGCAAATTTTACCAAATAAAAAAATTATAGTATAAAAGTTAAATAAAAACTGTCTCCAAGGCCTTCAGTACATATTTAGACACAAGGGTACACGTGAGCAAAGTAATAAGCAGAAAATCTAAAAAGAGTAGGCAGAAAAGTTATCCAGTGTCATGCCAATACCACCCAAGCTGTTTACAGCCTGTCTGTAAGAGGTTTCTCACAAGTGGAAAAACAGACAGCCTGCATTTGCACTGCCAACTTTGATTATGGAGGACAGCACAGGGATTGGACAACTGCCGCCATTATCATCCATCACCAGCAAACGACTTCGGGGATATCCAGCAGGTAATCTTTGAATACAAAACAAATATTGCAGAAGAAACATTGACAGTTCTGGACCCATAAAAGGATATATAAAGAACCACTCAATAGGGAAAACTGTTGATGAATTTGAAACACTGTTCAGGGTATCTGGTGAGAACAGAGAGTGAGTCCAGACGGAAGAAATAAATCAAAAGTACACGACCAGATTGAGATTTTTTTTTAACTCTGAACCAGGAAGATGGCTTGACTCTTGCCTTTCTTGGGAGAAAACTGCTGTAACCAAAACAGCCTCTGAGGGAAGTTAAAGACACACAACAAGCTCTGGAGAAAGAAATTAACAAGAGAAAAATACGCCACAATTATTTTTTAATAGCTTTACCAGTGACATAGATATCTATTGTCACTTCAAAACTAAATTAAGAAAATAAGGAACTTATTTGTGGGTGAGTTCAATGCCAAAAGCAGGACATTTTCAAGACTGAATTTGATTAGTGCTTGTGGTCAGGAACGGAAAAGGATGCAAAATGTCAGGAGATGGTGGAATGATGCAATCAAAGCATTTCCCAGGCATTTCCTAGGCTAAAGCATTTACTCATTTTTGAATGAGTAAAACACAAGATGGTGACAAAAAGGTCCAGTCTGGAGAGGACTTAAGTAACATTATTAGCTATATCCTTTGATAATGGGAGCAGTTTTTGGTACCAACTGGGTGAGTTTATATGATCTCTGGTTCTTGGATTCATGGTGAGATGAGCAGGCTGCACTTATCGACCATGCTTATAAAAATAATCCACAATTCATACCGTAGTTTAACTGAAGCTATATTCCAGTAAGAAGAAAAAAATTATATCTCTTTTCTTTGCAAAAGAAAAAATCAGTGCCTATCAAGATTTAATAAGCACCAACGGGTTCAGTTAACACCCCTCCCCTTCACTTTAAACAAGTAAATGGAGTCAGCTTGACCTACAATTACATTTGTGGTTTCATGCAATTTTATCCTTTGTAATATCTAATCACACTCTCAACTTTTAAAAAAATCTAAGCTCAAGAGCCTCTAAGTGAGCAAGGACTGCTATACCTTATTAAAATACAAAAACGACCAAGCCACAAAAGCATTGTCAGTGCAGTCTCCATATTGATATGCCGTGGGTGTTACTGTCATTTTAAAAGGGCATATAGACATCATAACTACCTGCATTTCAGGTTAGGAGAGTGAGAGAAACTCAGCAGTCAGGATGGCGCTGATGGAGAACGAAATAGTTACAGAACAGAGGTGAATGTATTTTGTTAGGAGTAGTGATTAGGAGACAGCCCTCAGGGACCTTGGCTGCAAGCCCTAGCCTCTCTTTTTCTTGAGGGCATGAGGTCAGAAAAAGTGGAGTGTCACTGTATGACCATGACGACCTGGATGTTTCTGACCAGCCCACAGACTAAGGAGGCCAAATGGTTGTAAGGCTGTCACCCAATTTTCTCCACTACCAAGGAGAATGAATGCAGTTCAGGGTTAAGAATGTTTTTATACAAACTGTTCGTGGATACCCACTTTCACTGTGAAGGAAGATGCTCAAAACACAATAGGAAACCGGGGAAAAGGCTGATACTTCTTTCCTTTTATCTCTCTTTAAACCCCTTCTCCTATGCTTCAAGAGAGGTAAGGCAAGATCCCAGATCTGTTTCCTCTTCAGAACCACCTGGGTTTCAAGGTAATTTATGTCTGATGCTCTCTGAAGCCCCCATCAGGGACATCTCTTGAAATCTGTGTGTTCTGTCTCTCTCTAGAAATATTGTTTCTTTGCCACCACCTGAGAGATACATTACTCCTGTACCATCCCCCCAAAACTTAATAATAATAATAGCCTAAGGCAAGAAATTGAGCTAGCCGTGATCTAGACACTTAGAGGAAACTTTCTGACCTATTTTTTCTCCTACCACTTGTCTAGTCTTCTATACATATTTAGACTAGCTCACGTCAAATTGCATTGAGATTTAGGGCCCATGCCTCAGCTACTAAAAAGGTATTTCTTGGCCTAGCGTCTCCTCTAGACCTCTTTTTTGAACTCCACAATTCTAGCATCTCCATTTGGCTTTCCTGTGGGTGCTTTAAACTTAATATATATTCAAAATAAAACTCTCATTCTTTTCACCCAACCTATTTCTCATTATTTCCCATTTTAGTAAAGGGCATGTACTTGTTAAAGTCAACCTTAGAAGTTATGTTTGCTCTCTTCTGTTTTCTTACCTACCCCATATCTAATCCTTCAACAAGCCCTGCAAAAAATTCTCACAAACTATATTTTGAATATTGTACTTCTAGACCAGGCCAGTGATACATGATCTCTTGTCTTGTCTTGACTATGAAATAATAAATGTTTGTTATTTTAAGCCACTAAGTTTTGTGGCAATACATAACAGATATGGTTACTCATCTATGAAATGTGGATAATGATGCTTACCTTGCAGAACTATTGTAAAGATTAAAAGTAATATATCATGAGCATTTCACACATTATAGATCTGAACTAAACCACCACAAAAATCAAAAGGTGGTCAATAATTGCTTGTTGATACTACATAAATATTTTCCATCTGGAAAGAAAAATTTACAAAGTTTTCTGAAAAACTCAAGAATGTGTTTTATTGTGTATTTCAGAAAATGTAAAATAAACTTCTTTGTACATAATCATAATCCTATTATCTTCATCCTCACCATCATCAGTAATATCAACAACAAATAAAAATGCTTCAGGCTATCACACAGCTCCTGAGTTCCTTCAACATTACGAAAGCTCATTGCTCTTAACTCATTTCCAACAGCTAGTATGTACCCTGTTGAGTCTGTTTAAGACCAGTGGCAATCATTGAACTCGTGTTAATTGCATTCTGTCTCTTCTAACATTCCTCCAATTTATTTTGGACAAGGTAACTTCCTTTTGAGGGATGACTTCTCCCACTCCCCACCTAAGTGCCTCTTTCCTCTTCCCTACCCCTCCAGTCCTCAGCAGTCATGGGCACATGACCCAAACCAATCAGAAGTCTTCAGTATTGTACAGTGAAATGTAATGATTAGAAGGGGCATTAAGAAAATGTCTGTGGATTAGGAAAAGATAAAGAGGATTGTCTGGTATTCTATGATTTGTTCAATTTATATTTATTATTTATAATGTAACAAGCTCTGTTTTAGCCATAGGGACACAGCAACCACCTACATAGCCAAAACTCTTGCCTTCATGGAGCTTATATTCTAATAGAGGGAGGGAGATAATAAACAGGCAGTAATAACTCTGAAGAAATATAGAATAAGATGAGGAGATAAAGAATAATAAAAGTTACTATTTTAGGGGAACAAATCTGAGAAGATCTGTTAAAGTGAATGTGAAAAAGCTTTTAGACAGAAAAACCAGAAGTGCAAAACAGGAAGGAATTTGGAGTATTGAGGAAAAGCAGGGAGCTTATTGTGGCTGGAGCAAAAGAGAAGATGGAAAGGGTAATTAGAAATTGCATTGGAAAAGTAGCCAAGAACGAGATCATGTAGGGTGTGTAGATTATAGTAAGGATTTTAGATTTTATCCTAAGTGTCAAGAAAAGCCACTTCAGTGTTTTAAGCACTAGAATGACATACAAAGATTTATATTTCCAAAGAGTGCCTCCGGCTGCTCTGAACAGATGGTTGGGGGCTTGCACAGAAGTGAGGAGACCACATAGGAAGCTATGCTCGCTAACTGCTGTTTGCTACTCCAGAGCCACTCTCTGCCTGGCCCCGTTCTAGGTCCCTGGAACCCGACATTTTCTGTGCTGCAACAAGAAGTTTCTTTGACCTCTGGCCTCCAACTGGGTTCACCCAGTGGGAGCCACCAGCAGAAAACCGAGAGTGAACTCAGTATATTTAATTCCTTAGCTTTCTGCCTGCAAGGTTGCTGAGGGTTGACTGCCTCTCTCTACCGAAGGTCACAGCAAATGTCAGGTAGCACATAATTTCCCTGAATATCGGTACCTGCTCTCTCCCTTTGTCCCTTCAGGTCTGTGGTTGGAAATGACTCCCCATGTCACTAGTTCTGGGTTATAAAATTTTTCTTTGTTGGTTTCTCTTACACTGCCTACACCTTTTCATGTAATTTTGTGGTTAAAAGCTCTCCTAATGCATCAGTTTGAGTGTACTATCTTTTATCCTGGCCAGGCACTGAGCTAGTACAGTAATCTCGTGTTGTCTTGGGTTGCACTAGGTAGTCTTTGCTGTTTGGGCCATTGTTAGGATATTTTCCTGTTATTTTTCCCTTTCTCACATCTTGACAAGGTTATACCATGTTCAGCAGGTCTGCTGAGGCCTCTAAAGTTATTTTTATTTGAAATTATTCCTAGAAACTCCTGAATCAGTTGACTTTGTTCAAAGACAGTGTTTTCTGTTTTGATTAAGATCATTTGGAATTTATTTTGAAAATAGTATAAGGGTGAATGGTGTGGCTGAGAAGTAAATTCTTAAAAGAAATATAATTAAGGAAAAAATATTCAAGTTGGTTGTGATTGTCTCTGGGTGAGGAGAATTGGAAAAACAGAAAAGACTGAGGGAGAGAGGAGAAAACAAAGATAAAATAGGAACCACAAAGCCACTCTTTACACCAGAAACAGGAAGTACAGTCTGTGGGTCTTGGTATGGTTATGCCTTAAAGGGGGAAAGAAACTGGAGGAGAATAAAAAGGCATTTGACAATTCATAATGTATCAGACTATTTATTTTCAAATTTTTAAATATGAATATGCTATATTAAGTTATTCCCCTTTTTAATATATAATCTTTATTATATTTTTCCTATTACTATTTTGTCCCCTTATAGTCCCCTCCCCACAGCATTTACCACCCTGTTGTCCACGTCCATGAGTCCTTTTTCTTTTCTGCTCAATCTCTCGACCTTCTAACTTCCCCCCACCACTAGCTGTCATCTGCTTTCCATCTATGAGTGTGTCCCTGTTTGGCTTGTTAGTTCAGTTTGTTCGTTAGATTCCACATATTCTTCATATTGAGTTAAGTCAAAACAGAAACTTAGCTGTATTCTCCATTCACTTTTTCAGTGTCCCTAATGATAGTTTTGTTTTCTGAAATTATACTATTCTTCTCTAGTTTTCCTGACAATAGACATATTTTGCAGCATATTTCTAACTATTCCATCACTAGGCAATTCTACCAGTGCATAATTTGAAAGCAAAGCAATTGTATTCATTGCCTGTGATCATTTTATATTTTTCTCTTTTCTTTCTTTGTCTTATTTTCTATTTGAATCTATTCTCCCCCTCCATATCTCTCTCCCCTTTCTTCCCTTCCTCCTGCTTTCTCCCTCTGTCTCTCTGGTTACTCTGCCTAATTTCTTACAGTGAGGCGTTAGAGGCAAAACAAGCCTCTTGTTTTTCATGAGGATGAAAAAAGGAAAGAGAACAGAGTTAGCAATCACCCTTGACATTATGAGAGGGTAACTAATAACAGAGTTTCCTTCACTAGCAACAAACATGACCAGAATTGTAGAGGGTATGGTAAACTTAAAAAGAATACCTTTAAAAAGAGTCATGCTTTCATTGGTTGAGTTGAAAAGACACAGTATTAGATTCTTCCATGGTAATTCCCTAAGGCACAGAGCACAAATCCTACTTTTTTAAACATTATAAGTATCTTCAGTATTAAGCTATTTTAGAAAACTATAGTTAAGCCCTAAATATCCAGTCCATAAAACATCCTGAGTTGTATAGGATGGTCCCCATTGGACCCCTTGATGATGGAAACATGTAGTAAAAGGAACCAGGGTCTTGAGTTTAGTGCCTGGAGAAGAGCCACCCAGGAGAACTGCTTATCAGGAACATCCTCTTGAGACTCAATGTGACAAAAAAAAATCTTTGCTGCGTTAAGGCTCTGAGAGTTTGAAGTTGTTTGTTTTAGCGGTTAGCTTACCCTGAACAACACAGATACAAATCATGGCAATACCAAGATCACCTATTGCAAAGTCAATTTAATAAATTTTACTCTTCAGAGTTGATCATTAGAAAAGTGTTATGGATATACTACCCAGTGTTTTTTAAAGTATCTGTATCAGAAGTATTATAACATGAAATTTAAAGCAGTCTAATTGTTCAGCAATATGCATTGGTCAATACAGTAGTACATTGGTAGGATGAAATATGCAGACATTAAAAATGACATGGGAAAATATGCATAGTATACAAAGTTCAGGCTATCTAATACCTTAGAATTACATCTATGCATGGAAAAAACTACTGTAAACATGTATATGTAAAAATGCTAACAATTATTACTCTGGTTGATGGTGTTAGGTGTGATTTTTAACTTCTTTGTTATTTTCTGACTTTTCCAGTGTTAAAAGTTGTATCTACACACACACACAATAAATAATATCTATAATAAGACATTTCAGTGTTATTAAATCTCACAGACAACAGCTGGAACTTCAGGAGCTGACAGAATAGAGAAGCAAATACTCAGTGCCAAGGTGATGGCTGTCCGGAGTCCCAGACAAAGAAATGGCTCTGGCAGGGAAGAGGTACATGGTGCCTGCAGCAGAGCTGAGCTGTTGTCTTTACCCTACCTGGCTCTGTGCTCCTCTCACTTTTTAAACTTCTATACTGACCCGGTCTAGGAATTTGTTGTTGATATTTATAAACAGTACATTTAGAGCCTGTGATCAGACAATTCTTTGGCAGGAGCATTTCCCTTATACTAATCCTGCTTATGGGTAGAGAGTAGGAAGGTGGAGGAAAAGTGTAGAAGTCATCTCCATGCATTGCTAAATATCAGAATTCTTATTTAATGCAATATTTCTGGATCCAAAATGATATCTCAAAGGGAAACAGAAAACAAGAAGAGATTCCTTTCAAATGTTTGTTTTCCCAGTTTAATGCTAGATCAACAAAAGCCATTTTTAAACATTCACCATCAGAATTATGTTTCTTTAAGTCTTTCCACAGCCTTCAAAAATTGTGCCTTTGTAATATGGTTGCTCTAGAAAATAAAGTTGAAAGTTAACAAAAATGCCTAAATATTCCCAATTTGCATACATGGTACTTAATGTACTTCTGGTATATGGTACTTCTTCTCTGTATTCCCTTGTTTATTTGGTTATGTTTTAAAATTGATCTTCATCTGACTTAGTTCTTTGAATAATAGGCTTTTTGCTTCCGACTCTTTGACTTGTCAGAGGTTTTTAAAAGTGGTAATCCAGAAACAAAAGTCAGGGAAATCAGACACGCTAACATTTCAATGAAGGATTTAGCTAATCCTCTTTCATAAATGTTCAGAAATTTTGGCAATGGAGAGAGAAGCACTGCAGGCTGAATTTCACCAACAAGGCATTTTTATAAGAATTATATAGCTCAGCTATATTTGAGACTTTGGTCTATCCTTAGCACATATCACGGTTTCTGGTTGTACAATAGAAGATACTTCATTCAGGAATCCCATAATGGGAAACATTTTATACAAAAAAAAAAAAAAAGATGTTCTTTAAAGCATTAGAGTTTTATTTTTTAAATTATCATTATTGCAGAGAAAGTTTCTATAATCTGTTATATGTGGTAATGGTGTGCCCCATCTGTTGTCCTGGTGGCCTAATGTTTACAGTAAGCATTATGGAAAGCAAGGTTATATAGATCTCCTCTGAGCAGCCTTGGTTGTCTTGTGTATAATTCACGATTTGTTAAAATAAATCAGGTGTTTTACTGGGTAACAATTGTTTTAAAGCATTGAAATGAAATTGTGCAAATGTGTACTGTCGAAATATACACATTTTTCAATCATTTTACTCTTATGGTTAAAAATATCTGATGTCAAGAAATAAATTCATGTCTCAGATATTTTTTATTCATTTCTAATGAAAGATTATGAAAAATTTCCTCCATGCTGCCTTATATAAACAACTTCTATTGATTATTTCACTGGAAACAGTGTGACCAGCTCTCCCCTCTGCAGCATTTTTTTTTTTGTAGGGGAGGGAACAGGGGAGAGACTTTTCATTGAACCAAACTGAGCCATTGAGTCATGAGTCTGAACAGTGGTTTTTGTCCAGACTCCAAAATGAATGTGCTAACAGAGCTGGGCTACAATTCCAAGAAAATATAACTACAGTCAAGTTTAAAGTTATAGCATCACTCTCAGGGTCAAACTGAGATATGTGGGCTCATAGGGCAAAAGAGTAATTTGGCACCCTTTCAAAGTAATATTCTTTGACTATGCACATACATTAGCAGACAAGCTGAACTGAGAAGGGTGGGAGCAGAGAGGTGTTGGTTCAGAAATCATCGTCTCCTCTAATGTTTAGAACAATTTAGCTTGCATTCTCCACTCAAGGAACAAACATTCTTTATAAGGCATTTTAGAATAAGAGAAATAAATGTTCCTTAGAGGGACCCCTCTTTAAAAAACATTTTAAAGACCATAAAGTAATCATTTCTTACTCAAATATGTCTCTGGAGGTCACACTTCCCAACATTTCTGCTTCATGAGTATTATATCAAGAATATTATTTAGCACCTACTTTGTTTCAGGCACCCTGCTTGGCTGAGGCTGCAAGGGTAAGCAAGCAGCTTATCATGGCATTTCTTTCAGTGATTTGCAGTTCTCTCTGGGAGGAGTCTGGCAAATGCAATTTGCTACAGCTCTCAGCATTTTCAGTCACATTATCATGGCCTCAGTGACATTTTAATGCCCAGGTGCTACCTCCACTGGCCTGTAATTCCTTATTCTGGCTCTGGGCTACTACATCCCTATGGACAAAAATAGCTTGACCTTCAACAGGTCTTTCACATATCTCCTCCCTGCCAACCTCATTTTCATGATAACATAGGAATGAAGCACCATCCTTGTGTTTTACTAACCACTTAGAGCTGGCCTAGCAAAGCTCCCTGATGTCAGATGGCAAGGATGGTCCCCACGGTTCAGTAGACCCAAGAGCAGAACTCTTCTCCACAACTAGTGTGGGTGGCTGTGTGGGGTGTGAGGGCTTGCCGATGTTCACTGTACTTTGTCACCCCAGAAGGTGTAGAAAGACAGACGTGATTTTGTCAAGTCACTGTTTAACTCCCCAATTGTAGGCCGCTCCTTTGATATCAATTCCGTTTCCAGGGGGAGACTTGAAATGGATTTATAAATTCAAAATCTGTAACCTCACTGAAATTCAGGAAGAGTAAAACAAACAAATCAATAAACAAAAAGCCTAAAGCCTGTTCCACCCTTGTATTTCAAAGAGTTCAGAGCAGATAAACAGTGGTTTGCATTATAGGTGTTTTAGAGGTGGTAGAAATGCATTTTACTGTATCATATTGATTCTTTCATAGAGCATAATACCAGTGGACACTTTTTTGCTAAAGTTGAACCAATGTCTAAGGTTTCTCTCTCAAGCTATCCTTTAGTGTACAAATGCATTATTTTGTATTTTGTTGGTATTTAATTTATTGACTTTTTAGAGAGGAAAGGAGGGAGGGAATGGGGGAGAAAGGGAGGAGAAAAAAGAGAGAAAGAGAGAGAGAATATGATTTGTTGTTCCACTTACTGATGCATTTACTGGTTGATTCTTGTATGTACTCTGACAGAGGATCAAACCCACAACCTTGGTGTTTGGGGACAATGCTCTAACCAACTGAGCTACCTAACCAGGGCAATGTGTTTTGTTTTTTCAAGTACATTTTGCCATGCATTCTTTTAACCTTAAAGCAAAAGTTACTTCCCTTCATTTAGACCATGTAGTAATCATAGTTATTTTTTGTTGCCTTGACTGAATGGAGGAACCATAAAATAAGGTTCAGCATCTGTAGTACAGAAAATACTTCCAGTCTATAGAAACAGGACATTTTTTTAAAAAACTTAGTTTATCTGTACTTCTTGGCTTCCTTGAAGAGAACAAAAAAAATGCAGCATACCTATAAACTAGCAAAACTGGAATTTTCTTTTTCTTGAGAAAGTAAATCAAAAGTATTCCTAGGCCCCAGGGAGATGTGGTGTGTATATATTTTTAGCTGAAACACACTGCAGTATTGGCCATTATAAAGCCATAGAGCATTAATATTACAGTGGAGCAGCTGCACATGCCTTACTTTCTGACTTCCACTCATCTCTCTCCTTCTTGCCTGCAACTAAAAATTCATGTTTTCAAATTGGATTTTTTTCCTGATTTTACAGTCACCATTACACTTAACTTGAACTCAGAGGTTAAACAGAAATGTGAAGATTTTGAAGACTGGGCTGGGCTACAGCATCAGGAATATAAATTATCAACCAAATGACAACTGTTAACTGAAGTTTCAAAGAAATTGTGTCTAACAGCCAGGTAGCTAATAATTATACTTATGTAAACATGCCTCAGGCTTTTGTCTTTGTATATAAGTAGGATAAGGGTAGTGAAAAACAAGTTTTTTTTTAAATGTAGAAATTATTTTTCAGTATCTTTGTTGTTCTATGTGTTGTGATAGTCTGCCTCCCAAATTCTGGAAGTAACTATATTGGTTTGATAGGAATGCCTTTCATGCAAACAGATGGAGTAATTGAAAGAATAAATACAAATATTCAGTAAAACCTCCATGCAGAAGCAGCATGCCTTCTGTGAGACTTCAGTGATGGATTGGTGGATATTATTAACATAGAAATTAAGAGATCTTCTCAATAAAGTCCAAAATTTTTTTGCTTTAAAATAAGAAAAAAACTTTAATTCTTTGGAGTTTGGAGGATCATAGTTAGTGAAGTTTTAAAATTTAACAAAAAATACACATTCAAATGACATATAACCTCTGAAAATAAATAAAGCAGCCAAATTATCCTGATATCCTTCTGGTGTTATGGCATAGATACAAAGTGCAGTGCAACTGATAGAAATACTTTATTGCTGCATATTCACTCATGAACAGAGGAAGTTCCTGCACCCCCAGAGACTTCTAGACCAATAGGCCAGCCCTACCCTCTACTGACACTGACTGTTGCTAAGTATATGCAGCCAAAGCCAGTGTGCTATTCTGTTAGGTCGATGAGTGTGTGTGTGCATGGACTGAAATTGTTTAAAGTTGAACCATTCCATCATGCACTTAACACAGTTCCATATACCCAATATGGCAAGACCAAGTAAATACCAATTAAGTTGGTGAGGTGGATGGATACCAAGAAATAGTTGACTGCTTCCATGATGTAGAAAATGATGTAATCAGTGCATTGATATCTCTGCAAATAGGTATCCAGGGGAAAGAGTACAATTCTAGGAATGAATATCCACATACAATAGCTCAAGTTAGAATCAGGATATCATATAGATGTCAAATGGTATATGTAGTTCATTTTTAAATTTCACAATTAAAGTAAAATTTTGTAAACTCACCATAGTCTTTTAAAACTGCATAGATATATAAGAAATAAAATACAGTCTTAATTTTATAATTATTGTGCTGCTGAATGTTTATGAATAGCATAAACAAAATGCAGTCTTTCAAATAGTTTTTGTCACAACCTGAGAAAGTTGTATGCCTGCATTTCTGTCGTGTAAGGGAAAGAAATACTCAAATATTTTAAAGTATAGAAAACTCACATCAAGTGTATATGAAAAGGTGATAGTAAGATTGTTAATTCACAGTAAGAAAAGTGTATTTTCTGAACAAGACAACCTTGGATTGCCCGGGCACTCGTCGGTTGGACCTCATTTTCATGTTTGCCTCATAGTATTTACAACATCAGATTTTCAAAGACAATGTGATTGTATCAGTTTCTTTCCATATGTATATGTCATAATCATGGTATTTTAGAAAATCCTTATGTAATTGTGAACTGATGACATTATATGCTGAATTTTAAATACATAAGCTTATTTTAAATAATATTCCTTCATAAAAAACGTGGACAAATACCATATGATCGCACCTTTAACTGGAATATAATCAACAAAAGAAAAAAGCAAACAAAATATAACCAGAGTCATTGAAAATAAGAACAATCTAAAATAGCCAGAGGTGAGGTGGGAGGGGATAGAGGGGAGAAGGGTTTTCAGGAACTACTATAAAGGGCACAGGGACAAAACCAAGGGGGAGGGTGGAAGCTAGAGAGGGAGGTGGGTTTGGAAGGGGCTGGGGGAGGGGTGGGGAGAAAATACAGACAACTGTAACTGAACAACAATAAAATAATTAAAAAAACATGGGCATATGAGCGAGACATTTATAAACTTCACTTGTGATCATTCTCAGTATTTTGTATATTTAACATTGTATAAATGCTAGTTTCACTCAGTGAAATGCAAATCACCATGAAATGACAGCAATATGCACCTGTAGTTAGTGATTGGCCCCCACTATTTGTACCTGTAAATAACTGTCTGCAAGAAACATGGATAAATGAATAGCTGAGGCTTTTGTTTACAACTTGATGTCATCATGACTCCATAATCACTTATTCCTTGAGTGATGTTGCTGTGGAAGGAACCATTTCCTGAATGACACACACCCTCTGTGTGTGAGTAAAGCCCCTGGGTTGGCTATGCTAGAAGTTCAGGTTGCACCCTGTCTTTGGCTGTTTTTTTGTTGCCTGCCATTCAACTCTGTGAGCTATTTTATTTTAATGTTATAAATATCAGCCTTCTTAAGGTAAAATGCAACTGGGTCCTTTGGAGTGCTTCCTGGCATGGATCCTTTTTGTAAAATGGATGTGCTTTAATAATAGATACTATTATAAAGCTATTGCTGGGCTCCCACCTTTAGCAAATGTCCAAAAAGATTTACAGATCTCTGTTTTGGTATTTGCCCAAGCTGAGCACTGACCAACCTGGAAGGGCAAAGAGAGGTGGGGAGTAAATATGCCATAGATTTACTTTCTTATTTATAAATGGAAAGAAAATACTATATAGAGTCCCAAACTATATTACTACATAAGACCAAGTTGCTGCTGCTCTCCAATTCAGCTTTTAAAACTAATAGAAGCAATATATTTTAGTCTTTTCATTTGCCTCTGCCTCATAGTTGTGTGAATGTTCTCCTCTTTTAACCACAGCATCATCTCCTAATGCTGCACTGGAATGTCTGATCATATTTATAATTTAGAACCTCATATTAAGAATGACGGCTTGCTGACACTGTGCACATAACATACGTTACTATATTTTCTGAAACATGGATCCTAGAGAATCAGGTGCTGGAGACAACATCTAGTGCTTCTAATGTGAAGATGAGAGATTGCTCTAATACATAACTGACATGCAGTGTAATTTATAAAAATCTAATTTCATGACGCATGTGAAAGGAGTATACAGGAGTTACCCAAAGGGCAAACAAAAAAAAGAAAAAAGGAAAAAAGAAAATGTTATGAAACATTTTTCATAGCACTTTTCTGAAGCAACAGCAAGGAGAGAAAGCTATCATCCTGTCATGAAAAATAGATCTAAAACAAGTAGAAGCCATGGAAGGTTGTGAAATGCAATAGAACATCAGGCATCTAAAGAGACTAGGTAACACTTTTGGAATAGTAAGCAGACTGGTTAGACAATAACCAATGTATATTTGAAGACTGTTCTGAAGAGCCCACGTTTTGCTTACCTCTGAATTACACTTTCCCTATACAGAGCACATACCATCAGTCTGTGCTGAGCAGACCTGACACTCAGGTAACCTGACTTTGACTTCCTCAACTTTGAGAGATTCTGTAAGGAAAGCAATACCAAATAGAATCAAGGAGGGCATAACTCAGCATCTCACTGTCTTTTCTGTTTCTTGCTATCTTAACACAATAACCTAAGACTGGAAAATTTTATTAACTCCCTTTTCATTTTGAAACGTGAATATTTGGAGTACTATGAAAATGTAATATCAATTTTCTAATGTAAATACTACATTTGTAAACATTTAAAATAAACAATGGATCATGTTTAAATGCCTATTTTAAATGGAACTACAGGCAGAGGGGAAAGTATTTGTATTATTAATACTGCTTAGAATCAAATTTCCAAACATTTTTCAGGGAGCATTGTGGGTTAACAAATATAAAAGGGAGATTACAGAGCATGCTGGAACCAGGCATCGCAGGCAGGAACTATGCAACCCACTTCTGGATCTCATGGGTCTACAGATCTGTAAAACCCGAACTTGCATTCTAACAGCTATTTATTTCCCATAGCCATCACCAGCTCACACCAGAACCTGGTGGCACCACATACATTACCCAAAATTGATGGAACTGTGTGGGGACAAAAATGAAATCCGCAGACCCCTAAACCTCTTCAACCACAAGGTCTGCAATCTGTTGATGGTGGAGCTTGTGTCTTCCCAGCTGTCTCCTTGAAATGAGATTATTTTCATCAAAAAAGAGGGAGCATTCAGTGCTCATAGGAGAGAAAGATGACTATGAGAAAGTGTTTTTTCTTAAAAATGCAATTTAATCCCTAAAAAAAGGTGAATCAGATAGCTTTGATAGAGATGATGAGAAGAAGCAATGAAACCTCTTCCAAGTACTAAAAAAAAGTTACTAAAGGCATACACTTTCACTCAAAACTAGGCTCTGTTTATTTTTTATTCCCTACTTCTGATGTGGTCTTTTTGTTAACAGTGGGAAAGTGAACTACGAAGCCCAGAATTAAGCTTCCTTTGGCACCTAAACTCAGTTCAAACATATATTGAGCCAGTGTGCCTGGCAGGATGGAGGAGAGGCAGCCACAAAAGGGTAGGAAAATATACAAGAAGGAACAGGGGTGATTAGTGACTTCACCGGCAGATAGACCCCTGGCCAGACATAGAGGAGTCCTCTTCACATCCAAGTATATCAACTCCCTTCTTGACCTTGCCTGTCTCTGGAAATATTAATCTAGGTTCACTTTCGGACTCTTGTTCACCTGAATGAAAGTGCTCAAAAGCAGGTTCCATCATGAATGAGGAGGCTGTTGAGATTGAAGAAGTTAATAATCCTATTTATCCATAAACCAGACAAGCTGTGTTATAATATTTGAAATTTTGTTCACAGCCTTTTCCCCCAAAATGATATTAGAAAGAAGATAGGTGTCACATATCAGACAGAAGTTTATATATATTATCTTATTGGGAAGATTAAATAGTATAATGATGCCAGTTCTTCCCAAATCAGTTTGTCTCTTCAAAATGAAATCCCCAAACAAAATCCCAATGGAATTTGTTTTGTAACTTTGATTGAAAAATACAACTTAAAAAAAATAAACAATGGGGAACAGTCCAAAAGTGATGAATTAAATACTGGAACAAGAAGACTTATTCTAAGAGCCAATAATTAAAAACAGTGTGATGCTGACATAAAAATAAGCTGACAGATCAAGGGAACAGAACAGCTAACCCTAAAACAGATCCTGGAATACAAGAGGCAGAAAATACTGCAAACTACTGGTGTTGGTTAACTGGCCACTTGGGGCAAAATATATTGTGTTTTTACCTTTCATAATACCAGTACATATATCCATCCGTCCATACAAACAATCTGAGCTGGACTCTCAATATTAAACATTAAAAATAAATTCATAAAAATGAAAACACCGGTGAATGCTGAATTAATCTCAGGATCTGAGAAACTATTCAAAGCATAAAAGCATTTGAAAAGTTTGCCTCTTAGAACTAGATATTTGAGCATTACTTGTTCTTTATTATCATAAAATATGTAAATAATACCAGCCAATCACTAAGATAATTTAAATAATTAAGTGAAAATGGGTAGCTTGCCAGAGACTATCAACTAGCCCTAACAAGGCAATGAAAAAAACTGAGCACATGGCTGGCCCAATGTGCCCAAGGATGTATGTACAGCGGAACTGGGCTGTGATGGTCGTGCTATAAAAATGCTGAGCCAGACTTGACACACGAAGCTTTGACACAGGCTTGAGTCTGTGATTTTCTCAGGGCCGTGGAGATTGCAGGTTGTAGTCCATACTTTGTAATAACAGTGGACACCTGAAAATAAGCAGAGCTTAAAAGCAGGACAGAATTTATTATTAACTGTTCATCAGGTATTTCTGAATAATGTTCTGAAGTAATTGATAACTGAGTACAGGATGTAGCTGACTAATTATTTCATTTTCCACTGACTTGGAAAGTTTTAGTCTGGAAAGAGATTCAGACCCCATAATCTGATGTGAGTGTTTAAACCTGTAGGTTTAACACATATTTAGCATGTGAATAAAATAATTTTTATTTTAAAAATATCATGTAGATCAAGTTAATGCCTTCCTTATGTAAGCCTAAAATGCACATCAATTTGACCTTGATTTATAAAATGCAACACAAAGAGAAACTTTTAAAAAATGTTTTAATATCATGGCGCTCTCCTAAGAAGAGCAGGAAGGGAGGGAGGGAAAGAAGGAGGAGAGAAAAAGAAGGAAAGGAAAGAAGGGTATTATTATGAATGATAATTCTTATGATCATGTATACTTTTAAAAAAATCAAGCAGGAGAGAGAAGTGAGGACAGGGAGAGAAAACCGTTTACGTGGGGAAGAGCTCTAGTGCCCACTTAAGCTTTCTGTCCTTTCTCCACTTGGAGAAGGGCAGGCTATGTGGGTTGAAGTGGAATTATGGGGGTTTTCTTCAGAGTCCCTTTCCAGTATTTTCCCTCATTGTTTTATTTTATCTGTCTCATTTCAATTGAACATTGAAATTTCTTAACAAAATCCATTTATAATTATCAGCATTTTCAACAACATAGCAAGGTACTTCTCTATTTTTATATCTGGGACAATGACTTTTTCCAGTAGCCTAAATATAAGGAAGGCCCTTGAATAATATGCTTTATACCCTGTGACACTATTATCTTCTATCACAAATGAAGTATTTCTCTTCTTGTTCAATGTATTTATGAAAATATTATAATTATTCTCTTTCTTTATTCATCCATTTACTTCATAATTTTCTACCCATCCCAATGTGCTTTATCCCGAATTCGAGGGCTTAACATTTTTGGTTATTTTTTCTTATCAACCACAACTTGTCCTTTGTTTCTTCCCTATCTCTTTTCATAGCCTGTCTTTCATAGGTTTATATTTCTAAGTGAGATTTCATATATATATACACACATATATGTATATATATTTCAAATAAAAAAGAAATATGAAAAGGTAATAAATATATATGTATATTTCTTATAGTCGTCTCATTTTACACTTCAGTGAATTAATTCGTGGGCTAAAATAGTTCTTGGGTGTTATGTCTACCTCAAATTCACTATTGAAGGGAATTTTAAAACCTTACCTTTTCCTTCAAAAAGAAGAACTGATGAATAGGGCAAACCATGTTTAGGAACTAGAGCAGCAGTGAGCAAAAGGGCAGTGACCCTATTACCTTCTAAAGATCAGCTCTGGTGTGTGTGCCTCGTTATTGAGTTTGCTCCCCTGCACTCCACCACCTCCTGGCACTTACTAATCTTAAACGTCCCTTGAGTGATCCATGTGTATGATATTGTCCACACTGCTTTATGATATTGTCCTTCTCATTGTCCACACTGCTTTAACTCTTAATTTCTGTGAAGTGAATACTTTGTTTTCTAGTTTATTCTCTGTATCATGGTGGACCAGACAATACATAAAGGTGTAAAGGAAAGATTTAATATTGATGAAAATCATTTTTAGAAACAAACCCAGCTTCTGTGCCACTCATCCACTTGCACAGGTTTTTTTAAAGATTTTATTTATTTATGTTTAGAGAGGGAAGAGGGAAGGAGAAAGAGAGGAACATCTATTGGTTGCCTTCACGGCCTGTAATCCAGGCCTGTGCCCTGAGGGGAATAGAACTGGTGACCTTTTGCTTTGTGGGACAACATCTAACCTACTGAGCCACAGTGGTCAGGGATCCACTGAGCTCAGTGCAACAGCTGGTCTGAAGCACACATAGATGTTTGAAAGAGTAAAGATTTAAATACTGGTATCAAGAATTTCATCCTTTTTACAACCCCAGATAGATCGCTGGCTTGGTAATTAAACCAAGAATAATGTTTTACCTGATCCTAAACCTTCGTTTTCTTTGAATTAAATAGAAATTCTTATCTCAATCGGAGTCAAAGTGGCAGTTTCTCAACTATTGTGAACAATGTATGTGAGTGTGTGTGTGGGCTAGAAGAGCAGGTAGAGAGAACCACATTCTCATTTCTGTAATCATGTCTTGGCACAAAACTAAAGCTACAGAAGTCCTGTGTGCTCAGAATCCTGCTTTGTTGAATAAAGTAGCTCAAACTGCAGTACAAAAACATAGATGTGTAGAAATTAATACAAAAGATTTACCAGCTCTCAAAATATATTCCTTTATGTAATTTGCAATTAAACATTTCCTTTTCTTTCACCAAGAATATCTTAATTTTTATAGCATTGAAATAAATGTAAATAAATACTTTGAGTTTTTTGTTGCTGTGTGTGAAGAAGCAACATCACTAATTATAAATTTGTCTAGACATAAAAATTTCTGCCATGCCCAATGAAAGAGATGTCGTATCTTAACAGTACAGAAAAACAAAGACCAGAATTATGTCACATGCACAGTTACGAGTCTAGGTTGGCAGTTCAGAAAGACAGTGTGGTCTAGCTGGTAGAACACCAGATGGTAAGGCGTGGGACCTGGTTTTTATTCCCAGTTGTATCACTGTTAGAGTTTTGGCAAGAACTTGTTCTCTGTGTCTTATCTTCTTATGTCAAAGTACTCACAATCCTTACCCTCACTTTTCTCCACAGGTATGACATGAAAGTTTGCCCAGAAATCAGCTAGGGAAGGCAGAAAGATATTAATAAATATAAAGATGTTTTACTGTCAAAGTGTTATGTGAAGCTACTACCACTCACTGTCTTTGAGCTCCAAATGCTTCCTTACCACAGCAGGTGGATAGCAAGTTTGCTTGTAGTTATTGACAAGCTTGGTCATGGTAACATTGGCTCAGGCTTGAAAGCAGTTCTCAAAACTCTTTAGTCTTAAAGTCCATCTCATTCACTTACTTTGCACTGTTTTCCCTATCTTCCTAACTCAATTCCTTTCTAAGTTGTGCTGAGTCCATGCCACTGTATGGTACAACAGGGAATACAGAGGAATTCTAATATATATTTTCCTGAGGAAGTATACAGTCAAACTTGTGAGGTAGATCTAATAAACATGAAACATTTAGATTAATGATCTGGTATCAAATATAAAATATGAGAGTTGCTCATAGGAGCAAAAATTGGTATGGATTCAAAGGAAGACTTCGTGAGTATGTGGAATCTGATCTGGTCAAAGTAAATAGAATTTGGATAAAAAAAGAGCAGAGTGAGAACCATTCTGAAAAGGACAATATCAGAAGTAAATTCAGGGTGGCAGGAATGGGGACACTAGGACAATTGTAGTCAAGAGTCAGTGTTAAGTTTGGAGGGAAGTAGATGCACATAGATACTATAACTGCATTATAAATGACTAGTTAAGTACTAGTGAATCTTATATTTATAAATTCTAAGACAACTAGAAGGTTTTGGGGGTTTTGAAAAGAAGAATATCCTCATAAAGGATTTATCAGGGTAAATTAGTCATGAAATTTACAGGATGGCCTTGGGGAATCTTGGATGTAGAGAGACCAAGAGCAGGTGAAATGGAGAATAAAGAGAATAGTCAGTGGACATTTTTGAAAAGAAATGACCCTACTAATAAGAGCTATTTTCAAATAGAATGAGGGTGCTAAAAATGGACATCAGTGCCATGAGTTCCAAGGTAGGAAGGATAGACTTTCCACATCACAGAGATGATATTTTAAGGGACAGTGTAAGGGACTGAGTGATTGCAAATATATGAAGTACCAAACTGATAAATTTGGTGTAAAAATGTGACCACTGGCTTAATCAGAGAGGGGCACTTCAGGGAAGTGTTTATCTGAGGAACAGAGCTATGGGATGTCCAGGCTGGGGCCATGCAGTTGCGCAGCCATCGATATAAAGGAGACAGGGATTTGTGGGGTCACCATGGGACAGAAGAATCCAACTGCTGTGAAGTCATTAGGAGCAATAACAGGGAAAAGACTCATGTTTTCCCCTGAACATGCGTTCCTGAAAAAAAAAAAAAGACAAGAATGGAAAAGAATGAAAAAAGTTTTTGCTTGAAATTCTCTTAACCTTAGTATTGGATTCCTATTAATTTGTCATTTTGATTTTATTGAGACACTTTTAATTTCCTCTAGATCTTTTTCACAGGAGGCATATATTTTGGTGAGAACACTGGCTGAACTGATTTCTCTTGTTACAAGAACCAGTCAATAGGGTTAAAGATAAGAGAGAAAAATTTAAGAAGGCTGAGTAACAGCCACCCATCCATGTATCCACCATCCATCTGTCCCTTCATTTATTCACTAACTACTTGTTATGGCTCAGAAATACAGTAGTAAACAAGAAGAATGCAATTCTGTTCTCATGGAGCTTAAAGTATATGCAAATAGTTTTTACAAAAGATTAAGTGAAGATTGCTATAAAAATATGTCAGAGGAACACTGTACTAGCCCAGGATTTTAGGAAGGGTTCCATGAGAAAGTATGAAAGTACACTACTATAAGGACAGTGACATAAATAATACATAGAGAGAGAGATCTGGAGTTATTCCTTGCCACAGTTTCAGGGTGTCAATACAGAATCGTTGTTTCTTACTTTCCATTAAATGTACATCTGTACATGTACATTAGGCAAGTGACTTCAGGGGAGAACACTGTAAGACATCGTGGAAAATCAATATGATACAAGGCAACTTCCCAAAGGACAGAAATTCAACTACAGCAAAATTATAGATTCCAGAAAATTCAGGAGAGCAGCACTGGGGATGCACAACACAGGAAGATTGTCACTGAAAGCTCCTGGAGGAATAGGGCAGGGACTAGACCCAATGACTATGGCACTCTTACCTCTGCCTAAGTCCCAGGATGCTGGGTCAGTGAAATGTAGCCAAGAGGTAGATTGACGGTTATCAATGTTTGTTCTAGACATGTGATAGAAACTGCATCAGCAGAAAACATGGATATTTTGCCTTCTTTATTAAGGAATACTGTGTCCATACTTTTATGTATTTTAATCCCATTTTTTAACCATCAAAATAATATTTAAAAATAAAAATTGCATATTGTGAGCTATTAATAGTCAATTAATATATATGCAAATGCTTTGTGATATATGTGTATGTGTTAAGCATATTTCTTATTTGAGATAATGCTATAGATACTGTTTTACAATTTCATAATTGAGGAAGTGAAAAATATAGTATGTTAGCATCTGTCATTTAAGTCCCTTTTAGAGAGGATAGACTTCTATTGGGAAAATACCTTGATGAACCATTGGTATAGAACATGAGACCCAGAAAGCATGGGTGGTAGAGGGAATTAAGAAATTATCAGCTATATGTGCTAAAAAATGAGAGAAATTATTACTGTCTTGTGCAGTACAGAGAGAGAAGAAACTGAAATATAAAGAAATAAGAGGTAAGAGAACTCAAAGAGGTGGTGGGAAGTGAGGGCTATGTTAGCAAAATAGCTAAGGACATTTCCATAGTGATGTGGTGGCCTAATGGAATTTATGTCTGTTATTTTGTTTGGGCATATTTAACTTGGTCATCCAATTTTCAGTAAAATCATTCATGCTTCATAATAACTTGAATGATTTTAATTTTTTTCTGGCAGAAAGGGAGGAAAGAGATAAATTGTATGTCTGCGTAAACATTGTAAAGAAGAGAATCAGCAGTGAACCTAGGGTCAGAGGGGACCAGAGAACCTGAGTTGCCTAGAAATGTTCATGTATTAGGAAGATAGGGGGCTGTCACAGGCTACAGACTAGGGAGTTCCAGCTGAGTATAATAGCTCCCAGTGGGCCAGTAAATCTCGTACACATTTCAGTTAGGTTTATTTACCTAAAAAATTATCTACATCATTGAAATGTTATTCAAATTTATCAAATGATATGTTCTTAGAATATTAAAACATCTCATCTCTCATGGTATGTCTTTGTCATATATTTGTTATCTTTTTTTATTCATGTGCAAACTTATTTTCAGAAAGGCCAGGATCTTGGGTTAGTTGATCTATTCTGTTAATTTTCTAATTTATTAATTTATCCCTATATCTTTATTATTTAGGCGTACATTGGTTTCATAAATTTTAATGCATATCAAAAAAGTATATAGTATACAATCATGTACACTCATCTACCCACCTAAGTTAAGACAGATTATATTATGTATGCAAATAAGATCTCTGCGTTTGCTCCTCATAGTCTTTTTTGTCCCTTTTTCCCAGAGGTACCCACTTCCTGAATGTGGTCTCTGACATCACTGTGCTGTTTTTTAAGTTTTGTTACCTGTACATTTATCCATAAATCAATCACGAAAGTCTCTTCCTCTGCCAAGATCATATGTACACACACACAGCACACACACATTCAGTCTTTATTCTCTCTGTATTTAAGAGTGAAATTTGTTCCTTCAATCTTACTAAATTGTCAAATTCCCCTCAAAGGTGTTTGTGCTGATTTGCCCTCCCAGCTTTAGGAATCAGAGTTTCTCTTGTTCCACATCCTTGTTTTACTGCTGCCAAGTGTCACAGTTTTTGTTCCTGTGATTGCATCTCCTTTTATATAAATTGCATTCCCATGATTATTAGGGAGATTGCATATATTTTAATGTTTATTACATGCTCAGCTCTTAATTGCTTGAATTCAAGAAAGTTTGTATCTTTTTTTCTATTTTTCCATTGGGTTGTCTTTTAATATTGATTTTGAGCATTCTTTATATTCCTAGAATTCCCTTCTATTGAGTTGGTCATATCTATTATTAAAAAAGTTTTTTAAAGTCTGTTTTTTTTGTTTTCTGCTTTTTGAAAAATAGTATTTTGTGATGTATGTAAGAATTTAATGTGAATGTAATCAGAGTAGTCAGTCGTTGCCTATAAAAAAAGTACTGTCTGGGTCTTGTGAAGGGAAACCCTGCCCACCATCCATGGTCATAAAGATATTTTCTGGTATTCTGCTCTTCCCTTCTTGTTTTCTTTCAATTTATTTGATGGAATATATAAATTATTTATTTTTCCTGAAAGTAGTTCTATACTTCTTAATCATTTTTTAAAAATTAAATTCATAATTTTTTAAAGCACATTGTCTACATCCCATTAGTTTATGTACAATGCTGTCATTATCCCCTAAATATGCTGCGCATATAGATTTTAATTCTTGTTCCTGGAATTATTTAGTAAAACTACTTTATTTAAAACTTCTCTTATTTGTTTTATTTTAAAATGCCATGAGAATCTATCTAGCTATTGACTATTACCACTTTTTTTCTGGTACAAAATGTGTCATTATTATCTGTGGCCTCTTTTATCTCAGGACATTTTCTTTTAACTTGCTTTAAAATTTTTGATCTAGTCTTCCTTACCAAAGAACTATATGTTGAATTTTAACATTGTGACCTTTATAGCTACCATTTTTTTTCTCCCATCTGGTCTCTTTGTTGTTATTCTCTGCATTCTAGGAGGGCTTTTTTAGTTGGCCTTTTACACCATAAATTTATTTTTCCACAACATCACTTCTGCCTTACTCGAACTCTGATTTTAATTTTTGAGGTCACATTTATTGATGTTCTACAATCATTTCTTATTTTATTCATTTTTTACATTAATTATGGTCCTATTCTATATTTTCTCCTGTGTTTTGTAGCATACAAGTTTCCCAGATATTATCGAGGGGACAAAGCTCAAGTCTTGCTGAATACTATGTTATTTATCTATCCTGCCTTCTGAAATACTATATTCTGAGAAGATCTGGAACTTACCAGACATAACAGTTGGACAAACTATAAAACATCATTCTGATCCACTATGTTGATGACTTAATGCTAATCAGACAATAAAAATAAGAAGTTGTTAAGTGTTTGGGGGATCTTTACATAGGAACAGAAGATAGAAGGGGTGTACCCTATAAAGATTAAGGGAACTACCATATCAGTAAAATTTTTAGAAGTCCAATGGTCTTAGAAATGCCAAGAGATGACTTCCAAAGTAAAGGGTAAATAATAGCATCTTACATGCCTTACTGCAGAGAAGGATGCACAACAGCTGGTGCATCTCTTCAGGTTTTAGAGACAGCATATTCTACATCTGGGATGTAGTAAAAGCCTACTAGTTTTGAGTAGGGCACAGAGCTGAAGAGCCGGAAAGGGTTCTCCAGCAGGTCCAAGCTGTAAGCAAGTGTCCTGTCCACTTTGGTTTATACCTAAGCAGAACCAATAAAATAGGAGATAAATGGGGTGAGAAAAGATGTACAGAGTGAAAGTATGAGTAAACCCTCTTAACATCACTTCCCAGTGACCTGCTTTGGGTATTTGGACTCCCCCCTCCCAATTCTAGATGCTGCACCCATGCAGGCCTTGGTTCTCAAAAGGGAATGCATCTACCAGGGAACACAGCAGAAGTTCCACTGAACTGAAAGTTGTAGCTGCTGCTCACTTAGGGCCCTTATTGCCAAGAGATCATAGCCAAAATTAAGTCACCATTACTGGAAGGAGTAATTGACCCTGGCCATCAGGAAGAAGTAGAAATTCTGTTACATAATGGGGGCAGAGTGGAATATGATTGACACCCAAGTGATTCACTTGGATGTTTCTATTTATTCTCACTCACTTTTTATGGTTCATGGACAAATGCATGCCTGAAAAAGGCATGATATTTAGGGGCTCAGATCCCTAAGGCATAAGGGCCTGTGTCAGAACCACCTGGAATGAGAGAGACGCTAGCTGAGGATGAGGGGAATCCAGTATGGAAAGTAGATAAAGAAGCTGATGCATGATTGTTGTGCCTGCAACACCAGCCCAGGTGTTGGGAGGCTATCATTTATTCCATGCACCTTATAAAAATATCTCCGAAGACAAGACTCTCCATGATGAATCTTTGAGGAGCTTCTCCCAGAATTCACATAAAGAAGTGGATCCGAGCATCCCAGGGGGTGGTCTATCGTAGATGCTCTACTGTACCACCTAGATCTCCCTTCAGTAATGAAGCACATAATTCTCCAGCTTCTGGTAATGCTCCTAGATCCCAGCAGTCAGCTTCTGCAGGAATTGCACTCTCTTGGAAAGACATCTTCCCAAGGTCACATCCTTCCTGGGAGAAGCCCGCATCCACTAAATGGCCCAGCCGCCTCTCTCAAACTGAGAGAACTTGAAAGGTCCATCCCTGCTTTAGAGCTGTGTGTGAGTCTAACTGAGAACTTTGTTGAAACTGTGACATTGCCCAAATTCTCCTTTTACCCAAACTGGCTTCTTTTTTGTTTGTTTTTTCCACAGAGGTTGATCCTGTTAGTAGCTCCTAATCAACTTTCTGCATGTTAATCTCTATTTTAGAATCTGTTTCCCTGGTAAGATGTTGTGCAACATGAGCCTAACAGTCATTCATTCACTAATCATACACACACACACACACACACACACACACACACACACACACTTATACACTTACAAATTTATTTTAATTTGAATACTATTATGTTCCTGGCATTATGGTAAAGGCAATGAGGTAGAACATAAGCATTAGCACATGGACCCTTCTTATAAAGAATTTATAGTCAGTTCAGGGAAATACCATATATGCATAGAGAATAAGCTAATGTTATAAAAAGTAACATCAAGTACTGGAAATAATGTGAAGATTGTAGTGATCAGGGTCTCAGACCTCCCAAGAATGAGGGTCTGGGTCACATTTAAATCTACTGGAATCCTGAAGACACTGCTTGGTAAAGGCAAGTAGAGAGTTGGATTGTATATGACAAGTTTCTAATTGCACAGCAAAATGGCAAGAGTAAAAACTATTTTCTCTCTTACTGGAAAGATATCGACTACTATGCAGTTACTGTAGTGAGGCCTGCAGTTGTTGCCCGTTATTTGTGACTGTGTGGGTGAGTCTTTCCAGCTTATAGGTAAAATATTAGCAAGCTCATCTTGACACTTCTCCTACATACTTTTTAAAAAGTCTACTTTATCCAGCCTGCCTTTATCAACTTAAAAAAGAAAAAGCTGATGTTTTAACTCTCCATTTCCTGACTTCATAATTTGTTCCAGCTCCTGACTGGGTGGGGGTGGTGGTAGCAATTATTGACTCCCTGTGATTTCAATCCCAGTTGACTGTTGAGAAAGTGGCCCAGTTACTGAGTATGTGATCATCGTAAGAGGGGAAAACAGATTTGTTTTCCAATTAGATGTGGGTAAGCAGTCCTATTCATCTAGGGTGTGTCTTGTTTGAACACATATTTATTCCATTTATGGACCATTTATGATATTCAGATTTGAAGGTTAGGCCTAGGATAGCAGGATAATTTTAAAAATAAGTATTTGGATCCAGCTACAATCTTGAAGATCTATCTTAAACATTATAAAGAAAGAAAATTCTGTTCTTTTCTACTTTCTGTATTCTGTTAGGAGTAGACTATTTTCTTTCTCTCTGCCACTCTTTCACTTAAACACAGTCAAGATAGAATTTAGACTAGTTTATATACATATAGGGCATCTATCAACACATTTATTAATTAGAACCTTATTTGTGGATTTATTGCTACATGTTTGTAAAATATAAAAAAGAATTTAAAGTATTCTGAGAATTGTAATTAAAATATCAAGAAAAGATCCTCAGTAGGAACTGTAAAAATATGAAATGAAAACAAGGGTTTTCAGGAACATGTATAAAGGACACATGGACAAAACCAAAAGGGGATAGGATTGAGGTGGGGATGGCTGGGATGGATGGAAAATGGAGACAACTGTACTTCAACAACAATAAAAAAACTTAAAAGATCAGAAAAAAACAAAAATTATCTCCTAATTGTTGAAGAGGCCTATGGAAACTCATGGCTGCTACTCCAGTTTGTGGTTCTGAGGTTGTTATAGGTCATCAGGGCTGGCAGTCGGGAAGAAACACTGCATGTGAAGCAGAGTATAGCAAGGACCAACTGGAGCCTGCAACGAAGAACTGGAACTCACATCTGTCTCTTACCACCTCAAACCTTGATGACATGGTGATCTACAGAAGAAGCAGATGCACTTTTCCACAGGCCTGCACATGCGCCTCACCCAGGACTTGGAGAAGCTGGAGGAGGGTAGCCAGTGGTAGCTGGAACAGCCACAAGCCCAGCTGCTGTCCTTTGTCAAGATGAACCAGCACCATTTTATGTAGCTGCTCCCTTTGTCGAATATTAACTGACCATAAAGATTTGGGTTTATTTCTGGGCTCTCTATTCTGT
>CM052545.1:16154917-16194748 GCA_028533065.1 Trachops cirrhosus | reverse complement strand
GGGCTGGAATGGGAATAAAGGATAGAAACTGTACTGAATAAACTAAAATAAAAATTTAAAAAAAAAAAAAAAGATGAACCAGCAGATCAGTGATACCATACATGAACTGCAGGAGTGCCTGGCACTGTGCATCATTCTTCAGAGTATAGTGCTGCTGCCTCCTTTCTACTTTCCAAATCTTGGACAAATTACTTGTGGCCAATCCTGATCTGGAGCCACAGAGGCAAGGACATCCTTAAAACTGTATTTCTAGCTCAGTTAAGTTTTCAGTGAACACAAGAGTCCCATCCTTGTCAACTTGGTATCCCTATATACCTATTTTAATTGTGTTTAGCTTCCATACTTTATTAGAAGTAATGTTATGTGGAACATCACAATAGTAAGTAAAGTATGGTACTTACTTCCATCCATATGGTACCATACCGTAAAGTATGGTACATCCATATGGATGGTACTTTTAGCAGAACAAATGAATGCAGTGAAGGAAAATCCATATCCTGACCAATCCATACCCTTGATGGGGGATTCCTCCAAGGGTAACAGATGTTTACTAACTGCAGATGTTTTAAAGAAGTAAATACTTTGCTCATAAGAGGCCTAAAAGAAATGTCTGCCTTCTCTACTTGGCATCACTGCCACCCCATGGATTTTAATGAATTCTGTGTCCTCCAATCGCCTCATTATGTCCTTCTGTTTTATGCAAGTGGCCAAATGTATCAGAGTTCACTTTAATGAAGGTGAGTCATTCCTTATATTTTTATGATTTAGACTCACTGGTCTGTAAGTAAGGCATTAACTGGGCTAAAAATAATAGATACTACCTGCTGGAAAACCTGTGTTGTAAAGTAGCTCATTGCCAAGAGCACCAAAGAGAGGGGTAGGGAGAAGAGGGGCTATGATGGTAGAAAACAGAAAAATACTCCTACCAATTTTTTAAGGTTAAAAAAACAGTCCTTTTACCAGAAAGCTAAAATTTATAGTGCAGTGGATTCACAGAGCCAAACAATTTTGCAACCATATTCACAACCACACTCAGTCTATTTTATAGTAAAGAATTCAAAATATTCATGTTTGTTTTCTCAGAAAAAGAAGCTCAGTCTTTCTGGTCATGATGCCTTTCCCAAATTCTGCAGTTAAGCATCTCCAAGAGGAGCAAACAGGAGTCTGTGGTCTGAGTTAGGTGTTTCAGTATTTTAGCAGCTCCGTCTGCTAAATGATAGCTTCTTCTTAATAGTTTCAAGTTAAGCCCAAAGTTTATAAAATGCATTCTTTAAAGACAGAGACTCTGTCTATAGGTGTTTTTGTTGGGTTTATTATCAGTCTACCCCTTTAGAATGCAAGGTCCATGAGAGCAGGGACCTTATTTATTCCTAGTGTCCCAAATAGGGAGGTTTTGGCATGTAGTGAATTATCAATGAATATTTGTTGGATAACTGACCAGAATATGGGTTTAAAATATTAAAACTAACTCTTAACATGATCTTATTAAGGTATAAAAGTTTCCCTTAACTGGATTCTATGACATGGTTATAAAATATACAGTTTGTAAATGGAAAGCACAGAAATTAATTCTATGATTTTAATTTGAAAAGTGTAATTTAAATGGACTTCTGAGATCAGGTTTATTTTTAGATAAAACACCATGAACTCCATCTCATTATATTGATTAGCTTCTTTGGCCAACCAGTGTCTGAAATGGTGTAAGTCAAATGCATTAGCCAGATTCATTCATTCAACAAATCAGTATTAGCACCACCTCTGTGAAAGGCTCTCTGCTAAGTATTAGGCACACAAAGCTAAAAAATATATAATTTTTTCCCCAGATGTGGTCTAAAAGTGACACAATAAATCAAAATCATAGTACCACATAATTATAAATATTCATACAGAATGCTACCTGAGCTGGAAGAGGTACAGACTAATGATTCGAGGGATCCAGAGAATACTTTCTTGAGGAGATGATGCCAGACCTGTATCTTGAAAGATTAGTAGAATTTGATAAATTGATGAAATGAAGGACACTTTAGGCAGAAGGGGTGTGTGCGGAAGGCAGAGTGGCCTGAAACATGCTGATGGAATCTGAATCCTGCCAGTAGTTCCCTGTGACTGAGAAGAGATTGGCATGGACACAGGAAAGGAGATGATCTCCTGCTTCCTGTGTGCATGGCCTTCTCCAACCAGTCTTCCATATCATCTTGCAGAGCCCAGGTAGGGATCCCACAGACACAGAGATAAAGTCTTGCTTTTGTTTGTTTGTTGAGTATGATTTGTATAAATAATAAAGGAAAAGATGTGTTTTCTCTCAATTTTTTTTTGTTTTTGAGATGGCATTGTGTATAAGACATTTTGTCCATATCATCTGTTGAAATTGTCATTATCAGGTATTTACTTAGAGCAAATAAGCCTGCATAACTAATTCCAGTGCACAAGCAATACATCATATATCTCAGAATGAGCTTCACTGATAGGGTATTGGGCCAATCTCCACACAGGTATTCTTCCAATCCAGCTTAACAGTGTCCTAATAATGAGCTGATTGCAAACTCTAGTTTTTCAGTTGTGGCTGCAAATGCAATTTATATGCAGTACAAATGAATTAAAAACACAGTTCTCTTTAGTTATTTGCAAATCATAAGATTATATTTGAAGAGAAGGGCCTTGAAGTGGGAATGTGACAGGTATAGAAAATTTGGGTCAAAGGATGAAAAAGAGGGAGAAAAGAAAAAGAAAAGGAGAGTGCAGATAATGGACAGCATTGTGCCTCTCATGGCCTGGAGTAAAGGACCTATGTGGTGTCCTGGAGGAAGGCTGTGCTAGAGAGGGAGGCAGAAGCCATCAGGAAGCACCATTGATAAGTTAAAGCCACGCAGATGAGTTAAAGCATTTTTAATCATTGCAGTAGCATGCTTAACTCTTCATTTAAAACTCCAATGGTGGAAGAAAATGCTATCAGAAAACATATTTCCATAAATAAATATTTTTTAGCATTTTCTTTTACAGATAACACTTGCCATTATACTCTACTGTAAAAAGAATAGAAATTATTTCTCTACTATCTTCAATATAATTATTCTTGTTATAAACAGCTATATACACATGTAACGACACAGTTGAATTTTTGTTGTGGCAACATTCATGCCTCCTGATACATACATGTTTGGGCCCAAGTGATGTTACCAGTTGTTTTTGTTTTCTTTAAATGCAGGAGGAGCTGGAGGGAAAAGCTTCCCTCCTCTCTGCCAGATAGGTGCTTTTGTACTCACAGACATTTGTTGAAGCATCTGTAAAATCTTATGTTTAATTAAGCACATTTTCATCACAATGAGTAAGACAGCAGAGGCATGGTTTTTCAACCTAAGGAAAAGTAAAAATAAATAAATAAATAAAAACAGAAACATAAAAGCTGGTCTTCTATCCACCCACCTAGGCAGAGAACTAAAACAAACAATGACAACTAATTACTCTTGGCCCTGGTACTGTTCTAAGAAGCCAAAAATGAAACACCCACAAAAGAAAATGGTTCTTTGTTCCCTGCATCTAGTTTGTTTTTACTTTTGAATAATGAATAAATAAGATTCAAAAGATAATGCAGAAAATATGAAAGTGGAATGGGGTTATAACAAGAAAATGTTAAAACTCATCCTTGCCCCACAACCAAACCTGTAAAAATTTTAATTAAGTAATTTAGCATGTTCTAAGATTTTCTAAAATGAATATTTGATACTTTTAATTATCAAGTGATTTAGAAAAATGAAAAAAATTTTGAAACAACTTTTAAAAGGAAAGGAAATAACAGCTAACTTTTCTGCATGACATGACACTAACACATTTTACTGTCGTGTTGAGGCAGGATCCCAGTCACCGTAGGCGCTCTCCTAACGTACCTCGCAGATATTTATTTCCTGTTTCTTTTGTCAACAACTGACATAGGTGGTACACAGAAGTCCTCTGAAAAACTGCAAAACTGGATATCTTTAGTTACTGTGTCAAATGTATTACTTTCATTTCCATGTAAAGCTCTGTGTCCAATGTCATTTCCTGTTTGCACTTTGTTCCTCCACTTTGGTCCCTGTCCCTTGACTGTAACCTGGCTGAGGAACCTTAGAAAACAGACACAAAGGCATAGGACAGCAATTTATTTAGTGGTCCTAACAGAAAAGCCACTCACCTCAGAAGAAGATTAAATCTAAGGTGACATATTTGGGGATGGATTCACTGGGAGATGGTGTAATACATATGCTTAAATCTCTTTTCCAGCTGAAAGTGAGAATAGTAAATTAAATTTCTTTATTTGCATGTTGTCAACAGTAATAGCAGATACTCTTTCTCTTTAAGAAAAATAAAATAAGGGACAGAAACAATTTTGCAAATGAAGTGGTTTCACACAGTTACAGGCACCCAGTCAGTGCTCAGTAAATATTGATTAGTGCTGATGATCATCAGAGAAACCTGCTTACAACAAACCCCAGGGTACCTGGGAAAAATAGCCTTGTCTCCTTTGCAAGACACAGGCTTGCCCACCCTCCAATGCCATGTCAGTATAAAATAGTAACAGGGCTGAGAGCAGTGAACTTAAACATTGTATTCCAAATGGAATTCAATCATAGCCATCATTAAAATACAACTTCTGGACTGTCATATATCCTAAGTGACAGGAGCTCAGGTTTTATTCGTAATTCATGTTAAGAATCAGCCCTGGCTGGTGTGGTTCAGTGGACTGAGTGCCAGCCTGTGAACCAAAGGGTTGCTGGTTCAATTCCCAGTCAGGGCACATGCCTGGGTTGCAGGCCAAGTCCCCAGTAGGGGGTGCACAAAAGTCAACCACACATTGATATTTCCCTTTCTTTCTCCCTCCCTTTGTCTCTGTCTAAAAATAAATAAAATCTTAAAAAAAAAGAATCAAACTAAAAGGGATCTGATTTTCTATCACAGTTATTTTGTCCCATCATTTTTTCTCAGAGCTTTATCAATTCCTCCTTTCTCAGCTATAAAAATGTTGGTTCTCTACCATAACAGTTAGTTGCCCATTAAGGGGACATGTAGAAAGAAAGGTGTTTGCTCTTTGACATTTCTCTTTAAATTTACTCAAGTTGTTCTCACTATTGGCAGACAAAGAAACAATCATTAAAGCCATTTGTAAGTTTTTGCCCACTTGAATGAGTAACAAGGATACGTTGCCCTCTGCTACAGGAGGAGGTAGACAGAACTGGAGGTCTTGATGCTGAGCATAACCTGCAGCCATAAATCATTTTTATAAAAGGAAGACTCATTCTTCAGAAGCAGGCAATATTTCAAATCTTGCTATCTCAAGTATGAAAGGGAGAAGCCAGAATCAGCAGACTACACAGCATAAACTATGAACCTGACTCAAAGTGGGCTCATCTAAAAATGTAACTGAAGGGTCAGTTTGTCTTTGATAAATTTAGTTTCCCCTGAAATTAGGATTACTATGTACTCTGTGCTGGTATCATAGCTTAAGGGCAGGAAACAGTACTGAGTGCTTAAGAAAACTGTTAACTATTTATACTAAAAAAAAAAAAAAAAGCTCTAAATGCAAAGGGCCACCTCATTTAAGTCCCGTGTAGAGGCTGCTTGACTAAGTCAGCTCTGAAAAATTTGCTTTGGTTCAACATAGTCTTGGAACTAGCTTGGAATTTCTTTTATCATTTACAGATTTCTATTCTGAATATTCTCATTGCTGCTGGGGAGTGTTTTCAATTCTGAGAAGCAGTGAAGTGCCAATAAATAAGCAATATGATTTGAAACCATAAAGCAAATATCAAAACTGCAAATGACTATAGGGCCCAGCAAATGAGGAAGCAGGCCAGGTACGAACGTGCATGAGGATGCTGTGGAAGTGGTGTGGCCCCTGGAGACCACCAGATCGCTCACACTCCAGCAGCTGCCTCTCTAGACAGTTATTGCCGTGTGAGATGCAATGTTATGTAGAAAACAAAAGTCTCCTGGCATTTTAATATTGTTCATTGTTTTTCTATTTCTGCATGACAAGTTACCAGAAACTTGGTGCATTCGTTTCCTGGGACTGCCATAACAAATTACCATGAACTTGGAGACTTAAAACAACATAAATTTTTTTCTCTCACAGTGCTGGAGGCCAGAAGTCCAAAAGGAAGGTGTCAGCAGGGTTAGTTTTGTCTCTAATTCAGAGCGTGAAACTATTAATTGACTCCCTCCTGACAACCTGTAGTGTTCCTGGACATGCGGGCTATGTAACTTCAGTCTCTGCCTTTGTCTTCACCTGGCCGCCTCCTTTCTGTCTGTCTGTGTCTTCACCTTTTCTGCCCACCCTCATCCAGGATGATCTTATCTCAAGATCCTTATCTTAATTATATCTGCAAATACTGTTTCCAGAATGTTCTCAGAAGAACATTCTGAAGTGACTGTGGGACATATATTTTGGTGGCCACAATTCAGTCCACTATATTTGGCAACTTAACACAAATTTTTTCTCTCATAGTTTCTGTGGGTCAAGATTCCTACATGGGCTAGCCGAGTTTTCTGCTCAGGATCTCACAGGCTAAAACCAAGGAATCAGCTAGGATAGCAGTCTAATCTGAGGCTTTTGGCACGCCCCCCTTCCAAGTTCACTAGTTATTAGCTGAATTCAGTTTCTTTTCTTTCTTTTTTTTCTTTGAATTCAGTTTCTTAAGGGTATATGACTAAGGCCCTCTTTGCTGGCCACCAGCAAGGGCGTACTCTCAGCTCCTGGAGGCTGCCTGACATTTTCTGCCACATGCCCCCCCCATGCAAGGCAGTTTCCTCCTCCAAAGCCAAAAGGAGAATTATCTGCTGCACCTTGGGATCTGTCTGACATTGTCTGTCTCTGACCTCTAGATGGAGACTTGAAGGGCCAGGCTCATCCAGGATAATCTTCCTTTTGATTAACTCAAAGTCACTGATTAAGGACCTTAATAACATCTTTGCCATATAGCATAGTCTAATTTAACCAGTAATATCTCATAATAGCCACAAACCCCTTCACACTCAAGATGAGAGGATTATACATGCCTGTATACCAAGGGCAGGGATCCTGAGGGCCAATTTAGAATCCTGCCTACTGAAATGGGCTGTGTGTATATAAGGCAAAAAAAAAAAAAAAAAAAAAAAAAAAAAGAGGCATACCCCATTTGCTCTGAGATTCCCAAAGTAAAGAGATAGCTTGTCTAATCTGGTTGTGAAACTAGATCAGAAAGAGTAAAAACTATTTCAAAAAGTGGTAGCAGCCTTGACTAGTATAGTTCAATGGATAGAGTGCTGGCCTGTGAACCAAAGGGTCACTGGTTCGATTCCCAGTCAGGGCACATGCCTGAGTTGTGATCCAGGTTCCTAGTAGGGGGTGCGTGAGAAGCAACCACACACTGATATTTCTATCCTTCTCTTTCTCCCTCCCTTCCCTTCTCTCTAAAAATAAATAAATAAAATCTTTTTTTTAAAATGGTAGCATTGTAGAAAGAATATAGCTAGACTGCCAATGAAATGAGTATAAAGAAAACAATTTTGGATGAAGATTAGTTTGAAGATAAACTAGAGTTCCTTAAATACTTTTTGGTACAGTCTAATAGGGAATATTATGACATGCCATTTGTCCACAATACATCATTGACTGAAAAGCTAGCTGGAGGCACTGTATTGTATGATCCTGCTTTGACCAAGAATACCCAATAACGATACCATAGCCATACATGTGTCTATATGTTATATGTTCACATGTGTGCTTGTAGGTATTAAAAAAAGCTGTAAAGATGCATATTAACCCCATAATAATGACAAGGAAGGGAGAAGAAAAACCCTGTATGTGCTACACTTGCTGAGCATGGGATGTCCTGAGGCCAATAAATGGAGGATTACTCAATCATTTATGAAAACTTCTCTCATTGTTGGAAAAAAAATAACCTGCCTGGCCACTAGCACCTGCTCCTTGGAGTACCTCATAATCCTCTGAACACATTAGAGGATTATGAATGCTGAAAACTCTAAGGCCTCGGGAAACCTGATGGGTCATTGAACATTATTTGAAAAATAATGGCCTTTAAGTTACAACTATATATTAAGACTTAATAACTAACTGCAACCTCACTAATCACCATGATTTTATCGACAGAAATCTTAAACAGCAAATCAATTTTCTTGTTCAAGGTGGAGAGTTTGTTTAATTAGAATCAGCATTTAATGAGGGATAAACATTAACATCTTGCACAAGACCATCATTTTTTAAAAGCCAAGCCAAATGAGTTGATTAAATGAACTTCCTTTCCAAAGGAAAATAATCAGAAGAGAGACGTCTTTGTCATTAAGCATCTTTTTCATTGAAGAGCTGAACCTTTCCCTGGGATAATTATGAACAGTTCGACAGGGTCTCTGTGTCCAGTGGCTGGTCTGGGAGGCACATTTTCAAGGCTTTGCCTTTTCCCACACAGGCTTGCACAGCATTCCTACCCCCCACCCCCACCCCAAAGAAAAATAGAGGCAAATAATGTGGCCAGGAGAGATGTCTCCAGAGTTCATATTTGCCCTCTGTGAAATTGGCAAATATTTTAAGAGGGATAAATTCCTGACTTAGATGCCAGAAAGAAAAGGCAAACCAGATCCTGTGAAGGTGTTTACAAAGTGGGTAAGTTTGCAAAGCCCTGGGTCGAACACCAAGAATGCAGATAGAGTGGCTTTTCCCCTTGGAAGCTGCAGAAAATGAAGGAACTCAGGGAGATGTAGTTGCCACGTATTACTCTGTAGAGTTCCTTGCAGAAGGGCCCTCAGGTCACTGCAGTTATGTCACCTCTGATATGGGATCTCATTAAAGTCCTGGACCCATCAGGGAAGTTCCCAGAAACTCTGGAGTGAATATATTCAATTAGGCACTTTATAAGGGAGTCTTGGCTAATACAAATCCAAGCAACCGCATTGTAAAGAAAAGGCCAAGGTCGTGCAAGCACAAGCTAGAATTAGCCCTAAGTGAGAAGCATGAAGGCTTTGTTTACAGAACACAATGTGGAACAATAATTCCTCATTTTCTGTGACTGATATGACCCATTTTAATATATGTGTGTCTCCAAGAACCAAGTTAACCATACATTTTCCAGTTTCTTCTATCACTTTGCTATGTACAGCCAAAGTCTGAAAGGCAGAAAGTTAATTTATGTATCCTTCCCTTGCCAAGAGTGATTAATTGATGTAATATGTCAATTCTCTTTATGCAAATGTTAAAAATGCATCTTCATTTATATCCATATATATCGGAGATAAATGCTTTCAGAAGGGATGATCTCACTGGTGCAGTTGTGGGCAGTAGCTCCTTCACAGCTCAATTTAGGAAATATTTATTGCACTTAATACTCAAAAGACACTGCTTTGTGCTGTGGAAGAAATTAGATAAAGCTCTTCACTACTCTCAAAGAGCTTAAAATCTAGTAGAAATTATCATCTTTACCCCCTCCAATTCTGTCACCTGCACCCTCCTGACTTCTTGACCTCAGTAATGGAGCATACTGTGTTACTAAAGCCAAGGATTGAGGAGTCATTCTTTATTCCCTCTTCTTCACTCCTTATATCCATTTTGTCAGTAGATATTATAGATTCTATTTCCAAAATAAATTATGACTCTCATCACCTTTTGTATCACTACTCATTTTTATCTATTTCTAAAAACAAATTCCCCCAAAACTTTAGTTCCATAAAACAACTGTTTTTTTAATGTCCACAGATTCTGTGGATCAGAGCACAATGGGGACAGGCTGGAGGCTAAAGCCATGTGAAGAAACATTCATTCACAGGGCTGGTGGTTAATGCTGGCTGGGAGCTGAAGGTTTCAGTTCCTGTCCATATGGATGGACCTTTCCATGTGGTCTCACTACGTAAGGTAGTTTGGGCTTCCTCCCAGCATGGTGGCTGGCTTCCAACTGAGTGAGTGTCCCGAAGAGAAAGAATGGAGGAGGCTGTATCCTTTATAGTTTCTAGCCTCCAAACTCATAACATTACTTCTCCAATACTGCAGTGTTTGAACAGTTGAAAGCCTCTACTCAGTGCAAGTGGAAGACCCCACCTCTCCATGGAAACGTGGTTAAAAACATGTGGGATAGAAGATATTGTCATGTAAATCTGTCATATCTGAATGACTGTAACATCCTTCTATTTAATCTTCCTCATTATGTACTATCTTCCTCATTATGTACTATCTCCCTCAATCTATTTTCCCCATCAAAGACAGACTGATCATTTATTTTACTTTGCAACATTTAAAACAGAAACTGTCTATTTCTTATACAATATCTGCCAATGGCTTTCCATTGCACTTATAGTAAAATCTAAACTTCTTGCTTTGGTCCACAAAGCCCTGTATGCTCCCTTCTTGCTTTATACATAAATATTCTTTCATTTCTTCAATCATGCCAAGCTCTTTTCATCTCCTCCCGTTTGTCCTTGCCCGAAATGTTCCTCCTCTACTCTTCCCATAGCTACATTCTTCCTTATCACTCAGATTAAATTTCACCTTCTCAGGAAGGCCTTCCCTGACTACTTGTAATGATTAATTGTGTGTCCACTTGGCTGGGTCATGAGGTGCCCAGATATTTGGCTAAACAGTATTTCTGGGTCTGCCTGTGATGCTGTTTCTAGATAAGAATAGCATTTGAATAGGTAGACTCCTCAATGTGGGTAGACATCATCCAGTCTACTGAGGGCCTGAATAGAACAAAAGGTGAAGGAAGGGAGAATTCACTCATTTTTTGCATGACTGAACTGATTGAGCTGGAACCTGGGTCTTCTCCTGACCTTCAACTTCGACTTACTCAATCTTCTCCTTTGGTTCTCAGGCCTTTGGACTCAGACTAAACTACATCATTGGCTTTCCTGGTTCTGTAGTTTGCAGACAGCAGATAGTGGGGCTTCTCAAACTCCATGACACTGTGACCGAATTCCTCATGATGAATCAATCAATGTCAATCTCTCTCTTTCTGTCTCTCTCTCCCCCACCCCTCCTGTTTCTCTAGAGAACCTTAACTAATATACTCCTATCTAAAGTAACTTGACATCTGTGATAGTTTTAAAATCAGCCCTTTGTTTTTTATAACAAATATAACAGTATACAATTTTTTATTTATTTGTTTCTTCTCTCTCATCTTTCTCCCTCTCTCTCTTTCTGTTTTTTGTTCTATTTTTCTCACCAGAATATAAGATCCATGAAGTTCTTTTCTGTATTAGTGGTTCTAATAATAGCATTATTCCTGGCATATAGTAGACACTCAAGAAATATGTTTGAAATGAAAAAAACATAAAAATACTTTCTAACAATTATAGAACATTTTATGATGTGAAAATTGTAAAGAAAAGCATAAAGTTCAAAGTTGGATGGATTACATTTAATCAAAAGGATCAGAGAAGGTTTCTTGAAGCTAAATTTGAGTTAAGTTTTGAAGTATCTATGTGAGAGAAGAAGAAAGATATGATGGGGAAAGCGAGTCACTCAGATAAGTAAAGTAGAGAATATTGAGAAAAATTCCAACAGGCAGTATAGACAGAAAATAGGATGCTTAAGTTAGCAGAGGAAAGGAATGAAGGGTAGTGTGGAACCAGATAATGAATGACCTTCAATACTATATTCAGAGATTGAATTTTTGACATTATTCTGCAGTCAACAAGGTTGTATTAAATGGTTTTCAGCAGAGATTGAAATATGAAGTGGATTGTATCAACAGACTGTCCTGGCAAAAATATGTATGAGGTCTGTCCAGAAAAAGTCCAGCCGTTGTTAATATAACGAAAATGGTTTGTATGACATCAATGTAACCTGGTCTCCAAGGAGAGTGGATTGGAATGTGCATATATGAACAATGACAACTACACTATACTAGTCAGTGGGGGCAGTAGATGCCATTGAGTGAGCATGTGTACTGTGTGGCCACCACATTCAAAATGACTGAGCAAGTATAGCAACAATCCTGCATCAAATTTTGTATTGAGCTTGAACATTCCTCTGCAGAAACTATTCTGATGATTCAGAAGGCCACAGCTATGGGCAACTGGTGATTGGCAGCTTCATCACAACAACACGCCTACTCATGCATCACATCTTAGAGATTTTTGGTGAAACATCAAATCACCCAGGTGACTCGGTCCCCCTCCGGCCCAGATTTGGCACCCTGGGACTTCTGACTTTACCCAAAACCAAAAGGGAAGTGATTTCAGACCATCAGTGAGATTCAGGAAAGTACAATGGAACAGTTGAGAGAACTGTGTGAGGTCCCAAGGTGCCCACTTTGAAGGGGACTAAGGCGTCAATTGTCCTCTGTACAATGTCTCTTGTATTTTCAATAAATATCCCTATTTTTCTTATTACATGGCCGGATCTCTTCTGGACATACTTCGTCCTTTAGAGGGATGAAATTGATTAATGATGTGCAGTTTTTTCTGAGATACATTAGCTGCCAAAAGCCTAAATTATCCTACAACTTTTAGCTAAAATCTAATCCAGAAACCTCAGACAATTATTCTACCCTACAAACTATAAAGTTGACACCATTTATTCTTCTTGGAGGCAGAAACCAGGGACATTCCCAAGAAGAACTTTATTTTCCCCAAATTCACCACCCAAATACTAAAATTCCTCCTCCATAACATGGGTAGGATTAGGTTCTAAATGTAAACACTATGATTTGTCATCTTTCCTCATAGACAATAGCATCATTTGCCTACATGAAACATGAATTGTAGAAAATGACTCCTCTCAACTTTAGGTTTTAGGACCTAACTGGAGGAGAAAAAATGTTGTGGTTAAAAATAAAGGAGATTGCTGACCATTGTAATGATTAATTATGTATTTTAAATAGTTGATTAACAGAAATAATCTGTCTATATAGAAACCACCATCTGTGGGTTTTCCAGGTTCATGGAATAGCAATTTGTTACGTCCTGTTTTGATTAAGCTATCCCAGGAAATACAGACAGTGCTTCCTTCCAAGAGGGACACTTTAGTTTTCTCTATTGCCGTGTCCAATGAAAAAGCCTTTGCAGAATCTATTTACCTGTTGGTATCTATAGAAGACCTGAGGGCTTAGGGAAGTAATGGCAATGCCAAAGGTATAGATCTTGTCAACCAGGAAGATTTTGCCCCAAGGTGCTCTTTTTCTGAGGACAAATATAAATCCAAGAGGAAAATACAGGCACAGTATTACACTTGTGAATAGAAGTCCTTGAACAAAACCCTATTATTAATCTCTGGTATTTAGACCACTTCTGTTTATTATCACACTTTCGAAGGCTATTCTTAGATTTGTCTTCCTACTGACCCTCATTATAGCTATTGCTGCACTTGCAAACTCATAGCATCATAAGAGGGAGCTGACTATTATCTAGCAAATTGCTTTTTGACTGAGAAAATAATTTTTTGGTAATTTCTTCTGAAAGAGCCTTTTTTTATATTTTTTATCACTAAATTATTGAGAGAATAAATTTACTTCTGAATGCCCCACATTCTAATCAACAAGGTTCTCACTTGTTGGTTGTTGGTTTGATAAAGACATTTTAGAATCAGAGGAAAAAACCTGATTAAGTTAGCCACATGGCACTTAAATTGGAGTATAAAAACTTCCTAAGATCGTGTTGAGTTTAACAAATGCCTTGTTACTTTTTTAAAAAAATCACAAAACCTGGAGTATAATAAATTGTAGCAGGAGGCCTTGGACTTGGCAGTTAGGACTAATAATTATGGTAGATTTTGGAACGTAGTTGCTGACAGCATGGATCTGGGTAAAGTTTCTCAGTGAGCACAGATCTCTATTGACATATGGGAAGCTCATTCTCACAGCTCTCTGCCCCCGTGGCACCCCACACATCGCTCTTATGCCACTATTGTAGCACATTGTTTTATAACTATTTGTCCATCTTCCCCACTGGACTGGGAGCTCCTTGAAGCTAGAAATTTTTTCTCATTTTCATTTTATTCATCTTTGTAGTCCTGGTAACTAGCATAAATCTGATCCATAGGAAAAAATGTTATATATGTATTGTGTAGATGTGGTTTTTAAAAATAATCAGGGAAAACTCTCTCTAAAACTCTCTATACACTAAAATGCTTTTTCTAGGTGAGATCAGTAATATCTTTAGCCATTACTCAACTTACCAGGCATCCGATGAAATAAGGATCCAGGTAGAATTCTTTTGCCCTCAAAGCTGTTTAAACTTAGGTGGCTTTTAATCCTTGCCAATCACTTCAAACAGTTCCCCAGGCACAATAACTCTGTATTCATCCAATGGGTTTTTCTTATTCTACATATTTGCTGCATATTCCTTTAAGAGATTAGTCTGTTTTCCACTTTGTAAAATATGAAATGAAATATTTCAAATGCATCAGCTAAAGTAGAGAATAATTAAAACACCTGTGTACTCACATCCAGTTTATCAAATCCTAACCTTGTTATACTTGTCTCTCATTATTTTTAAGTTAAACATCATATGAGTCTTCACGTACCTCTCCAAGTGACTTCTTTCTGTCCCTAACATCTTATAGATGTTTTTATACTTTTTTCATATATTTTACTCCATAAGGACTATAGCTCACTATTTTGTAGATTTAAATCTTCATATAAAAATATAAGATGTTATTTCACATTTATTTATTCAACTAACATCTATCGACCTTCTACTTCGGGCCAAGCAAGGTGCTGAAGATACAGCAAGAAACAACAAGCCCCTACCTTCCTGGCACATTCAAAATGGTACAGACAGAAAATGAACAAATAAATATGCAGAATCACTATGTCAAACAGTGGTACCATCAAGAAAACTCAGGCAGGAAAAAGCAAATCATACTACTTGGTGTGTGAGGTGATCCGATGGTTGTTTGTTGTTGTTGTTGTTTTTTAATGGAAACACTTTTTTATTTTTTTAATGAAAACACTTTAAAGACAAGATACTTGGAGCACAACCAGAAGGCCAGGAGAGTGCGAGGCCAGAGGACACAAGGGGAATACAAATTCAGGTAGTGAGTGTATCAAGTATAGAGACCCTGAGGTAGGGAATTTTCTAGAATGATTGAAAATCATAAAAAAGGATACTGTGTGTTTGGAGCAGGGAACCACATTATTAAGGGATTTGCAGCCACTGAGAGGACATGACTTTTACTCTGAGTGAAGCAGAAAACCTTTGAAGAATTTTGAAGAGAAGAGATGTGATAATACTGACATTAAAATGTATCAGTTTGGCTGCCATCTGGAAATCAGACCATAGAAAAGAAATAACAAAAGCAGAGAAACCAGCTAGGAGGACATTTCAGTAACCCAAGCTGTATTGGTAGCCAATGGGAAGTGGTCAGATTCTGGACTTATTTCTAAGAAAGAGCTGACAAAATCTGGGGCTGACTGAATATGTAGTTTGAAAAAGAGGGAAGCAAAGAATCACTCCAAGTTTGGCACTTAAATACTGCAAAGAAGATGTTTTCATTAACTAAAACAGGAAAGGCTATGAAAAAAATCGCTTTTTGCAGATGTTATTTTTGTATACCTGTACAGAACATGATAATCAATGGAAAACTGATACAAACAAGATTTCATCACATAACATAGCATAAAATTAATGCTTGAAAAGCAGATTTCCTATACACTAACAATAAATAGTTCGGAGTTATAATTTAAAAAGACATTTTTTTCATGAGCCACAAAGAATAAAATACTTGGAAATAAAAGGATATATGCAAAATTATATGAAACTTGCCAGAAGAAATATGGAAAACCAGCTGAAGGAAATGTCGCTCAAATGAGTAACATACCCAACTCCTGAGTTAGAAAATCAGTGTTACAAAGATGTCAGTTCTCTGAAAGATAATTCATAAAGTCAATTTATAAATGCAATGAACTCCCAATAAAAATACCAATGGGATTTTTGAGGTACTAGAAAAACAGATGCTATATTCATTTGGAAAAGTAAATAAGAATGGCAAAGAAATTCTGAAAAAGAAGGGCAATGATGGAGGGATTGGCCTGATTAGATATTAAAACCTCATATTTAAAGTTTTCATTCTGCAGTTAAAATCATGTGATTCATAAATAGACAAACCAATATATAAGAATAAAGAAATCTAGAAATAGCCTAAAGTTGTCATTTAAAGGTAGAATATTCAATAAATAAAATAACCCAGTAGCTAGCCATCTGAAAAAAATAAACTTGGGTTTATACTTATACCATACTGTAAGGATAAGTTCCAAGGGATGTAGATATTTAAATGTTTTAAATAACCAGTCAATAAAAACACTAGAAGAGAGCTTAGGAACAAATTCTTTTATAACCTGATGTGAAGCCAGGTCTTCTAGCCAAGACATAAAATCAACAAGTAAAAAACAAAGAAACTTCTTCATGACATAAAAAATAGTAATAAACTAAGTTAAATGCCAGTGGCAAGTTAGCCTTATTATGGCCTACCCAAAACTAGAGACTGTTTTTCTTTGTGACTGTCAGACGTACACTATAACTCAGAGTGCAAAAGGCAAGGAGGTTGCTATCTCATACTGTAAGTTGAAGTGAGCCATCAAATCTGTGTTTATTAGAAAAAGTCATTGCTGTCTTACTCCTCATACCTGTGAACACAAAGGAAAGACATAAGAGAAACATCATTTCATATCACATATCCCAAGTTTCACAGAAGACTTTTTTCCTTAGTAAAGAAAAGACGATCTTGTGCTTTGCATTATTTATTGCTGCAGTCATTTGAATGATTTGAGAAATTGTGCACACCTATTATCTAATAATAGGACAATTTGTCCTATTAGATCACGAAGAAAGGACAATTGAAGGAGAATATAGTTGCCTGTGAGGGGTGTCTGCTGTGCCAGGATTTCTGGTGCTCTAATCTGTGCTAGTGCATGCTCAGGCCTTGTATAGTAAATGGGTTGCCTCTTTCACTGATTCTGATATTACGTGGCTTGTTAAGAATATTACCCAGATGCAATGCCTGATTTTATTAAGAAAGATGTTGAATTGTGAGGATAAGATGTTTGCAGCTGCATCTAATGGGGGCTATGAGAACAGTTTTAGGGTCAGTTGCATTTCATAAGACCCAGTAGGCCACACAAGACACAACAGATTCATGCTCGGCTCTCAGCGGGACTTCTCAGCATTAAGTCTTGTAGAATATACAGTGTGTGGTTGCATAGCAGCCCAAAGTGTCAGATCAGACCCAATTGAATCACAATAGATGGCTTTAATCATATAAAATTTATGGGTCCTGCTTTATGTATGAATAAGCAATAGAAGAGTTGAATGTTTGACTATATTTTCATGAACAGAACATGACTAGACTGTGAAATTACTATAATTGGTTTCTAAATTGGAGCCAGGTTAACAATTTAGAAAATTATATATGGATGATAATTTCTTGGCAATTAATTGACTAACACTTTTTCTGGAGATTTTTCAAAATGGATATCCTTAGAAAACATCTGATTTTTTAAATTGTTTTTCCTATTAAGCTATGTAGTTATTAGCCTGAGTTCTTTGATTATTGGCTTCACCATTCATCCCAGATCATTAACTATATTTGGGTTCTTGCTGACCAAACCAATACTACCACTGTGAATCGACAATTAATAGTATCAAGAGAAAGGAAAAAAAGAAGATACAGGTTTAAGTCCAAACTCCTGAGAATTTTTAATAATTTTTTTATTTTTAAACTCATGAAGGCAATATATCTTTATTATACACAAACTGGAAACTGTTTTAAGATGTTTTAAAAAATTAAATTTTTCATAGAATAGGTGCTCTTATATTTTAACATATGCCTTTTGCTTATTTTAAATATTTTTATACAATCCAAATCATACAATTTATTCAATGTTATATCATTTAGGTCATTTAAAATAGTGACATATAAACCAAAAACTTCTTCATGAATATAATTTATAATTATAAGGTATTATTTTATTCTGTGCATATACTATAATTTGTTCAATCATTCTTTAAACAGAATGGTGACATTCTTTTTTTCAGACTGCTTTTAGTATTATTTACTTATCAGAATATCAGAAGAAAAAGGGGTTCTTTTTCATGAATTTTTAAGCAGTAATGAAAACAGAATTTTACATTAGGAAGAAATTGCTCTTGTGTTTGACAAAAACATTTAATAGGACCCTTGGTTTAAAAGAAAGAGGACCTCAGCAAAGTTTAGAATGGAGATGTCAAAATTAAGGTTTCTAAACTGCTCTGCAAAACAAAATGCATTCTGCAGCCTACAGCTTTCTCTGGTATTTTATGAGGTAATGATTGTCCACTTGGTCAGTCTGGTGACCAAGTTGGATCCAGTCAGGATGCAGGTTGCAGGCCAGAGCAGAATGGAGACTTTAGTTACACATTATTGAGAAAGCTGTTTCTCCTAGACTCTTATTAGAACAGCTTTCAGAAGACAAGAATCAAAGAAAGTGTTTTTTAATGCAATGTCTAAATAGAAGGGAAAAAATAACAAGAAAACAATATGCTTTTTTGGAAATGAATAATTTTTGTTCAAAAACTTTATGGTAATACAAGATAATGTAGACAGTTTTGTTTTAGTGAGAACAATTGTCAAAAGTTTAGTAACCTTGAACACTCATAAATCATTTCAGTTCCCTGAGACTGTTAGAAGTTTTGATTGTTCAAAGATAAGAGAGATCTGGCTCAACTCTAGAGACATTTGGTGTTTTGTATTTTGTTTTGTGTCTGAATGATAGATGTGTGAACATGGGTGGTTACTACAAGTCCCTAATCAGGCATTTGGACACATGAATGGGATTTAACAAATTGTCTCCCACAGGATGCGCGAATTCTCATGATGCCCATGCAGTAATGAAGTTTCCCAGGATGCTAACTCCCTGTTCTCTCTCATCTACTTCTGCATAAACAAAAATTGAGGTTACCCTATGGAAGAGGGACAAACCTTGGTTTACTCTTTGAGTCCCTTTTGGGTATGATTTAGCATGAAAGGAAGTGATCCAAATAATTTTGTGTCTATCTGGATTTTTCTCTTAATACATATCCTTCTTCCACTCACCATTTCCAACCATCCTTCAAACTTTTTGTTTCCTTGATATTCAGAAACCCTCAACTGTCATTTACACAAGAAAAGTCTGCCTTCCTCATTCAAAAACAAATGTTCCTATGGATCTGTTTAAAGGTAGAGAGTAGAGGATCTCCAAGCTGTGCAGTATTGCAAGCTCTCATCTTCTCTTTACTTCTGCTGTATGAGTCAGGTAACATGCCCAAAGCTTGGCTGCACAGAAATGTTTTCCTCTAGCTTTTCATTACCCACTTTGCACGAAATTCAATAGATTGACTCTCTCATGTGATTTGTTCTCCAGCCCATCAGAATTGCCTGCTCAGACTTTCTTATGCCACCATGTCCATTCTCACATCATTTTCATCTAAGTCTAAATATACTTCTGATAAAGGTGAGAATGATATTCACATTTCTAAAGCCAGGGAAGTTGTGCATAGCAAAATAAACAATAGTAGAATTATTTTGGTGTATGTTTTGTTTTGTTTTTCCAGAGTACCTCCAACAGAAAATATCTTATCTCATTTGCACATTGTTCTAAATAATTTAATGTTTTGCCTCTGGTGTGCCTGGTTTTATTGAAAGCCATCTTTGAGATATTTAATCTGATAACAATGCATACAACTATGAAGGTTGTTCCTTTAAGTTCATCTGATAGTCTTGCTTTGGGAGCAGGGAAAAGGAAACATCCAGGGGTTACAGGAATATGCTATGACCTAGAGAGATGGGTTTTTCAGATAAGCCTGTCAGCTGTAGATATGTGTGGTACATCTGCCAGTTCAATAAATACATTCGGATCCAATTTCCTCACATCATGCATCATTCTGTCTTCATCTCATATGATCTTCAACACAATACTAGAGGTGCCAAAGAAATAATATAAAAGTGAGAGGGGAAAAAAACAACACCCAAACAGCAACACAGCAGCCTAGAAGTCAATGACGCCGGTTTGATGGGGTCTTTAATGAGTGCTCCTACAGGTACAGCATAGCTACCTGGGAGTCTGGGACTTGACACTGGTTTACAAGCACAACCAGTTCCCTCTTTCTTCTTCTTGATCCAAAATAAAAGAATGGGAAACATCATAAATTTGAAAAGCAATTGCACAAAGAGGCAAAGTGACAGGTTGTGCCATTTTCAGATACCACATCCAATCAGTATCCCAGGAGTGTTAACTAAATAAATGTGAAGCTTTATTAAAAAATATTTTAATTGTTGTTCAAGTACAGTTTTCTGTCTTTTGCTCCCATCTCAGCCCACTCCACAGCCCTCCCCACCTCCCTCCCATTTCCACCCCCTCTCTAGTTTTTGCCATGTGTCCTTTATACTTATTCCTGCAAACCCTACCCCTTTTTCCTCTGAAATTCCCTCCCCTCTCCCCTTTGGTCACTGTCAGCCTGTTCTCTATTTCAGTGTCTTTGGTTATATTAAAAAAAAAAAACTATGGTACATTTACACAATGGAATTCTATGCAGCAGAAAGAAAGATGGAGCTCCTACCCTTTTCGACAGCATGGATGGAACTGGAAAGCATTATGCTAAGCAAAATAAGCCAGGCATTGAAAGACAAATGTGAAGCTTTTTGATAGTACCTAGTGAAAAACGTTGAGACAAATTCATCTGGAGATCAGAGAGGCCTTATTCAATACTGCACACTGACTGGAGAACCTATAAAGATAAATAACCAAATAATTGACATTCTTACCATGCCTTCTGGAGATGGAACCCCTTATAAAATTTAGAGGAGTCAAATGTTAGTCTACTAATTCACACCAAGAACCTGAATCTGAATATATGCACCTCTGCCCTGTGTGTATGTTTTCACACAATCACACACTCACATGTATCTACAAGAATATCACTTTTATTTTTATACTTCTCTATAGAGAGTGGTGAGAAACTGTCATTTTAATCAAATTCTCTGTATGTTGATACAGAATTTTCCAAAGATACTGAAAGGAAAGTGTATGGTGGTTGTTTTACCATATTCACATCAACAAGAGCAAGACCACTTCACATTCCTCTGTAGAGCCGAGAATTGCAGAGTACACTGGTTCACACTTAGTATCTCTTCCAGAAATTCTACTTCCATGTTGCCTGGAATCATGAGCTGAGAGCCCCCTGAAAGCCAAGAGCTTGCTGTTAGTCTGTTACTCATTTTTTCTTTTTCTTTTTTTATTTTACTTAAATGCACTTAAACTGTTAAATATAACAAACTATTAGTTGTAAAAACCTGAGGACCTTGGACCCAAAGTTCTCTAGTTTATTTTTCACTACTACCAGAGAGAAAAAAATAGCAATATTAAAACCAAAAATATTGTTAAACTAGCTCACACAAGCTTATGTGGGTTTTCATTTTTTGGTTTAAGGAAGAGGTCATGAGCAAAAAATCTCAACATGCTACCTAAATTAGATCAAATCTCTGCAACTGACGTCAACAACAGGTCTAACTGCCAGAGTGAAGAAATAATATGGCCTGGCACCAGGAAGTAGGTTCATCATTCATACTTGAAAAAAATCTAAGCAATATAATCATTTTATGTTTGATTTTTCCCCACATCACAAAGCAACAAGTTTAGCTTTCCAGATGATAAAATAAAAAGTCATGCACAAAAGAAAACCCAAATAATTATTTAGACAGAATTTCAGGTCTTTTCCATCACTGAAAGAAATCGGACTCACTCTTCACTGCTGTTCATTGCTCTTGAGACTCAAACTGTATTCCTTAGGAAGATGAATCGCAATCATAACAATGCAGATTTAAAAAGGGACTCAGAGGTCAGCTAGTCCCCTCCTCCACAGCTGGTCAGCCGTGGAACCTGCATTAGCCTTCAAGTCATGGTCAAGGTCTCTCACTAGCGTGCCTTACTCTCATTTATTTATATTTGTTTATTCATGTTGTTTTATTTTATTTTTAAGTATATTTTATGGATTATGCATTACAGTTGTCCCAGTTTTTCCCTCTTTATCCACCTCTGCCTGGCACTCCCTTCCTTCCAACAATGCCCCCACTTAGTTCATGTCCATGATTCATGCATATAAGTTCTTTGGCTTCTCCATTTCCTATACTATTCTTAACCTTCCCCTGTCTATTTTGTACCTACCAATTATGCTTTTTAAAACCTGCACCTTTGCCCCTATTCTCTCCCTTTCCCCTCCCAGCTGATAACCTTCCAAAAATGATCTCCATGCGTATGATTCTATTCCTGTTGTGATTGTTTGCTTAGTTTGTTTTTGTATTTTTTTAGATTCAGTTGTTGATAGTTGTGAATTTGTTGCCATTTTAATGTTCATAGTTTTGATCTTCTTTTATTTAAATAAGACCCTTTAACATTTCATGTAACAATGGCTTGGTGATGATGAACTCCTTTAGCTTTAGCTTGTCTATGAAGTGCTTTATCTGTCTTTCCATTCTAAATGATAGCTTTGCTGGATAGAGTAATCTAGGTTGTAGGTCCTTGATTTTCATCACTGTGAATACTTCTTGCCAGTTTCTTCTTGCCTGCAAGGTTACTTTTGAGAAATCAGCTGATAGTCTTACAGACATTCCTTTGTAGGTAACTCCCTGCTTTTTTCTTGCTACTTTTAAGATTCTCTCTTTGTCTTTAACCTTGACATTTTAATTATGATGTGTCTTGGTGTGGTCCTCTTTGGGTCCAACTTGTTTGGGACTCTCCGTGCTTCCTGGATTTGTGTGTCCATTTCTTTCACCAAAGTAGGGAAGTTTTCTTTCATTATTTTTTCAAACAAGTTTTCAATTTCTTACTCTTCCGTTTCTCCTTTTGGCATCCCTATGACTCAGATGTTGGCATGTTTGGAGATGAACCAGAGGCTTCTTAATACTACCCTTATTTTTTTGAGTTCTTATTTCTTCTTTCTCATCTGGTTGAATGTTTATTTCTTCCTTATGTTCCAAATCATTGATTTGAATCCCAGCTTCCTTCCATTCACTGTTGGTTCCCTGTAGATTTTTCTTTATTTCACTTAGTATAAGCTTCATGTCTTCTGTTATGTTGTTGTCATGCTTAGTGAGTTCTCTGAGCATTTGATCACTAGTGTGTTGAACTCTGCATCTGATAGGTTAGCTATTTTCGTTTCATTTAGTTCTTTTTCTGGGGTTTTGCTCTGTTCTTTCATTTGGCCCATATTTCTTTGTCTCCTCAATTTGTCAGCCTCCCTGTATTTGTTTCTGTGTATTAGGCAGAGCTGCTTTGACTCCCTGTGAAAGGCACCTATAGATTTTGTGGGACAGAGCCTTAGGTAATCACCAGGGTGGGGCAACCCACTTCACCACTGTGTGGCTCTGTGGTGGTGGAGAGGGCTCCAAAAGGGACTGTCCCACTTCCTGGTTTCTGGGGATTTTCCCAGCACTTGCCCTGTTTCCAGTCATTTCACCCACTGTCCATATGTGACTGGTGCCCTTCCGGCTGTTGCTCTGGTTTTAAACATGGGTTTGCATATACCCATGTACTCTGGAATTTTAAGACCATGCGGGACCTTCAAGTGAAGTTTCCTGAAATTCTAGCAGTTCTTCTGTCCCTACAACCCCCACTGGTTTTTATAGCCAGAAGTTATGGGTATTTGTCTTCCCAGTGCTGGACTGCTGGGCTGTGTGGTTGGCCTGGAGCTAGGATCACTTGCTCCCAAGGCATCCCTCCTGATTTTTATTTACCACATGTAAATTTGGGGCCACCCATGCCTATTCTGCCATGGCCACCTCTCCCTACCACACCATGTCTCTTCACCTTTCAGCACTAGCTCTGCGTCTCCATCCCTCCTACCCATCTGGATGATTGTGGCTTCTTTAAATTCTTTGTTGTCAGACTTCCATACAGTTCAATTTTCTGGCTATTCTGGGTGTTATTTGTTTTCAGATTTTGTTGTAATTCTTTTTGTGGTTGTGTGAGGAGGCAAAGCATATCTATTTTTGCCTTCATCTTGACCAGAAGTTTGTTTATTTGTATTGTTTTATTTGAAATAGCTGTGTCTCTTCATCTCATGGCTTTGCCTCCATTATTGACTACTGTAATTCTTTACCTTGATGAAATAGCATGGGTATATTTAAGTCTTCATATGGTAATGTCAAAAACATTCAAGACTCTAGTGGCCATAGGAAATCAGGGCATAGTTCTTTCTGGTTTGGTTCATTCACATTGAATTTGGATTGAGAGTTCTGACTATTTCTTCATTTCCTTGGTACAGGACTGCTTTCTTAGGTAATATTTTGTTCAAATCAATAAGGCTCAGATATTGAGGGGGAGAGGGAGCTCCTGTCTTCACAGTTTATTTCTTCCTTTGAGTCAGGCTTTGGGGTTTTTGCTTTTCTCATCTCTCCTTAGAGTGGATAACACCTACATTTGGGACTTGAGTTCTTCCCTCATCAAGGTTCCATGCCCTCATGCCTATGGGAATAGACTTTTACTCATACATCATTGCCAGTCATTGATGAGAATCTGTTTGACATACTTATTCAACACAGAAGTCCTTAAGAACGCCAGTGACTAGCAAGGTTATGTTAAAAGGGTACTGTTTCAACTAGCCAAAATGCTTCATAGTCCAATTAGTTCCTATTGCAACTAAAGTAATTAAAAATATTTATGAACTTGAATTTTCAAAGTGTGAAATCTGAGAAATGAAATTTAGCACAGTAAAGAAAAACACAAAAGGACAAGGATTCATTTGTAGTACATAAATTATATCCTTGCTCTTTTAAAATTTGCCTGGGAAACCATGCAATATCTTTGCTCCTCTCTTTCATATTCAAAACATTTCCTCATTCTACTCTTAAACATGCCATGATAAATCTTCTTTCCTTGTTTCTGTCTCTCTTGGTCTTAGCTTTCTTGAACTCTCTTTCTCTCACTAGGTATCTACACACAAAAGTTCTTTGCCACATGGCACTATAATGGCTTATAAGTTCTGCTGCCTGTGTAAAGCTTTCGGGTCAGGATTCCCAGGCTCCTCTCCAGACAAGCAGACAAGGCAGCTGAGTCTACTGACGATCTGCCCCCACACAGATGACATTCTAAACTCCAAACAGGGTCAGCCGGTTACCAGGAAATATTTCCCATCAGTTCTTCTCACTTCCCTCAGTTCTTTCTGATGTTGTTTTTATAGACTAGCCAGATTTTCTGCTTTAGAGGCATGTATGACCTAAAGAAAAGCTGAGCCTGCATTCAATTGCACATCTCACCCTTCCCCGGATCTTGTGTCTATCCTGACAGCTTGAGAACCGTACCTATTTCCTCTTTCCAAAAGAATCTGATCACTGCAACCCAGGCCCAAGCTAGGGTCTGGTCAGGTGGCATGTCAGAGCTCCCGTCCTTCTCCCAGAGAAGAGACAGACAGAGAATTCTCTATAGTCAAGGTTTCCTTTTACTTCTCTGCAACTCTCATTCTAACCCATACCCAAAGGTTCTGGAAAGTTTTGGCCTCCTCCAAAGGCAAATAAAACATTTACAAAACATTCCTCCTGGGCATGCTAAGCATCCTAGACTCCCCCAAGCCACATTTCTTCAGCTACTGTTAATCAGTGCCCATGGTAGCCTGTTCTTTTTAAAGAACAGCATTGAATGAAGGAAGGGGAAAAGCTAGAATCTGAAACCTGCCAAAGAATGAAGACACTGCTTAGAATTTCTTAATAAGGATAAATTAATGAAAGCAATTCACTGAGTGTTTTCTGTATGTCACCATTGATGAGGTTTTATGGCTGTGATATCATAATTTGGCTGTCTTTGACCTGCCCCTCTCGGCCATTCTAAATTCTGCAGACATTGTGCAGATACCGTGCCAGCTAAGACAGCTGAATGCCAAAGGCCTGCTTTATTTGGGCAGAAATCAAAGGCCCTGTGGGTTTAAGGAAAGGCAGGCACAGTTACTTTCCCCAGCTCCATGCTGCTCAACTGTGGCTAGAATGTGTTTGTAAATATAGCTGGAGTTTGAACTAGCCTCTTCCTAAAGACAAATGAATTTCTAAGCATGTTTGTACTTGCAAATGCATAGCATTATACACTTCATGCCACCTTAATCCCTATTAAACTAATCTTAAGTCATGTCAGACCAGCCTTCCACAGTCAAATGGATTAGACAAGCCAATTGATCAAATATAGGAAAAGATGAAGCACTTTTCCTGTCTGGCACCCATGCATTCAAAGCATTGATTTCACACCAATATTAGTTATTTTCTGTTCTTTGGGATTTTAGCATATTCACAAATGAAATTTGTTTCTTGAGAATAATGACTTAAAAAAGTAAGGCAGAGTCAGATTTTATATATTTCTTAAATACATCTGAGGAAAATAAAAATGTTATAAGACCCTTAACTGGATTTTTAAAAACTACTGATATCTCATGAAAAAAAATTGGAAAACATTCAACTTAAAACAATTTGGCATCTACCCCTGTATTTTCCTTTATTCTTGCTATGCAGGACAATGGAAATCTACAGGGATTTGGCAAGATCAGTGGTAACCGAATCCAAATAATACAATATTTTTACAGTAGTTCCTTTGTGTTTTTGTTTTACCTTAACTGTTTCCCTACACAAGGTGGGACCCCCAAAAAACAGAATTTATTTATAAAAATGTGTGTAGTTGTTCTTTCACATTTAAACTCCAGTCACCTTCTGCCCTGGCTGGTGTGCTCAGTGGATTGAGTGAAGGCCTGCAAACCAAAGGGTTACTGGTTCGATTCCCAGTCAGGGCACATGCCTGGGTTGTAGGCCAGGTCCCCAGCTGGGGACATGTGAGGGACAACCACACATTGATGTTTCTCTCTCTCTTTTTCTCCTTCCCTTCCCCTCTCTCTAAAAAATAAATAAATAAAATCTTAAAATAAACTTCAGTCCCCTTCAAAGCACCATTTGATGCACCACTCCTATCAAGACATTTTTTCTACTGCTCAAAACAGTGTTTGAACTTGTTGATTGTGATGAATTTTAGTGCTTCTGCCATTTTTTGTTTCACCTCTTCCACATCAGCAAAACATTTCCCTTTGAGGACTTTTTTCATCTAGGGAAACAAAAGAAGTGTCACTTAGGGTGAGATTGGGTGAATTGGGATGGTGGGATACAGCAGTCATTCTTTTTTTGGTCAAAAATTGCTGACTACTCAGTGCGGTATGGGCAGGTGCACTCCTAAATCGCCCATCATGAAATGGGCAATTGCATTGAAAGTCTTCAGAAAAATTCACCAAAGCTGAATGCAGCCTCTCACAACAACACCAGCTGGTACACTGATACAGATAGGTTCCTAAAGCACACTCACCTAGCGGCAGAAGCCTGGCTACAAGGGCCCCCCCCTCCAGAAGATAATTCTGGTTTTGGGGGAGAGTCCCCTTTGTATGTTAATGCCAATACTCAAAGGACTGATCAGAAAACATTTATTAGTGTCACAAACTACAAATGCCGTAACCAATAATGGAAGATGTGTCAAAGCAATATGTGCCTCACCACATCTCAAATTAAAATAAAATGTGTTGGGCTTTTATTTAAAAGAATATTATCCTTAGCTCTGCCTCATATTGGCTCTTGCCACCTGATTTTTTTTTCTGGCCTCCAACCTCTAAGGTCTCTGTCCTTCAGCCAGTTCATTCTGCTAACAATATATTTACTGATGCATCACCACCTTGTCTCAAGTCAACTCATGAGGATTCTCCTGTCTTTTGGATTAAAACCATACTCTGTGAACAACCTATGAATATATATTCATTGTGGCCAACCTCATTCCCTAACTTATTTCTAAACCCCCTTTTCTACTATGTCTTTCTTTTCTGCACTCATTCTCAAAGGAAAGCTTTCATACATTATTATGGGTTTTGTTATTAACTTTCCAGATTGTAAGATCTTTGAAATGACTAGGAAAACCAGGAAATGTGGACAATCAAAACTATTTGGAGAGTGAGGAAAGGATGGAATGCCAACAATCAATAATTTAAAGAGCCAGAGGAAATTATTTTAAGGCAAATGTTAAATTTACAGCCCCCTCTGCCCACAAAAAAATGTCATGAAATGGTTGAAGCTCAAAACCCAAAGCTGTCAGTGACAACTTTCACCATCCTGCTGCTGACAAAGAAGCTGCTGAGTAGTGGAACCTAAGAGGTGCCTGAAGAATAAAGGTATTTTACATATTTTACATGGTGCAGGAAGCTCTGTTGAGGTGGCAGTCAGCATAAACGTTTTATTCTTGCATAAAGTTAAGAACATACTTGAAGTCGCTCCCATCACTTCTGTGTGCAGACCGAGCAGATATTCCCAGGCAGCTTTGTCAGATGTATTTGTCAGGGCAGGCCCCGGAGAAAAGCCGCACCCTTCCCGTTTCACCGTGTGTTCAGTAGTAGACATAGTTACCGCTGGAGGACTTGCGCTGATGAAAATTCTGTACTGTAAAGCCTGATTCTGGAGCAATTGTTGATGGTTGCTTAAACTTTCCAGCAGTGGATCTATCAGGCAGGGAGCATGGAGAGGGTAAGGGTTGCTCTGGAAGGGACATACTTGATCAAAGACCCAGAAGAGGATGAGTGAGTGGAGGACATGGAAAGAAAAAGTCTGCTCCAGAGCCTAGCAGATATTCCTTCCTTTGTCAGTCCTGCCTACACAATACCTTGGTAAAGAGGGTTGGCATTTAACACAGGAATTGTATATTTATCTATTACTTCCAGTTGCAATGAATTTTTCTAATAAACCCTATGTGGTTTTTTCCATATGCTGGTTTAAATTTCAACTTCTTATTTTCATCACCCCTCTGAAGTCCATTTTTAAATGATCTCCTTTACTACGTTTAAAGAGAATGAGAGAGTAAACTTCTTGGATTCAAATTCTGATTCTGCTACTTACAATCTATATAACATTATACAAATAATTGAAGCTTTGTAAGCCTCTGATTCCATAAAATTGAAGTAATATTAGAATCCACCTCATGTGGTTATTTGAAAATTAAATGACACAAAACGTGAAATTGCAAGTATCATGCCTGGAACAAAAGTAAGTGTTCATCCATTGATGTGACAAATATTTATTGTCTCTTCTGCAAGCTAGACACTGGGCTAGGAACTGAGTCTGCAATAATGAACCAGATATGCTCTCTCACTTGACAGTGCCTATTAATTAAAGATGGTAATTGTAGCTTTGAAGAGAGATGAAGAGTTTCTGAGGGAGAGAGTCTAACAGGAGAAGAGAATTGAACTTAATTGTTTCTGCACGATGAAGATTAAGAAGTCATTTGAAAAGTCTGGAACTAGAGCTGATTTCATGGGTGTGTGACTTGCAGTCACATGAGGCCCAGTGGTCAGAAGGGACCTATGCTTGGTTTTATGCTCTGTGATCGTAGTCTCGAAATTTTTACCAATTTTGTCTTTAAACCTGTGTTTGGCAAGTGAAGTCTGATAGGACACTGGGGCACACATGTGAGCAAAGGAGATAGGTTCAATATCTATTTTGCCATTCCTTGGTGCCTCATTCACATATAGTCTTTGTGATGCCCCATGAACACAGAATTCTGGTGGACTCACAATGTGTAGGAGTTCAGTGAGACTCCAAGCAAATACAAATTAACCCTGTAATGTCTTCAGATGAGTAATCAGACAGTCCTTTTAGGCCATGCTTTCTGTTGGAACCAGAATTTTTTTTTCAAATACAAGCAAAAGTTTATTTAGAAAGTCACAGAGGTAGAAGAAAGGAGCCATGGAAGAAGTGAGCCAGCTGGGCTGCATGGGTTCAAGAAACAAGTTACAGAGGCAGAAGAAGGGCCCTTGGGGCCTTGGAGAAAGAAAGGCAAAGAAAACATACCTGGGGGAGGAGGGGGGAAAGACTTGGGCATGCTCAAGAGAGAAAGCATGCACTGCGTCCTCCTCTTGAGGGGTTTTATCTCCAAGGGTCAGGGGATGGTCTCAGTAGAATATTTATCAGCTGTCCCCTCAGGATCATTCATGCTCTGCACTTATTGGTTAGTGCCAGAGCAGGAGGTCATTAGCCATCTTGGCTGGTTCTGTTGTCAGTCTTGGCACAGCCCCGCCTGGTCTTGCTGCTTTTCTGGTCCTGGAGCTGAAACACAACAGAGGCCTAGAGTTTACCTCTAGATGTTATCTCTAGAGCTTAACACTTAAGGGAGTGTTTCTCCCTTGTTTCTCCTCTAAAGGTGGTCTACCACACAGCTGGCAACACGTCAGGGGAGAAAAGTTCAGGGGAGGGTCGAAACTGCATGACCAGCAATATGAAAGGTCAGAGGTCTAACCTGCATGACCAGAATTTGCTTCAAATGCGGAAGAAGGCAGTGCTATTCTAGGAAATGTAAATGGCCAAGGAACCTTATCACATCTTTTACTTGTATTGCTTCCCTGTATTACCCAACCGTTTAGGCTGAAAATCATGGCATAGCAGGAAAGGGAAAGAAAACCAATGGTTCCTTTTACTTCCAGTCCTTCCTTACTAATAACTAATCCAAAAATAAAAAGTATTGGTAGAACATGATTGTATCACAAAGTAAGAAAAAAGATCAGTTGAGTTAGTTGTGTGCGTCATTTCTACTGTCTGGTAAGTACAAAATACATATGCACATACAAACCACAAAGTAAGGCCTGTCAAATCTCAGTGACTTTATATTTGCCTTTAAACCTGGCATTAGCTAATGTAAATATGAATGGTAATATTCATATTAATGATGTTAAATGTTCATTTTTTTTCCTCTACCTAGAATGACATTAAATAATAAAAGTGCCATGACAAGTTGAGAGGGAGGCTGAGGGGACAATGCAAAAGCTTTATATTTTGGAATTTTTAATGGCACTTTTTTTGCTGCTTTTGAACAGAGGGCTCCAGGTCAAACATATAGAAAAGATGGGTACCAAGTAATGAAAATTATATAGGCAATTCACACAGCTCAATAATTCAGTGGAGTTTAATATGGACAGGCCTAAAACCTTAATTAATAAAAGCTTAATAAAAGCATCTCCAGAATAGTTGAAAGGGAATTTATGCCATATTTGAGAAAAATAAAAATGACAAAGTAATCTGCTCACCCAGTTAGACAGCTGACATGTGTGAGAAGTTGCATTAACACTGGCTGGTGTGGCTCAGTGGATTGAGTACCAGCCTGCGAACCAAAGGGTGTCTGGTCCGATTTCCAGTTAGGGCACATGACTGAGTTGAAGGCCAGGTAGCCAATGGGGAGCACATGAAAGCACACACTTACGTTTCTCTCCCTCTCCGTCTCCCTCCCTCCCCTCTCTCTATAAATAAAAAATAAATAAAATATAAGAAGTTGCATTAAAGAGCAACCCAAAATATGCAGTAGTCTATGTAGATGCTAATAGCCTAAATAATAAAAAGAATGAGTCTAAATGGTTGACAGCAAGAGAAAATCTTGACATAACTTGTCACTAAAGATTTGATGAATAAGATGACCCAATTGGACTTGGTGCTATTTATTTACAAGCTCTAAAGCACAGGTGACAAACTCAAGGGCCAAATCCCACCCTCCACCTTCTTTCTACCTGGCGGCAGTGCTGAGCTCTCGCTTAACTGTTAAGGAGTAGTTACATTTATACAGTCCTAAAATTATATTCCGCCCTTTGAAGGCTGATGTGGCCCCCAGTAAAAATGAGTTTGACATCTTTGCTAAAGGGAGATTAGGAAAAGCTGCATGCAAAGCATACTTCTTATTTGTATCATTGATGTTTTCCAACATCGGAGGGGTTTTATTTAGTATACATGTGATATTCCAAAATTTTCTCATTTAAAAAAATAAAAATGTATAATGATCACCTCTTTTGGAGAAAACTGAGTGTGGTAATTTAATAAGATGACAGAGTGTTACGAGTTCTGCATGAGGACATCAGCTAGTTTACTTTGGGGCAGACCGACTCACTTTCACATTGGCCTCGCAGCACTTGTGATCCTCTCTTAGAAATAAGTGTGTGCAAACATTTGCTACAAGGGTGTTCATTGTCACATTATTCTATTTACAATAAATGAATAGATGAATAAGTATTTAACGGGATCAATTAAACAAATTCTGATATACCTATACAATGGAATTCTCCATCTGAATAAAAATGGTATAGTAGAACATTACAAAAGATATAAGAATATTTATTGATTTAAAGAGTTTATGCTATGTTGAATGTAAAGAGTAAGTTAGTCAACATAATTTATGACACCATTTTAAAAAAAAGCATAGTTTAATTTTATTTTATTATTATTTTTTTAATTTATTTTTTCTTTACATTTTTGTATTGTTGTTCAAGTACAGTTGTCTCAATTTTCTCCCCACTACTGTCCCCCACCCCAGCCATCCCCACTTCCCACCCTTGGTCCTACCCCTCTTTGGCTAATTTTAAAATACAAAAAACTTAAGTGTATATACCCAAGTGTTAATGCATTATCACTCATGGTAAAGTGTGGTTAATGCTTATTTCCTTTTTCTGCTTTTATATATTTAAAAATGTGTACCATAAACAAATTTTAGTTTTTTAATTTTTCTGAAGAATAAAAACAATTCTATTTTTAAAAAACAACAAAATGCCTCAGTATAGTTACAAGGGACTACAAAATTTTTAGGGTTATTTTCAAAGAGTATAACTGCCCGTACAGAACCCCCAGTATTCTGTATCTTTGTTACCCTCTTTTATTTTTCTCCACCGTGCTGGTAATCTTCTCATATATCTTATATATTTGTTCATTGTCTTGTTCCCCCTCTAGAACGTAAAGTCCATGGGGGCAGAAATTTCTGTCTGTTTGGCTCAATACTTTATCTTAGAGCCCAGATCAGTGCCTAATACATATTTTTTTAACATATAAGTATTCACAAAAAACATACTTGATGAACAAAATAATTAATTTACCAATTTGTGATACATTGCTGTATATTCTACATCCCCCTCCAGACTTTCAGTTTCTTAAGGAAAAGCAATAGATATTTTCTCACATCTTTCTCTATGTCTTCACATAGTGCTGTGGAGTTCATAGACTTGCCTAGGGCTGTGCATTGATGGAGCAGGACAGCGGAGATGATGCTGAAAGACAGTGACAGTGAAACAGCCTTTTCCAGAGAAAAAAGCAATAGGAAATTGTGGTTGGCAAAAATTCTATTCTTAAATAATATGCAAGTGATAATAGAGCTAGAAATATTTAATGGGGTTGGAAAGGCTTTTAAAATTTATCTTAGTAGTTATCATAGAGCATTTTAAATTGGAAGTAAAGTAGGTGACTGCTTCCTGTCAAAGCAAAGGAAAAGGAAGTGCACTTTGCTTCCTAAGCAGTAAATAGAAACCAATAAAGCCGATACCCTGTAGGAATCACTTACTCAATTCCCAATTTCCAAAAGTGTTTCAAAGAATATTGTTGATTGGGTGTTTGGAGTTCAGTTAGCATCTGAATCTCCATTATTTGGCTAATTTTCCCAGCTCTATTACTAATACCATCCACTATCATTTCTCACCTGAATTGTAACAATAGATGGGTGATATCAGAAGTAGTAATTTAGTTTTTGAGGTAATATTTTTGTTCCTGGAAAATCAAACAGAGCTATTAAGTTAAGGAAATTTTTAAAAGTTACAAAATAATGTGTATGGTAAGAGTCTGTTTTAGTTATATATATTTACATGTACATGAAAAAGTGTGGAAAGACAAACCCCAAACTGATAATAATGATTACCCTGAAGACTGATGTGGTGGTGATGGAGTAAGAAAAATAATTAGAAGAGAGGGGATGAAGATTTTTCACTTTTTACTGCCCTGTGTTCTTACTGCTCAATGTTTGAACAAGTAGCATGTGTTACCTTTGTAACTAAAAGTAAAATAAAGTAAGTATGCCAGGGCCACTCATCTAAAGAGCTCTCTGAGCACCCACAGTGAGCCAGGAATGTGGTTCCACAGGCCGGGCCACCTTGAAGTCCTGTAGCCAAAGAAAGGTAACGGAGCCATGTTCTTCGCATTCAGTGCCTCGCTGTAGTGTTTCCAGTGGACCTTGACCATGGTGATGGAAATTTAAAGCAGCAGCATTTTCTGAATCCCGGGTTTTCACAGCCTAGTGTGGCAGGTAATAAATCCCGTGCTGGCAGTTCCTGCAAAAACTGCTGCCTTTTTATCTGCCTCCAGTGCTGGTGCTTCTGAATTTGAATCTTCACATGGGTTCACCTCGGCTCCTCAGTAGATTGCTCTGACAAAAGTGTCTCCTTCAGATGGTGTAGTAACCTGAATTGTAGTCCCTCAAAATATGTACCTTCATCCTAAACCTTGGAATTTGTGAATATGACCTTATATAGCAAAAGGTGTGATTAAGATTCTTGAGAGAAGGAGCTCATCCAGGATTACATCGGTGAGCCCCAAATATAATCACATGCATCTTATAAGAATGAAACAGGGGAATTTGGGGGACAAGCACAAAGACAGAGAAAGAAGTGATATAAAAGGCACACAGGATTGGAGTGATGCAACCACAAGCCAAAGAAGCCAAATCGACATAATTACCATGTATCTTTAGATACTGTAGTAGGCTGAACAGAGCCCCCCAAATTCATATCAACCTGAAACCCTAGAATGTGACTTTGTTTGGAAATAGGGTCTTTGCAGATGAACTTAAGGCAAGAATTTAGATGAGATAATACTGGATTAGGGTGGGCCTTAAATTCATTGAGAATACCTTTATAAGAGACAAAGGATACACAAAGACAGGGAAGAAGGTCATGTGAGGGCAAAGGTAGGCAGAGAGTGGAGTGCTGCAGCTCAGTTATAAGCCAGGGAACACCTGGAGCTGCCAGAAGCTGGAAGAGGTAAGGAAGGGTCCTTCATTAAATTTGCAAAGAGAGGTCAACCATACCTACACCTTGGTTTCAGACTTCTGGCCCCCAGAACTGTGATAGAATAAATTTCTGTTCTAAGCTGCCAAGTTAGTGGTAAATTGTTGCAGCAGCCACAGAAAACTAATGCAGATACACAGTGGAGAATTACAGAGGCAAATACCATCCCATCGGATGCTCAGTTCCAAGCCCCTGATTAAAGAAATAAATTACTTCTGTCTTCTATGCATTGAGCATAACCAAGGGCCACAGACAATGGAATAGAATGTCCAAAACTCTTTCAGATCCCATATCCTCAGTAAGTCTGATATATCATTGATCCTAACTACTATCTTAAGTACACTAGCATTTCCCCAATTTTTGCAGATTGTGGTCCCACTTACAATTCAATTTTTAGAGTCTTTGCAGTACTATTATGATCTGTCTAGTTTATTTGGTGCTGTGAGGCAGTCACTAGTCTTTGATAGTGCTTGAGGAGACAGAAGGAGCTTCCTAGTTCTGGGTCACCTGGTGTCACTAGGCAGAGGAAAGGCCTCTCCAGCCCACAGAGATAAAGAGGCTTCACAAGCCAGTGGGCCTGTGGTGGTGAATTTGCCTATGGTGCTGCCCAATTGCTAGGTGACTGTCATTAGTGAAGGGGAATATCAGTAATGCAAAGAAAAAGTCTTCATGGGCTGGACCCTTGCTGTGACTCCTCTCTGTTGACAACCCCTGGCCTTCTGGTGTCTCTCAGTGGGGAGGGAAGGATGGCCCTTTCTGTGAAGTTTTTAACTTCTTATGATAATCAGTGGCATTCTGTTTCAAATAAATCCATTTTGAAGTTTAATTTTCCAAAAAGAAAATTATCTATTTATCTAGATCAAAGTCACCAAATTTTTTATGTAAAGGGTGTGATAGTAAATACTTTGGTTTTATAAAACCATAAATACTTTGGTTTTGCATCTTTGTCACAACTGCTCAACTCTGCCATTTCAGCAAAGGCAGCCATATACAATGTGTTAAAAAAAGATAGGTATGTTCCAATAAAACTTTACTTCCAAAAAGAGGCAGCTGGCCAGATTTGGCTCATAGCTTATAGTTTACAGAACTCTGCCCAAGGTTTTAAAATCTATTTGCATAAAGTAATGCCAAGTAGTTTTTTATAACTCTCACTTTAAACTTCTTCTCATATTGCTATTTCCTCCTTGTCATTTTGGATTTTCTCCTTTTTGTTCTTAAGTTACACAATAATTTGCCTATTTTTGTTGAGATTTTTTTTTAAAGAACTGGCATTTATATTTATTTAATAATTTTGTGTTTTTTTCCAGTTCATCAGTTTTTTCCACTTAAAAATTTCCCTTATTGGTGTAGTTTCTGCTTTATGAAAGTTAGGACCATGTTATTGGGTGAATTGTAACCATTAGCATTATAAGATCACATTTTGTGTCTCTCAATGCATTTGATCTTAATTCTGTTGTACTTTCTCAGATATCTGGTATTTATTGTAGTTCAATTATGATCTATTAATCAGTCCAAATATTTATTTCAATGGATGTGTTAAGCTTACACATGATCAATATGTCAATATGTTTTGCCTTAGGCTTGTTTTATACAAATAAGTATACCTATATACACATAAACATACAAATACTTTAAAAGGCTTATGCCAATATCTTTTAATATTACCCTTAATTTTATTTTTGGCTGTAGTTCATCGACTCCCTACTTTGAGCTATGTTGAAATTAAGTAGTAATCTTTCCTTTCACCTTACTCTTTTGTACAATAGCTGATATGAAGCAATATTCTTTTACTCCCAATTAATACTTTTAAAGCAATCAATAAGCTTATTCTTCTTTTCATAAACATGGTCCATATTATCTCCATTTTTATCATTGTTCTATGTCTACATTGTCAGAAAGTATAGATGTTAACGTTATTAACTGCAAAGCCTCTCCAATTTTTTTTGCTGAAAAGGTCATTCTTTAGTAAATTACTCAGGTAGAGCTTGCAGGAACAATATTTCCTAAATTTCTACAGGATCACAGCCATTTCTTGTCCACCTGTGTGTTGACAGCTGATTTGTCTACAAGGAAACATGGCTCACATTTTCTTTCTTTTGAGTATCTTAGATGCTACTTCATTGATTTCTGGAATAATATGTCGATATTGAAAGCTCCAATGACAACCTGATAGTCTTTCATTATGAATGGTTTTTTGTGTTTTACCTCAATGCCCAAGGGATTTTTTAATCCAATATTGTTACTAGACTATATCTTTATGTTTGCCTTTCTGTGTAGATTTTCCAAGGTATTCGATATACATTTTAATAAGTTTTTAAAAATCTTTCATTTCAAGAACTTTTAAAATGTTTAGTTGTTAGACTATATTCTGTTCCCTTAATTTGGTTTTCATACAATGACTCCTATAAAAAATATGTTGAACCTTCTCTATAAACCTCTATCACCATTACTTTCCTTTGAATCCATTTTTAATCTCTTTTCTAACTTACTTTAAATTTTTTCTCTTTCCATCTTCATTTTCTATTAAGGCATTTTCAGTAGTTTTATTAATTCCTATTTTTTTGTACTGAATGTTTTATTTATGAAATAACTTTTTAATTCTTTATCTTTTCTGAATGTCATCTTTTTTCCAAATTTTGCTTTTCTCCAATTACTTCATTTGCGTTTTTAAAAAATTTCCATTTACGTTTTTCTTTGATAAATTCTATAATTTTCTTAATTTATTTTAGGTAATCTTGAAATATTCATTCAGTGGCTTCCTAATCCTGCTGTAACAAAATTATCACAAATTTAATGTCTTAAAACAACACATATTAATTATCTTGTAGCTCTGGGAGTCAGAAATCCAAAAATGGTCTCACTGGGCTGAAATTAAGGTACCAGCAAGGCTGTGCTCTTTCTGGAGGCTCCAGGGGCAAGTCTGTGTCTTTGCCCTTTCCAGTTTCTAGCGATTACCCACATTCCTTGGCAAGTCCCATTCATCCCTCTCCAAAGCCAGCAATGTTGAGCTGAGTCCTCATGTGAACAGGTCTCTAGTTCCCCCTCTTTAGCCTCCCTCTTGTACTTACCAGGACCTTTGAGATCACATTAGGTCACCTGGCTAATCCAGGCTAGTCTCCTATTATTAAATTTGCACCTGATTAGAAATTTAATCCCATCTACAACCTTAATTCCTCTGAGCCAGGCAACCTAACACATTCAGAGGTTCAGTGGGTTAGAGTGTAGGTATCTTTAGGGGGCCATTATTCTGCCTACCACAATGAGCATATGATTTTCAAATGTTTTGTGGGTGTGTCATTTTTGCATGCTTTTATTTTCTGTAGGAATATTATTCTCCTTATCTCTTGTTTTAGTAATAACACTCTACGGGGTCCACCATATCTTTTTATGTTTTTGCAAAGGAGGGGTGAACCAGAGAACTCTTCTAGGTCTGTAGCTCCTGAGCTTCCTTTACTATTGTTTTCAAACAGAAACAATGTGATCTAGAGCATTTTGAGATCTGCCTCTTCCCTAACCTTTATCTGAACTGTCTAGTCCTTTGGCTCCACTGTCTTCATCCTACTCAGTTTCAATTCCACTCCAAGCAGTTTCTCATCAGTGTGGGGCTTTGTCTGGGAAGACAGATTAGTCTTGACAGTTTTGAGAGTTTATAGGCCCTGACGCCTCCAGCACCATTAGATCTGGTAGCAACATAATCCACTGGACTCACCTTTGAATTTAATCCTAGAAAAACCTGTCGTAGTGTTCTTCAACTACTGTTCTCAGTTAGCTCACTGCTCACCATTCTCAGAACTAACAGAAGCCCAGTTGTCTTCCCTCTGCTTCTCTCCACACAGATATGGCTACAACATATTGTAAATTGTTTGTTTCTCACCACTCATATTTGCAGGTTCAGGATGCCTTTTCATATAGTTTTGCATATGGGTCATACAGTCATTGCTTTGCTTATTTTAATGTGTAGTCTGAGATATCCAAACACTAGGCCTCAGCATCCTACAGATTCCTCTCTGCCTTTTAGGGATATCAGTAGAAGAAGTGGATACATCAAGTCCAAACTCCTTTTGAGCAACGCATGATAGCTCCGTCGTGTGTGCCTGTTGGAGTGAAGAGAGAATGTTGTTTATTCCTGTGGAGCTTCCATTCCTGTAGCTCTGTCTCTTTCCTTTAAGGTAGGAGAGAAAGACTTGACAACTGTAGAGAGCAACAGTTCATTCAGAAGGTCTGGTTCTCTGGTATAACCTTCACTCTTTCCCACCAAAGGAGTTCTTAGCCCAGTTCACAGCTTGGATTCATTCATCAAATTGTTAATTGCTCATTTATTTAGATATTTATAATTTGCTCCCTCTGTGCTGGGTTTATTCTAAGAGATATAAAACTTACTGGAACTTGAATCCAACTCTCAAACATCTTAAGTCTAGTATGGAAGATGAAACGATTCTACAAATAACTGTAATATAAATGTTATAAAAGTATGTCCTCATAGAAGAGGGCAACTTAATCAAAAAAGGGCCAAAAGAAATAACGAAATAACATTTTTTTCTCTCTACCTCATTTCCATCTGAATTATCCCAATAGCTCAAGGATATACTTGAGGTAGACTGGGAAGCCTTGGTTTCAGCCGCCTCAGGCAAGGGGAGATGATGGCTTTGTCCATCCATAGGGATGTTCATAAGGAAGGATTTGTCCTTCAAGGAGAGCCTGTTTAACAGTAATTACCATGTGATAAGTCCGACATTCTGGCAAGAAAAGGAGACTAAAAATAGTCTTCATGAAGTTACTCAGTTTAGAAAAGAGAATTATGACAAAATAAATGTGGGCTTTTCTGGGAGGTAGGGGGGAAACCCTGAAAGAAATAGTTTTAAAAGTAAGTAACCATGAATAAGCCTGGAGACTGTTTAAGAACAGCTGATTGGAAACTCAGCGAAAATGTTTGCCTCAGGCCAAAAAGAACAGGAATTTGAAAATAAACACTAAATGCCTAAGTGGCAAAGGAAAGAAGCTATTAAAAAAAAA
>CM052545.1:16032597-16154417 GCA_028533065.1 Trachops cirrhosus | reverse complement strand
GGGCTTTTCTGGGAGGTAGGGGGGAAACCCTGAAAGAAATAGTTTTAAAAGTAAGTAACCATGAATAAGCCTGGAGACTGTTTAAGAACAGCTGATTGGAAACTCAGCGAAAATGTTTGCCTCAGGCCAAAAAGAACAGGAATTTGAAAATAAACACTAAATGCCTAAGTGGCAAAGGAAAGAAGCTATTAAAAAAAAAACAAAAAAAGGGGGGAGAGTGGGTCAAGGGATCTTTATAGGGAGGAAAGGAATTTTCCAGGAAGAAGAGTAGGAATCCCATAAATGTCACAGGTCAAGGGTACACAAAAGTAAACATGTCCAAATTGCTTAACTACCAGGGCACCTTGCAAGGGAATTCAAAACCAAACACAAAAGTCTTCTAAGAAAGAAAGAAAAGCAGGTAGAGTATTAATGGAATTGCTTGAGATTCAAGATAAAAAGGTTGTACTCAAGCACATGAAGGCAATAGCAAAAAATAAATGAAAAAGAAAAAAGTGTTTGTCACAGTACTTAATGAAAAAAAATTAATCTTATGGAACTCTCCCATTTTAAATTGTATTTTAAACAGAGAATCTGTGCCAGTTAGCTTTTGCTGCCTAACAAAACACTGCAAAACTTAACTGCTTAAAGGAGCAATTATTTACTGATCAGGATTCAGTAGGTGAGCAGTCTAGGCAGGGGTCGGGTGGGCAGCTGCACTGGTCGTCTCTGGGTCAAATTCATGTAGCTGCAGGCAGCTGGTGGCTCAGCTGGAGGTGGATGGTCAGGCGGAGGTGGACAGCCTCCCTCACCAGTCTGGAAATCCTCAGCTTCTCTTCCCTGGTCCTCCTTCATGTGGTCTTTGCAGCAAGCTAGCTCATGACTGTTACATTCTTGTTTGAGGATGGCACATGCAGTCACAGAGAGCAAAGCCTAATGTGCACACATGTGCACACATGAGCCTGAACTTGGGTGTTATTTCCTCATTTCCCATTGCCTAAAGCAAGTCATTTGGCGATGCTCAGATTGAAAGGAGCAAGGACCAAACTCCACCTCTTGTTCTGTTAGAACGGCAATCACCATACAAAGATACGTTTATGTAAAGATAGCAGGAATTACTGTGGCCATCTCTGCAAACAATCTACCACAGTTTGCCCTCTGGCCACAAAGTAAATTTTCTTTTCACATGCAAAATGCATTCTCTCTGTTCTCCCAAAATTCTATCTTATTATGGTATCCGGTTTGAAGTACAGGATCTTCATCTAAACAGGTCCTGATACAGATAAAGATCTTCAGATTCAGCTCTTCAGGTATGGCTCCTTTTTATCCAAAGATTTCTACATTAAAAGTATCCATCTACTTCACACACACACACACACACACACACACACACACACACACCATAAAATAGTGAGAGGAGATAGGTAACAACAGTAGACACTCCCACTCAAAATGGAATTCAAAATTCCAGAAGTACAGAGCAGTCACAGTGGTTTATAACCGTCTGAAATCCTGCCAAGTAAATATTAACAAGGTCTTCTACTCCTGGAGCAGGGCGTGTTCCTTAGCTAGGCACCAAGTCCAATCCCCAGGAATGGTTCCCAAGTCCATTGTCCTGTGCTGCTTTTAGATACGACCTCTGGAAGGCAGAGGCCTCCTTCGGTTTTGAACTGTTTCTATTCCTTTTAGCAAAACCTCGCAGTGCTCTTCCATCAAGCTTTGTGAGTTTCCCCAGCAAGCAGGATCCAGTCTATTCTATACCCCAACAACATCCACAAATTCTTCAGAAACAGACACCCTCGGTTTAGGCAGCCTGTCAGGCTGACAGGGGAAAGTACTCTTAACATTACTAAAACCTCTTTGGTCTACCTAAAGTGTCTATTAGGCACCACCTTAAACCTTTCAGAGGACTTAGAAAAGGATTGGATAGCCATACCTTGATTTAGCCTTTACCAAGAAACCACTTCTTATTTTGAGAATCTTTTGCTATCTGGAGAGACTAGAGATGAAAAACAGTTTTTTTCTAATCCAGAAAATTTGGCTTCCCCATACATCTCTAAATTATGCTTGCCAAATCATTCTTTTTTTTTTTTTTTTAAGCTCATCTTTCTCTTGCAGTATCATATTCAGGTGCCGCTAGGAGAAGCCAATGGATGCTTTATCCATTTGGCCATAAAATCATCCTTGGAATGTCTACAAGTTTATTGGGTACATTTATTTTTATATGGTGACAGTTTTGCTGATTATTTTGCAGCTACATAACATGGATCACCATCTTCTCAGCCAGCTATTGCTGTCTCCTCACCACTTTCCTAGCCTCTGCTCACAGCCTGTTTGCCATTTTTTTTTAGGCTTTACCAGCAGTTTCCTGCTCGATTTTTCACCCTCTGTTTGCTGTGTGATCCCAAAGCCGTTGCTGTATGTTCTGAGTTTTGTTGCACCAAGCTGCCACTTCTGATACCAATTTCTGTATCAGTTCAAGTTTACTGCATAATTAACCACACGCATAAGACACTGGCTAGTAGATAACAAGCATTTATTTTAGCATGGTCCTGTGAGTTGAGTAGGCAGTTCTTCTAGTCTGGATGGGTTCACTGGAGGCTGGAAAGTCTAGGATGGCCTTCCTTAGATGACAGGGCTGAGCTGGCCTGGGACAGCTGGGTCTCTCTCCACATCGTCTCTGTTACTCAAGGAAGCAAATCCTGCTTGTTCACAAGGCAACAACCTTCCCAGCACAGGGAAAGAAGACGAGCCCCAATGTGCAAACACTTTTCAAGCTTCTGTTTGCATAACCTCTTATTGGCCAAGGCAAGTCACATACCAAGCCCATCTTTAAGGGATGGAGAAATAAACTCCACATCTTGATGGGGGAAGCAACCAAGCCACATTGCAACAGGTTATACTTATAAGAATGAAAAGAATACTTGTGGCCTTCTTTGCAATCTACCACATAAGCTAGTAATTACAGTTCTAACATCGGAAAAAGCACACAAAGCCTGCTAGACTGATTGATAAACTAGATACAGTTAAATCACAGGTCTTTAGAAAATCTTCAGGAATAAAGAAAGGGACTGTAATTTATAACTTGCCACAGATGGCCACAGGGCCTGAGAACTATTGGATAACCAGGGATCACGCCTCCATTTCATGTGAACATCATTAGAGAAGGTTGTGGGCAGTGCAGAAGATGAATATCAACTGACGGAATTCTAAATTGATAGCATTGAGCTCGCACTTAGTGGCACATAAGATCAATGAAAAGCAGTATTGTATATGCCCCCAGTGTACAAACATCCTCTTAAATGTATTCAAATAAATTAGGTCAAAAGCAATATCAGGGGCACCTTAAAGAGAAAAGAAGACAGTATTTCCCCAAATGACAACCTGAAGCTTAAGGACTGAGATGTGGCCGCGGGGGAGGGAGGGGATTAATTAACCTAATGGAAGCCAAAGTTCTGTCTCCTCAGATATTCCTAACACTCAAAATTTTATCTGCTGAATGTAACCATAGAAATGTATTAGATAATTTCAGCTGCCATTTAGGATTGCGTACCTCCTTTTCCTCTTCCAGTTATATCTTGTAAGTTTCAGGAATTTGTTCTCCATTGAATTATGGATCTTCCCAGAGCATGAAGTCTGGAGTGATGACCCCAATTCTATACACAGGAAGCACTCTGAGTGAGAGCCATAATAAAAGGTAGAATGTCTAAAAATAACCTACTGGAGGAGAGGCACCATTTGTAACGAATCTGAGAAATGCTACAAAAATGCATAAAGCTATTTCTTATTTTTATATCATAGTTAACATGAGAATACTAAAGAGAATACATTAAAATAATAATACTTTTTATCTTTGTTGTTTGAACTCTATGATAATTCAATTTTTCTGTTTTGTGTATGATATAATTTTTATAAAATTAAAGCAGATTACACATTAGAAATGACAATAACTAAAATGTGGACTGATTCAATATTGTCATAATTAAATTACTTGTAACTAAGACAATATAAAACATACGCATCATTCTGGGATTACCTTTTCTAAAGTTAAATAAATGATACTCCTATGATTGGATAAATAAAGTCTTTCACCCAGCAATTTGCCCTGGGAAACAGATTTAGCTTAGCACTTTTATAAATGATTAGGAATGTAAGGAGAAACGTTTCAGGTGTGTAGATGTCTCTGAACAGTTTGCTAAATAAAAATAAAATGGTGAAGTGATGGGAATAATTTGAAGAATGATCAGGAAGAATTGAGGAGGCCTTTAGAGCTTCTATGGTTGCAGTCATGGAGCAGATGACAGTCTAGATAAGAGAAGGTGGAAGGCAGTGAGTGGTACATGTTTGATTTTACTCTACAGGTACATCAACAGATTGAGCAAAGATATACTTATGGGAGACAGAAATGAGTCTAAACTCATTAGGCATTCTTTACAAAGATTTTGTTTTGGCTTTGAACAAATCTGTACATAAACCCCAAGTTAAACACCCTTCTACTTACTATATGCCTTGTTTAACTCATGTTTTCCAAAAGGGGATGAAGGGGAATTAAGTAGACCTGTTACATTGCATATTCCTTACTTGATACATGATTATTATCGTCCTCTCCATAACTGTGTTAACATGTATTATAGTATAATGCAACTATTAAACATTTAGATAGTGAAGTCATCTGACAGAGCCTACATGAATATTTCTATGTTGCCAAACATACTGGGAATTGTTTGAGCTATGTGTGTACGAAAAAAGGAATAATTAGTCAATCACACAAACTATCCCAAAGTATTAAAAAACAGTACCATACAGTGTGTCAACATCTATTCTGTCTTCCCCAATCATTTTTTCTGTTTATTGCTATAATGCTAACCCCTGAAAAAAATAATTGGCATATATAATAGGCACTTAATAAACATTCTCAAATGAATTAATGAATAAATGAAAAATATTTTTGTATGTGAGAAACTTCCTGATTGAAAAGAGGTAGCTCCAGGCTCCCATGATGCCAACTATTGGGTTTTCTTAGTAGAGATCCGTTACCTTTGTTCTTGTGTACATCCTAACTCTCCCACTCTTCAGAACTCATGTTGAGACCTACATCTTTTCTTAAGATGTCCTGACCTCTGCAGCCTTCACTGGTCCCCCAAGTAGACTTTATCAGCCCATCATGCAGCGTGTTTAGCTCTTTTCCATTGTTTACTCTTGCCTCACATTTTATGAATGGACTGTGTAATCCTTTCAAGCTATGTTTTCTCCATAATTTGTTAATACAAAAATTAACAAGACATGGTCTCTGTCCTTGAGAAGCTTACTGACTGGTAGGGACACTCACATAAAATAAATAAGTTTGCCATGTCAAATGGTAGGTGTTTAGGTTGGCCTTCTTAACCATAATTCTACCCTTCCTTTATTTGAAGAAATTGGAAAGCTTATTTTTTCATACGTGCTTAAAACTAAGTTTCTGTATCTGAACTCAGACTCACCAGATACACTCGAATGTGGGGTGGCAGCCGTCTTCTTGTCTCTGTTGATACTAGCAAGCAAGATCATGCAGGTGTACTTGTGGTGACCAGACTCCTTGCTCCAGTCTCGGGCTTTACGGCCATGGGGGAAGTATGGCGGCGGCAGCAGTTTCTCACCTCTGGGAAGCAGCTGCGGTGGTGTGACCTTCAAATCCATAGTCCGCAGCTGCGGTGGTGTGACCTTCAAATCCATAGTCCGGGATTGGCTTTCCAACTCCTCTTTCTTCTACCCTGTGAGCCTCCAAATTCCTGAATTAAACACTATTTAAAATCACTAGTAATTTTTATCTTGCACTGATCCCAGTTAATTCACATGGTATGGGGGCAATACATAGAGAACAGAGTAAGGACACTAGAAAGAGAGCAGGTAGCTCTCCCAGAGATAAAGAGTAGTTGGGAAAATATTAATGGAAAGATAATTGTTCAACTGAGCCAGGCAGATGAGGGGTGATAACATTCAGTGTGACTTTAGTGCTCCTAGTAACTCAAGAATCAGAGAGCGCCCTGATGGTGGCTCAGCTGGTTGGAGCACAGTCCCATATACCAAAAGGTTGTAGGTTCGATCCCTGGTCAGGGCACAAACTAGCTTGTGGGTTCATTTCTCAGGTTTGTTTTCCCAGCAGGGGTGCATAGGGGTGGAGGCAACCGATCGATGTTTCTCTCTCACATTGATCTCTTTCTTCCTCTCTCTCTAAAATCAATAAACATATCCTTAGGTGAGGATTTAAAACAAAAGAATCAGATAGTGTTTATTCCAGGAAACTTAGAAAAGTTCCACTACAGCCCTTTTACTTTAAAATAAAAGAAAAACACAGTTAGAGAGGGACTTTACCTAAAAAATAGAAGATATAAGTCCAGTAGGCAACAGGGCCCAGGGCAGAACCAGACCTTTCAACATCAAATCTATTGCTCATTCAACATGATGAATCTGCAATGTTTATGAAGCAAAATTATGTAGAAGAAATGTATAGTTATTTCTCTATCTAATATATGCACCACACATGTCACTATGATGTTGGTGTTGATAGTTGATAGCTTCTACAAAATTCACAGAATAGTTAGAGCAGAAAATGTTTTGAAAGGTATATTGAAATGGGTAGCCTCAGTGATAATGATGAGAATCAAATCTTTCTAACCACTAAGTCAGTATTAATATATCCATTGCCTATTTTTAATAAATATTTATTATCTCTGTTTCTCAGCAAATCTCTTCCCCCCTCTGAATACATTGGACTTTCCCAGCATTGCTCTCAAGCAACATACAGTTAGTGAAGGCAGCACTTACATCTGTTTGTTCTGTAAAGTTCCTTCAAAAATATTCACTTATGAATCAGCCACACTTCTTTAGGAAATACCACAGTTTATTGTTCTCCATGACACTCCTGAGTCCATAAATAGATTGATTGACTTGAGAATGCTCCTCCTCCTATTTCGAGTATGAGATTTTACCTGTTTTTATTACATGAGTCAATAGTCTCTTCCCACAGCAAACATTCAACTAAGTGGAAAACACTGGAATCTCACAACTGTGTGTCTTATTTCTGGAGGAGATGCCAAAAGGCTTCCTGATACAGACCCTGATTTTAAGTGGTTTGTTATTACCTTCATTAGTAAGCCAATGAGATTATGACTTTATAAGAGAACTTTAAAGTTAGTTAGCAGCAGGAACAGTGTCAGCCCTTGCATTTTCCTGTCTTCTTGTTTTCAGTCACAGAATTCACTCCTCAGTTTCACCCTCACCCAGATCCTGAGCAATCCCTAGCGGAGGTAGACAGTTTACGTGGAGCTCTGTCCAGGATCCAAGTACCAGGTGCCTAGTGTGGGCCCCAAGTACCTGCAGACCCATAATCTTCAAGTTTGTCCAGCCTTCACCACAATTATTAAATCCTTATGGATGGGCCCCTGTCTTTCCTTATTTGTATCCCATTCCTTCTGTGTGACTGAGCCTTGCATGAGTCTCAGTCTGCCTTTGAGGACTGAAGGGAGGTGCTGACACTGTGGATATCATTTGTGAAGCCAATATTGCTGTGGCTACAGCTTACCCCTGAACCTCCGTTCTGGCTGGCATAGTGCTCCAAGTAGCAGAGACCCTCTAGAGCTATAACATTATCCCCAAGACATGGGATATGACAGCGGCCCAGACAGCATTCTCATGGGGCAAGATAACTTGCATAAAATAACTGACTAAGATCAAAGGCAAAATGAAATTTTTTATTTGTTTTTATTACAATTATTCTGTTTAGGTTTATATTTTGGGTTGTGTTATATAATGTGCATATGCAATACGAAAGTAGTTCATATAATAATTTATTAAGTAAATATAGAAATTTATATCAGAAAATTTTATGCTGAAAACATAGACATGACCAAGAATTTGAAGATTGCACTTTAGGAACATAGGCAGCCGGGTCCCATCCACCAGATGCACCCCTTTGGCTGTTTCTAGACTGTGAAGTCCATAAAAGTGTGATGGATGACACAACTACCTGTGGACAGCATCCTCATACCTAGCACTGTGCCTGGCATGGATCAGGCTTTCAATAAATCTTTGTTGAATGAATGAATCAGTGGATCAGTAAATGACTTGAAACTGGCCTAAATTAAAATAGTTAAACCGTGTATCTTTAGACACTATAGTGGGCTGAATAGTGTCCCTCAAAATTCATATATACCTGGAAATTTAGAATGTGACTTTATTTGATAATTCCAGAAATACTTAAGGGAAAAATCAAAATGAGATCATACTGGATTAGGGTGGGCCCTAAATCCAATGATAATATCTTTGTAAGAGACAGAAAAGGATACACAGAGACAGAAGAAAAGTTCCTGTGAAGGCAGAGGTAGGCAGACAGTGGAGTAACACAGCATAACTACAAACCAGGGAACACCTGGATCTGCCAGAAACCGGGAAAGGCAAGGAAGGTGTCTGCCCTAGGGCCTTCACAGGAAGCATGGTACCTTGACTTTGGACTTCTAGCTCCCAGAACTGTGAGAGCATAAATTTTTGCTGTTTAACACAAAGTCTGTGGTAGTTATTTATGAAGCCCTAGGAAACTAATACAGATCCTCTATTATAAGATACCAGGCCTTGGTTCCATCAGCTTAGTCCTATTAGACTTGACTTACCTGCTTTTCCTGATTAGTCTACTATAAAAATCTAACACACCCTCTATTGAAGTTACTTATAATGTGGAAGGAAATACTAGAATCTAGCTTCCCTGACTCTTAGAGAAGCATTCTGGCCCCTACATCTTACTATTTATAGCTACGGAACTTATCTAACAAGAAGTTTCCACATGGGTTAAGGTATAGGTAGGCATTGTGGGTATGTGCCTAAGAATTTATAATGTAACCTGAAACTCTTTGCTCTTAAAATTGCTCATGAAGATTAGCTTCTGACCTCTGATATATGCTGGTTCCAGCCAGTTAACAATCACAAGACATATTAGATTTATTTCAGTACCTGATCTGACCATGGTAGAAAACAGGAAATAAAAAGGGTTGTATATGTGTGTGTTTTTTAACTTGCCTTTGTCATTATTTAATATTACTGAGTATTCATCATGTGTATGTATTTATATAAATAAAATTTTACTTAAATCAATCAAATTACTTGAAACCCTTAAAAGGCGGGTCTTAAATTTTATCCTACTTGTGACAAATATTTTTGATCTACCCTTTGTCTCTGTAATCAGCCTATACAAACAAAACAATTTGTTTAAAACAACATATGACCAGAATGTTTTTCATATACTTTATATGTAACTTATATGACCATATTATGATTGTGCTTGGCAAAGATGAAGCACTCAAGAAGTATTAAAACTCCCCTTCTGGATTAAAAATGAAAATTAGCATTCAGAAAAGCCCCTTTCAATTTAGTCATTCATTTGCTTGTTGTGTTAGTTACTGTGGTTGTGATTGAAACTATCACAACTTCTTTGATCTTGAGCTTATTAGCAACTGCCATTGATTTTGAGCATCCATAAAGAATATTATTGATTATGTGAAATGGTCATGATTATGCAGACATCATGGGGTCATTTTGTGATGATCACAAAGAAAGGTGATATCAAACCAAATCAAATGAACTTTAATCTGTAAAGTACAAGATTTTAAAAGAAAGGAAGACATAGAAACATCATCCTAAGGGTAGTAATGCTGAAAAGGAAGAAAGATTAAGAAGGATAGAAGAGCTTAGACATAAAATTCTGATGAAGACAATCATAGGTGATCAGAATTCAGTTAGGCTGAGATCCTCAGACCTGTACTGAACACCTCCTATGAGCCAAGCAGAGGATAAAAATGAGTGAAACACAGTACCCTGAGCTAGTCTAGCAAACTCTTGGATTCTCTTTGAGAAAGAAAAAAGGGAGCAATCCTAAGATGCCTTTGTATCTACACATGGTGCAATTACTTGAATTCCACTTAAAAAAAATCCCAGGAAGCAAGTGTTTGATGTATTTATAAGGGTCCACAGTATGTGGCATGCATTTTTGAATACACATAGAAAGTCTTCAGTAAATGAGTATGTTTCTGTGTGTTTTACTTAATCTGTGAACTAATAATGAGTGAAGAAAAGTGCTATAAAACCAAAGTTGTATTATCACAGAGAGAGCCAAGAACAAAGAATATGCAAGAATAGTGGCAGAGGCTAACATCCAGGTACAACTTTAAAAACAAAACTGAAGTTCGCAAGAAAGTCAAAGTGGTGACTTGAGACAGAGGGGAGGGCCTCAGGGTCACCTCCCATTTTCTCTGCAGTGTTCAGGATGACATAGCGAACCATAGGTGACAGCCAATCAGATGGGCTTGTAAGCATGGCCTAGTGTGACATTTATATCAATTACCTGACTAAAAATATAGAAGAAAAAGATCTATGAAATGTGGCGATGTCAGAAAGTTGTAGGGGCAAAGAGAGGACTCAAGCATCAAATGATGGAAATGATGAAAAACTACACTGGTTGGCTAGGTCATTGGGAATAAACTTATAAAAAGGGTATAAAGGCTCATGTTGGGTTCAAAAAGTCAATCACACTAGTACAGGATCAGTGATCTAGTTGCAAGGGATTTATTCATTTTTTTTACTTGATTTCCAATGTATATAATAATTCAGGCACATACACACTCAACCATCTGAGTTTACATGTAAAAAAATATTGTCCAAATTAAATCCTCTTATTCTACATAGACTCAGACTTCATATGGTCTATTGTTCCTTGTTCTGAATTTATTTTAAAGTCCTGTGAAGGATCTAGAAGCAAGAAATTGGAAAGGTTTTACCCAGAGGAGAAATCATTTCAGGAAATTGGTAGTGTCCTCAAACTGCAGGAATCATGTGAAGGAAGGAGTTGACTAATTGTGTTATTACAGAAGACAGAAAAAAGACAATGGGCAAAATATAGGGCCTGCTTAAGTTGTAAATAATGAATCATAGTCTTTCACTAGAGCTGTTCAGCAGTGGCCTACCTGCCTTAGTAATACATGAGTTCTGTGTCCCCAGAAGTATTCTAGGAGGGGCCGGATGACTATTGACAATAAGGAGTGGATAATAGACTCTTTATGTCTGCCTCTGCTGTAAGGCAAATAATACAGATAATAGAAAAAATGTGAAATAAGAAAAGCACATATCCACATGTGTACCATCTCAGTAATGTCAGACAGCCTTTTAAATCTCTGTAAAAACTTTTCAAACCTACTTCTCTATTTTTAGGAATGTTATATTAAATAATCTGTATAAAGTACCTGTCATATAATGGATGCTAAACAAATCATGAAAAAGTATATAATTACTATGATAGTAGTTATATAGTCTCTACAGAGTAAAACTAGCAAATATCAAATATTTGCTACTAGATAAGGAAAAGAAAAACAAAGAAATCAGGTAATGCCCATGGTGTTTTCTGATTCTACTTTTGTAATGCAAACTGCAGGTCATCCTCTGGTTACCTTCTCACTGCTTAAACAAGTGATCCCTTCTCTGCAGAAAATGTTTGCTTGAAATAAAATATTCATACTTCACAGATGAGTTAGGTTTGCCTGTAGATATCAAAAGCAAAATCAATAAATTAAGATTCAGAATTCTAGTTTCAGACAAGCACTTTAAACATAAAGGTGTAAAAAAAATATACAATTGAGAATGGGGATTCTTTATTCTTAATTTTTTTATCAAGTAGTATCTGAAGGAAGGGTCTTTACAGAAAGAGAAATTTATCATTTAAGATAATCTTTAAAGGTTAACTAACCCATGAAAGTAGATTCTTGATCAATAACTTTGGAAATTGCCCTTTTAGCTTTCCCTTTGAAAAAGTAGACAGTCTTTAGATAGTTAGGCATAGAGACTAATGTTTTTTTTTTTAAATTCATTGTTATGCCTTTTAAGTGTTAGTGAAATATGATCTGCAGTTTAGGGGGAGTATCCTCACATGTAAGTGATGCTGTGCTGGGTGTTCTCATTATGAACTTACTTATAAGTCACAACTAAAATGCTCATAATAAAAGCATTTATTCTAGAGAGAAACTTGCTTGAACAGAGTGCTAAGAAAAAAATTGCCCTAGTATGAAAAGAGTGAGGGATATAGCTTTACTAAAAGAATTTCACAAAACAGTCCAAAATTATGCACAAAAATTATTTGCAGAAACTTCACAAACTTTTTTTTTAATGTTGGGAGCAGATGAAAGACATGTACTGAAAGCTATAGCTGTCACCTGATCTGTGAACTCTGCCAATTTCAAGGTTCTAGGTAAAACTAGTGTAGTGAGGACTGGTTCCTGGAAAACAGGAGAAATAAAGCTTATGCAAAGATATTAGAAAGTTAATCCAAACAACGATCCACAGAGGCAGGCAAATAGAAAGAAAATCAGGAGGGAAGGTACAGGCAGGAGGGGGACACGGAGGGGGGAAGGGGGAAGAACAGTGACATTTGGTGATGAACCATATGTGCGTGGTTTGAAAGACATGACTGAATTGTTTTTGGTGCAGTATTATTCTGACATTTAGAATGAGGCAGTTTTCCATTTCCATTAATGTACTGCCAAATAGAAGGGGAACTGTCGCGAATTAAAGACTAAAGAAAGCTGTTCCTCAAAGTTGTATTAAATCATTGCTGATGAACTCATTAAGAACAAATCAACAAGGTGCATTGTACTAGGATTAACGAGCAAGAAACCCAAGTAAAATTCTGTTCCTTCTCTAGCTGTTGGACGGCCCCACATGAAGCTCTGGCCACACCTGCTGTGAAAGTGAGGGATCTTTTGTCTCAACAAATCTCTAAGAGATTTGATCTACCCTTTGATCTCTTAGAGATTTGTCTCTTAGTAAGAGATTTGTCCTCAGAAAGGACAGGTTTCCTCAGAGAGGAGAGCCAATGTGATGTAGTATCTCAACAGACCCCGTAACAACAAGAAGACATTAGAGGAAGTAACCCTTATTTATAACCACTTCCCACTCACCCCCATTTTCAGTAGAAAAAGAGGTTAAAAGTTCCCTACTTTGGGTGAAGCAAGAATAGAAGCAAAGATAGTTTGTCTGTGATCAAGCCATCCCTCAGCCCTACTTTCTAATGTCAGTATAGAGAAGATTAGTATAACAAATCAGTCTCCTTATTTCACTTAAAATCAGGTAGACGTGGTTATGTTTGTCTTCACCTAAGGGAGAAAAGGCGTCTCTGTGGTCTTCAAAGACTTCTCATTTCATGTTTCAGAGGGAGGCCCTGGACATTCTCTTTAGGGTACTCCTGGTCTCAAGGTTCCAGGGTTCCCACCTGCTCCAAGGTGATTATTTCTTTATATACCTGGTTATGGAGCAACTCAGATTTGTCATCTCTGTATTGTTCTGAGCATTGAAGCTCTTGGGAGTATAGACCAGCTGGGAAAGAAACAAAAATTCCAGTAGTTAGAACATACTGCGACATACTCCTTTATGTCCGTTGGCTACATTATCCATTTTCTTATCTTGAGTCCTTTTCTAGGACGCAGTCATGAAATAGTCCTGGAAACATTTTGCGTGGTGATGCTCTGTCCTCTTATATCACGGCCTTCAATAGGATTTTGAGAAGTCCTCTGTCATGGGGAATGGGGACTCCCATCAGATCTTTATGCTCTCCAGGCCCTGGAACATCTCTTTTTTCCACTGCAAGATACTCCAAGTAGCTGTCATGTTGCTTAAAACACAGAAGATACCTTGTAAATGGTTTGTTCAATTTTAGTGAAGAACTAATAATACAGTTTTATACTTAAATTATAGCCCAAATGCAGAATTCTTCCCACAGTTCAACAGACAAGCCCTGGAACTTCTGGAAATACTGATTCTAACTTGAGGTGGAGACAGTAACAGTCATATCTTAAATGCAAATTAATCTGCTATCTTCTCTCTAATTTTTCATAGCCATTAAAGTAAATCTCAGCTTCTCAAAAGTAATTCCTTCAGAGTACATTGCTCTATGATTTTCAAAATATCAATTGATTCAATTCATTTATAAAAATCCTTTTTAAAAGTACAATTTCAATTGGGTTTATTTTAAGTGACTGAATCATTTACATTTATACAGCATTTTTAATCTCCTGATCTCAAAGTCCATTTACATGTTACTTATTTCTAACATAGGGCAGGATGGAATTATTGTTTCCATATTAGAGACCCTGAATAAAATACCTGGGTGTATGTAGCTTTCAGTAAATCACTCAGCCATGGGAAATCTGAAACTCTGAATCAAATCTGTTATTCTTCTTCTAAGAAATCACACTTCCATCTATTTGTTTCTTAAAAATTTATTTCTATATTGTAATTTAGTTTCCCTCACAAAGCATCTAATCTGTGCTTACTAAACTTTAAATAAAAATGTGAATGTGAATGTCTCCACCTACTCCCCACCAACTAACTTTCAAGGTCATTGGATATGGTCACTTGGTATCACACCAGTGTGAAAGTAAGTTCTGCTGAAGTTAACAGGACACAGAGACAGGTATTTATTGAAAAGTTTGAAGCCTATATAGCATCTGACTAAAAAGTCATAGCTTCTTTAAAATAATCAAAAGAACTATAGAGAATGCTGGCAAAGACATCCTGCCTAGCCATTTCCATATTGAAAGATTGCAACATGAAACATTATTATGACTAGACATGTCACCCCAACTTTGTTTATACTACATACGAAATGTGATACATCATCATCAAAGTGTATGAAAACAAGATGACCCTCCTTTGTTTTCAGAATCAAATAGTTCCATTCGCTTTTGCTAGGTTCATGCTTGCAGTTTACTGATCTGATCATTATACCCACAGAAAAAGTAACCTTAGCAAAGGAGACAGTTCTAGAGAAGAAACCTAAAAAATCACCTTTGCTTTGGTTTGTTTGATTGTTATTATTTTTCAAACTATTTTTTATCATTTGTCTTATAGACAAATGTTTGCTGAAACAGACAAGAAAACATTTAAATAAAAGAACCTAAGTCTACAGGACTGAAAATGTTCTGGCCTGAGGGTGCATTTTTCCAACTTTGTTCCTTGTCTGTACAAGGTCAGGCCTGCTATTGAATGTTGTTTCCTGAAACCAGGCTGCTTCATTTGTAATCTAAGTAAAGTCACCAAGGACCATAAATAGTCTGACCTCGTTGGAGCTGAGCTCCATGCTCTGTTAGCTGGCTAAGCAGAGCATAGTGAAGGCCCATCCAACCCTGTATATGTACGCTTCCAATGATCACTGCCTAGATTCACACTTATGAGGAGACCTACCAGGAAGTGGAAGGAGGATCCCCTTTGCAGTCCTCTGACTTTATAAGCACCATCTGTATCAGTGTAATGCTGCAATTAGAACCTTTTCTAATGACCCCTTTACACTTTCCTCCCTGATTTACATTTACATTCGCTTTACCATAGTAACAGTCACGATTTCAACAAAAATAAAGGTATTAGAATTAGATCCTTTTTATTAAACTGAAAATATATTTTTGCAGTTAAATAGTATAAAGTTGACAGCTTTATTTATATGCAATTGTTTCTTTACTTACACATGAATGTAGAAATGCCTTCCCTCTTAATATTGGACTTAGAGTCTATGAATTTAAGAATAAAGAATTTTTGCTTTACTCTTTATGATAGCCTAACATTGACACTGATCCTATGGTGTATGTTAGTTGCAAACATCCAAGGAGAAACTTATGTCAACTCAATTAGCTCCTGACCACTTGGGTCTCCCCAGAGACCTTTAGGCCAGGTGCCAAAGCTTACCTTCCAACACAATTATATTCTATAGGTTTTGAAACTTTGACATATTTCACCCACTTCTTCAAAATATTCTTCAGTCTTCTCACTAGTTGTGAGAATCCCCAAGACCTTTATATTCTTCTTCAATAATTTTTTGACAGGTCATAACTACGTACCTATGTGATGATCATGTTTTATGCTATCTAAATTTGAACTACTTTACAGAAAAAATAAATTTTGTTTAATTTTATGTTTGGGAAATCTTGTTTTATTTTCCACACAAGTCGCTATCATTTTTAGCTGACTTCAGCACACAGGTTCCCTTCTGGCGCCTCTCCAAGTACAAATATCCCCATTGAGAGGCATTCCTTATGACAGAACTGAGTCTTGACACCTCACCACCTGAGATTGATGAATCTCATTCCAGATATTTTATTCATGTCTCTTGATAACCACCACTAAATTCTTCTCCTCAGATTTGGCTCATCACCCTACATCATCAAGACAGCTCCACACCCATTTTCTAGCTGCAACCTCTATGTCTTCTAAGCAGCACATACTATTTCTGCTAAAATAAATCTCCTTTCAGATCTAACATTTAGTTTGTTCCCCAAATCCTAGTATTATCTTTTCAATGCATTCCCCAGTTGGTAACACTTACACAAGTGAAGTTACTCCTTCCTACATTGTATGTGCAACCCACTGTCACAAACTGTCTTCCCAGGTGCAATTTTTTTGCATTTGCATATTTCTGTGTCTGTCATATTTGTCCCATAGTCATAGAGATAAGAAAGTAACATCCTTAAGGATAGAAGAAAACAGCCTTCACTAATAGTTTGCTATTACTAAGCACAATGATAACGCACATTCATGCCACTTGCTTATTGAACAGCTTTGTCCTTTAAAAAACATTTTCCTCCCATTTCTCATTCTTTATCTCTGAAGAGGAGTAACACACTCAGTAAAGAACCCATGCCAGTTTCCTCAACACACCCTAGTCATGGACGTGGGAAGCTCACCAGGTACCCAGAAGTTGTCCTAAAAGAAGGAAAGGCAGAATATGAAAGTTATGGTTGTTAGAGTTGGGGAAACTTGAATTTGAATGTCAGTTTTGCTACTTACTAACTGTATGATAGTAAGTGACAAACTTTCTGAGCTTCAATTCCTATAAAGTAAAAATAGTAATAAAGCTACCATATATGATGACATTTTGCATGTGAAGCACATTTAGCAGAATACCTTCCATATAATAAATGTAAACAAAGGTTACCTTTCATTAAAATTTCACATACTACATTTGACCATCTACTGTGGAGCTAAAGTCATATTATATTTTAGAAAATATGATGACCAAGAATGTTCTCAAAGGACTATTTTCAAAATAGATCAATAATCAGAATATCATGAAATGTTTCATAGTTGAAAGAGGTTCAAAGAGATTAATTAGCTGGCTGAGGCTCCCCAGTTGCTTTGTTATAGAGTCCTGGGCAAGAACTCCGAAGTGCCTGTCACCTGGTCGGTTGCTCTTTGGTTATACAGAAATGGAGGTGATCAGCTCTTCCCTGTAAATTACTAATAGTTTTAATTCAGGGGGAAATGCATTTTTGGGGAGCAGAAGTAATTTTGTATTCTTAACCTGAAAAGCCAACTGAGTTTCCTTGAGTTAAAAAACGATGAGATTTTAAGGTAAAATGTCCATCAGCTGCCAGGCAACTTGAGCCACAAGAAATGTCTGTGGTCTGGAAAAGGCTCCACTGTACACCCTCCACTCAGCACAGACCTCTGTCTCATAATAGAGTCATTTCTTCTCATTGAACTTTTCCTTTGTTGTTATTACTGAGCATTATAATTAAACATTCCTCCTGAATCTGCTTGGCAGCTGCCACTGTGTTCCAAGGAACCATTCATAGCCTTGTGTATTATTATCCTAATCCTCTATTATAGAAAAAACTACTTTATGCCAAAAATCAGATACAAATACTAAAAAGGCTTTACATTTTGTTTTATTAGAATGAGGGGTGGGGGTAAGTCCAATTCTTTAATACATAAGAACTCTGTTAGGTTAAAAGAAGCATGTAATTTTGAGTTCTACTTGATTATATTCAGCTTATGTGTTAACTTCAACATAGCTTGGGAAGTAGTCACTGCACTGAATATTCATATAGTGTGCATGATACACACACTGAACCCAATTTAGTAAATGAATACTTGTAATTTCACCAAATCCCCACCAAGAGATTATTATGCAGATTTATGAAGGAATGTCACTGAAGCCATTCTTAGCTCTGTGTCTTCAGTCATCAAAGACTCAAAGTATGTAAACCTCAAATAATTTCCATATATTTGCTGCTACAGGTTTATCTTCTGAACTTTTCTGACATTACCTCTCACTCTCTGTTTCATCTCTAATTTCCCTTCAATATTCTTGCCCTTGAGCAAAGAGCCAGCATCATAACACCTATGAGCGCTGCCAAGTTCCTCCTGACAAGATCCTGGCTTCCATAATGCCAGCAATCTGTTCCAATCCTGTCACTGCAAAATCTTGTTAAAGGCAAAAGGATACCCAGTCACAAGCATATAGATACACAGTAAGTGCAAGCTCACATTTCCAGAGGTGCCTGTGTCCTTTGCAGTCCTTTGCTGATTTCTTGATGTTTTCTAAGAAATCACATTTTGGCAAAGAATTGGGCTCAGAGAGCAGAAGCTTGTGTCAGTGGCACTAGCTGCAATATGGAGACTTAATGTACCCATTCCTTTAGGGATGTTTAACAGGTAATAAAGACCAAATCCTGGACCAGCATATTTTCTCCAAAGACAAATGCAAAGGGAGTTGCAGCATAACCTGGTTGAGTAAAACCTGGAGTGAGTGTCATGAGACCAGAATTCTGGGTCAAGCCTCACAACAATCGCGGGTCACCCTGGAAATGTCGCCTAGACTTTCTGAACCTCAGGTTCTCAGGTCACTGGGACATCCAGATCTCCAATTCCATTATGATTTTCTGTAAGTTACATGTAAAAATTAACCCACAATTTTTAGGTGACAAACCTCAACTTATATAATAAATTAGGAGGAAAACCAGAAATGTATTATTCCAGGAATACTATCTCATGTAATGACACTTAATTCCATACAACAGTTCAGATCTAAAAAGTGTCACATCTCAGGGAATGTGTGTTGAAAGTTTATAGAAAATGCCAAATACTTTGGGGGTGAATCTCTTTAGTATGAGTTGAAGAATCATCTTAATAACATCTGTCTCTCTATCCTTAATTCTTTCTGCAACCCACTGGAATTACCTTTATTTTTCTGGAATTAAAACCAAAAAGATATTGCTGTAGTAATACATAATACAACATAGAGTTATGGTTAATGGTTTAGGATTTGGAGTAAAGTAACCTATAGTTGTAATCCCAGTTTCTTTGCTTTCTTAACTTCTCTGAGTCTAAATTATACTAGTACCCACTTCCTGGGTAGAAATAAAGTTACCAAGATATTAAAGGTATTATAAAGTCCTCAGCACTTGTGCTGGCATTTAGTAATACTTAATAAGCTTCAGTTATTAGTATTTTTATAGTCAAGAAATTCCATGGCAGTTTTTGTAAAAATTGGGCTAGGATGTGAGGTGTGAGATGCTGTTGCACTAGCAATAACTCTTGGGGGTGGGTGGGGGAGGTTGAAAAAAAAATGGACAGAGTAGGGTTTTGTCTTTGTTTTGATATATACAGCTATGTAACCTTGATGGGTTGTTAACTTCTCAAAGCCTCAGTTTCCTCGTTGATAAACAGAGATAATATCACCAAAGGTTATGTGAACAGGAAGGTAGGAATGTAAAAGAAGACACTGAGGAGCCCTACTTTGTTAATGTGAAGTTAAAAGTGAACCTCAAATACAAGGGCCAAGACTTAGTACCTCATATTCACAGGAGAGCAATCAGTGGTTGGGGCCACGGGACCCTCCAGAGTCTCCTAAAAAGGGGCATAAACAGCCTAACCACAGTCAATAATCATTAGACCCTTGTTAATGATTATTTAACATTAGGCTCGAAGCCAACAGTATCAGCATCACATGGGAAATTGTGAGAAATGTGGAATCTCAGGCCCCACCCCAGAACCACAGATTTAAAATCTTCATTTTAGTAAGTTCCCTGGATGGTCTGTGTGTATAGTAAGGTTTGAGAGACACTTGCCCAGACCACCTATATAGACTTTAGCTTATACAAGAAAGAGACAGGTGAGGAAAAAGAGATGAACATTTTCAGAGTAGTGAGTTGTCAGCTCATTATGGGGGGTGAAGGTGTTGGAAGGGATGACTGTATATTTTTCTCCTCCAAAAGGGCATGCTTTAACTAAGTTGAGGGGAGGTTAAATATGGGCTCCTATGGACTGAATGTTTTTTACCCCAAAATTCATATTTTGAAACCATTTCCCCCAAAGTGATGGTATTTGGAGCTTTTGGGAGGTGATTAGGTCATGAGAGGGCTGCCCGCATGAAAGAGATCTAGGGCCCTTATAAAAGAATCCCCAGATTATTTCCTCACCCCTTCTGCCCTGTGAGGACACAGTGAGGAGGTGCCATCTGTAATTGTAGTTTCCAATCAATCTTCAAATCTCTTGCTATAATTTGACCTCTGTCATATTTCTTAGAGCATCCTCGTTTGGACTTATAATTCTGTTTGCAGTTACAAAGCACTCACGTGCTGCAGGAAGGGACCAATAAGGAACAATGTGTCAGTTGTGCATGCAGAGATGCTGTCCTTGCATCCCACTGTATGAAGAATAATCTGCTCATTTTGCCCTTTGTTCTAAAATAAGTCTGTTTCGTAGGCCATATGATTATTGCTTCTCAATATCTTTATGTATCACAGTATCTCAATATGTTTTATGTTTGTAAAACTTTATCTGATTTGCCTTTCATTTCCGAGTTCTAGAAACACCAAACTTGGGTCATTTGACCCCCATTTTCTGTTTCATCAGTAAACATTTCTCTCCTCTCTTTCTCTTCTGTTCGCGAATGGAAAGATGGGCTGTTCATGATCTATGAATCCTAAATGGGCCTTGGAAGGAGCTGGGAGAATTTTCTGCCGGGACCTTGCCTGTGAACCTGAGGGAGCCAGGATGACTATCCCTGAATTTTTCTACTTTGTTAGGTTTGGCCATTTCCAAGATTTCTAGTTTACTGTCCCTATACTAAAAGATGACATTGTTAGAGGTGAGGTCATGATTTAGTTCTAGAAGTGTGCTTCACCACACTTAGTCAGTGTCTGAGGTAAACAAAGTAGAGGCTAAATTGGTGTGAATTAAATTGAATTCTTAAGTATGTGAAAGCATTAAAGCTTTGAGATTTTATATGACCCTGTATGAAAACAGAGAAAGGTCAGTGTAAACATATTGAGGGTCAGGAGTCAAAACAAGGGGAGATTATTATAGAGTAAGGGTGCAAATAATGTTTTTATTCATATACAAAACATTTTTAATTTCTTCTTTTGATAACCACAGTTTGATTCGGTGTCTATGGCCTTTACTTAAAAGTTGAATCTTTCAAGTCATTGAGTTATGTTATTGCTTTCTGTCTCATGTGCAGGAAAACACATCTAGGCTGAGGAACTCAGGAACATAAGGGACGCTGGGTCTTCACAGGGTATCCATCACTTACTTTTTCTGTTTCCTTCCAAGCCATAGATCCTGAATTTCAAATCTCCAGTAAAAAGGAAGGAGTTAAACTTGGCTCTACAGCCATCGTTGCAGTAACCTTTAGCTAACAGCCCTTTAATCAGCCCATGGCATGTTGGCCTTCCTTCCGATACATCACCTTTAAGAGTGAATTTGCAGGAGGATCGGCATGAATCAGAGACAACCCACAAAACTTGTTCTGCATAACACCACGTGTGAGTGTTTCCAAGTCTGTGAGGGCATAAGAAATGCACACTCCATTTTTAACTACTGTATTTTTACTACTGCTCCTAACCATTTCTACAGGAAACCATAACTTCCCCGACTTGGCGCTCTGTGTCGCTGTCACTAACCAGCGCTCCATGATGAAAGAGTAAGAGCAGAATAGTGTGTTTACATTCATTTTATATGACCCTCTAGACTTGAGCTTCTCTTTCCCTTCTCCAGTAATTTCAGAAATACTCTTGATAACTCCTATCCCTCCTTAGTGTTTACCGTGCTGTATGTGAGGGTGTGTATGTCTACACCCTCACATAGGGTAGGTTGGTAGTGAGGAGGGGTGTGGAAAAGCACCCAGAAAACTGCTCCCAGTTCTCTTCAGAGCCACCTTCAGCTAAGCATTAAAAAGAAACAGAAAGGGCCCCACTTCTAAATGCGTGTAGCCTACTTGTTCCACACAGCACTTTCTGTCTAGCCCACCCCTCCACGGCCAATCCCAGCAGCCCTGCGAATGACTCTCAGACTTTCAGAGCTAGTTTCCGAGAGATCCTGTAATGCTTACACGCTTTGCTAAATACCGGATAGATTCATGTCCTTAGTGTTACCTCACTAACCAAATGAGGAACAATCACCATAAACAGAAGAGTGTTTCAAGCATGGGACAAAAGGGACTTACAGAGCAAGTGCATAAGCAAAGGAGTAGTTTACACATCTAGGGGCACTGGACACAAAAAAATTCTTGGAAGTGTGCAATAAACTAATAAAAAAGATGAAAGAACACACTTATTACAATATCTTTCAAAAAAGAGAGAAAGTGATGAGAAAACTTTAAAAGAACACAAAGGAAGATTTGTTAGTTTAAAATGAGCATTCATATATATAGTGTTCTTGTTCTAAAGAAAATTGGTACTAAGGTTAAAAAACAGTAATATAGGGGAAAACAAGCAATTTTTAAATTGAGGCCAGTTATTTATTTGTGTTTTTATAAGTGACATTTTTCTTCACTGCTAGACTTCAACTAGATGAATTATCAGATGAAACCAAATTTAGAGGCAGGCTACAAAATAACTATCCTGTAATCCTCAAAAGTATCAAGGTCATCAGAGTCAAAGAAAGGCTGAGAAAGTCTTCTAGATTAAGACAACTAAAGTGACGTGACTCTTGAATGCAAAGCATGATCTAGTAGTTTCTTTTGTTATAAATGACAACATTGGGACAACCAGCAAAATCTAATATATCTACAGATTAGGTAATACTGTGCTGGTGTTAAATTTCTGAGTTTGATATCTACACTGTGGAATGTCCTGAATCTTAGGAAACAGTGAACTTTTTAGAGACAAAATAACTATACATCATTATATCAGCAACTTACTCTTATAAAGTTCAGGGGAAAATATGTGTGGGTTACATCTGTACGTGTATAGAATAAAAGAAGGAAAAGAAAATATAGTAAAATGTTAAGAACTGGATAAAATATATATTAGAATTCTGTATATTATTTGGGTGGCTTTCTGTATGTCTGAAATTATATAAAAGTTAAAAGTAAAAATAGAAGAGAACTTGAATATTTTGCATTTCCCTTTCAGCTTTCCAGCAGGTTCTGTTGGAAGTTTCAGGAGAGACAGAGAAACTCAAACATCCTGTCTCACCTCCCACCCAAGGCCTAAACTGCACAATCATAGCGAGGATGAAACTTGATTGGCAATATGTGCCAAAGATGTGCAAAAATACCCTTTTTTTCTAATTGCCTCTGTGCTCCAGAAATGGGGAGGGAGGGACAGAAAGGATGTCTCCCGTTCAGATCAGACTTATGCTGGCGCCAGGACAGCTTTTCCCAAGCTAATCTCTCCCTCTGCAAAGAGGGAAAATTAGCCTCGTTTTGTGCTAGGCTATTTCCATTTTAAATGTTCCCCAGTTAAAAACCTACAGGTTTCACAGTGATGTACTCACTTAGCACTTTCTCTATATAAGTGAGGCAACTGTGAAAAAGGAATAAGAATGCCAGGTTTTGTTTCAGAGATCCTGAATGTGTACCTTTTGGTCCCAGCTCTCCATTAGTGAGTTGTCTTGCTTTGGGCAAATCACTTGACTTTTTAAAACTCAGTTTCCATACCTGTAAAACAGAGGCATCAATACCTATTGCTGCAAATAAGAAATATAAAAATATGCAATATAAGAATGTACTGCAAACCAGCTGTTCTATACTGGCTCTGAACAATTGCCTTGGGGCTTTAGTCAGTCTTTTTATGTCAAGAAAAGTAAGCAAATTACAATTTTTATAACTTATAAGCAGTGTGCTCCTTGAGGTCCAGCTTCCTCTCTTCTCTTCTCCTCTCCTAAGAGTGGACAAATCTCAGCACATAGCTGTTGCTCAGAAGATATTATCACTTGAGCTACAATTGCCTGAGTTGGTCATCAGGTAGGCACTAGTGTATTATGGTTCACAAGCCTGCCTTATGAGAACCTCACGGTGGCCTTTGCTGTCTGAGACAATAAAGGATAACCCAAGTTCATGTGCACCAATGACTGAAGATGACTGGGAAGATACCCTCAGCTGGGAGGTTCAGTAGGCAATGGTGATCCACTAGGTTACCGATATCATTCTCTGGACACTGATATCATACTCTTGACTTCCTTCTAACAACATCTACAGTCATTGGGCCCTTGGGGAAAGTAATTTTCCCACAAATTATTTTCTTGCCTCTGCCCACGAGTTTTCATACACAAACAAAAGCTGCAGTTTCCAGGCATAAAAATAAACAACATCAAGACAGAAAACCTGAGTGAGTGGGAATTGGCAGAGTCCTGAGACCTCAAAGAGCCCCAGTTCTTCTTGGTAGCTTGTATTGTCCCGTGGTTTTTCCCAGTGTATCTGCATTATCATAGCGGTTGTTTGGTCAGAGTGGGGGTGGGGCCAAATCTTCTAGGCAACTCAGTCTCTGGACCCTGCCTGCCAGCAGGTCAGCTTGCAGTATCCAGGTTTTAAGATAAGGAGCTGTGCTGGGGACTTCTCAGTCCTATGCATAGCCATGTAAGGTGAGTCAGGTGATTTCAGCTCTGTTCCCGGATGCCTTTCTCAAAGCCCTTTACACAGACACATGCCTTTGACAATGTTCTTCCTTGCAGGGGTTTATACGGGCACTCTGGAAGCCCACCCCTTCATGACCAGTGGTATAGACATACATAATTTCCCATCCTGTTTAGGCTCCCCGGGTTCTGGGTTTCCAAACCAGTAAGTGTTCCCAGCAGACTGTTTAAATGAACTGGCATCCCTATAACACTGCTCAGACTGGGAACCTCTCCTCACTTGACTGGAGATGTATGGGTGTTCCAAGACTTGGCACAAAGCCTGTAAAATGAAGCCAAGTTTCTATCTCTTTGACTTTAAATATCCTATTTGAGTATTCCCCTCTCTCCCCCACTGACCCCCGAAATGCAATACTGCTGAGGAAGCCATCTGCTATAAATGCCCCTACCCAGTGATCAAAATATTTTAGCTCCTTTCCCAGCTTGGTGTCAGCAACAAAATATGTGAAGCTTGCAAACTGGCCTGTCAGTGTTTGAGCCTCTTCAAAAGCCAGGTGACATTGCCATCCTATTTGGCTCTGCTAGCCCTATCGAGAAGACATCATGTTTTATGGTATATTTCTCCTCACGAGACAAACATCAAGTCTAAATATGAAAGGATTTGGGAAGAGGCACAGCTGTGGTCTTGTGCTTTGCCATGTCGTCTCAGAAAGATGAAAACTAGACAAATGACAAATAATGGCCCTGGCAAGCCCACAGAGCCTGGGAGGAATCTGGATGTCAGAGAGCCACCAACTTCAGAAAGCCGACACCTGCTCTCCGATGGCCAGCAAGTCACACACAAACCCCCATAATGTTATGCCTAGAGAGCCCACGGCCAATAGGCTGCTCTCATTCCCGACAGCCCAGACACCCTTCGAAGCCTTCTGCCCTTCTCAGTGGTCACTGCACGTCACACCATGGAGTCAAGATCATCTCTCACTGGGCTGCGCACTGACATCGTTCTTTTACTTTAAATATCTCCTTCTGGAACAAAAACTGTCATTTTGACCTCTGACAACAGGGGAAGCTTCTCCAGGGCTTTCTCATTTCATCACAGGACAGTGCCGCAGAGTTGGGCCTCAAAGAGCGTAGTTTTTGACAATGACAATCTACACAGCAACAATTCAGACTGAATTTACTATGTAACATCTGCACCAAACCCCAAGAGGCATGATGTTCAACATTCTTTGCCTGTTTTACAGAGGCGCTTCTGATGTGTAAACCATCACTTATGCTGTCTTTGATTCTTAGCCAGTGACCTTTTTTAGAGTGGTGGCAATATAACTCTCACTATGGCAGTCTCCAGCACCATTCCAGGACAGGCCTCATAAAGTCGGCCTTTCACATTAATCGATCACCTTATTATGGGAGTAAATCAAAGCAGTTAAGCTCAGGTTTCCTGGGAGCTGAAGGTCAACTTGGGAAAGGGAGGAGCCAACCTTATTCTAACAGAAAATTCTATAAAAAATCCATTCAGACCTTTTCTCTATGTTCGCTGGCTTTAACAATATAATATATATGTGCTGTAACCATGTGTCTCAGATTTCCTGGGTCACTTCTCATCCAGCATGGGAGAGGTGTTTGGGTTTCACATATGTCTGTCTGTGCATGCTACTGCTTAGAACAGAAACTGTGATTATCATATGGGGTGTTGTATGTGTGTGGCAACATGCACGTTTCACAAAAGTAAGTGTGAGGCTTACCACATTTACAACAAACCCTTGGAATTCAGTTTCAACAGTCGGTTCTTACATTTCCCAAAACCCCCTGAAAGTCTATAACATAACAAATTATCATTTTGCAGAGGTTCAATTTAAATTTTATGATGCAAAGAAGTTGCTTAGGAGCAAGTCACTTAGCTAGTGAGGAAAACTTTGTGGTTGCTGTCAGTTCCAAGAGGCTTTGTATTGGAAGGCAGCTGAAAGCCACAGTTAAGAGCATAGATTCCAGAGACAGACTGTATTGAAATCCAGCGCTGCCTCAAAGTAACTCTGTGACCTTGGACAAGTCATGTATGCCTCTGTGTCTCAGTTTCAACATCTATGAAATGGAGTAATACCTACCTACTAGAGAACTAAATTAGTTGATGTAGTTCTGGTCCTCTGGAAAGAAGATTCACAGGCAAACATTATGGTGGGGGTGTGGGAGTTACAAGACTGAAGTGGTAACAATGAGGGTAAAAGGGAAATGAAACGAGAAGATACAATGCAGCGCAGCTTGAGGTTTTACCATATTGGCTAATCCGCAAATAGCATGGAAGGATGGCAAAGGAGAGCTGCACCTCACAGCAGTCCACAAATAAAATAAGGGAGAGGGATCTACCAGTCTGGCTTCTTTCTGCATCTGGTGGTTTACTTGAATTCCCGTGGTTCACTCGGCAGAGAGATAACTCCCCTATTCTACCAATAGTGGTCCCTTGACTGGCGTTTTTAGAAACCCCACCCCCTGCCCCAAGCAGGCCTGAAAATGGAGAGGAGCCTACTGCAAACTGAATGTTGAAAGAGAAAGATGCGATTGAAGGATCTGAGAAGGCGCATAAGCTTCGTACACCTGGTAGTCTGCAAAGTACTTAGAGCCTGGCACGTGACAAGCACTGCACAAGTACTTGCTATCCTTGTTCACTGCTGCTTATCCCTGAGAATAGACGGCAGAGAGATGAGAGCTGGGTTTCACTGACAAAACCAGCTCTGAATAGAAAGTCAACTGAGGGTGCTGGTAGTAAAAGAAAATAAAACCAAAGATCTAGGAAAATGACTCATTCTCGGTAAGTACAATGAAAAAGACATTTCGGATAAACTAAAGAGAATAAAGAAATTAGCAGCTGCTCAACTCTATGATAGGAACAAGTCCATCCATGCTTGGTGTGGAAATAAGCTGCCATGAAACCCTGTCCGTACCTCCTTCTGCATCACTGCCATGGCTGCGCTGGTGCTCGAAGGAGTCTGTATCAGGGGACACTGTCAGGAGACTGGAGAGTGCAGGGGGGTGAAGTGGGAACAGGAAGCACACTGTAAGTAAGGAAGAAGTCCATATTCTTTTAAACCGTCACGTGGGAAAAGATTTGAAGATTAAAAAAGTTGAAAGGAGAGTCTTCCCTAAATTTTACTTTTTAAGAATAAAATTTACGGGCAACTATTTTAGGCTGGATGTGGAGAATTCTTGCTAACGTGAGAGGGATGAAGGTGGAAGAAGATGGAACGTTCACTCGTAGGTCAATACACAGCTCTCAGAACAATGCCAGGCACATACTAATGTTGTGGAAATATGTGCTACTGGTATTACTTCCTCCACTTGATAAAAAAATCTCTTCCTTAACCAAAAACAACAAAAGCACATATATTTAAATATTCAAGTTCTGAATAAAACAAGTAGCTTATGTGTGGTGATCAGTCTACTGATGTTCACATGTAGGAAAATTCAGCAGGATTACTTTTGTGCTGAAAATTTTATGTAAATCCAGATCTATTTAGCCATTCCCTATTATCTCTGCTGGCTCTATCTACAAATAGACCCAGTGGCATTACATTTATAAAGGACTTTGCAGTTACCAGCTGTTTTCATCACATTCCTGTTCCTATAGGGAGAGAGGCACTGTGCTTCCCATTTCACAGATGAAACATAAGCTCTTTACTTAACAAACTATAAATGATCATTGAGTTACAGTGGAACATTGCCTTTTCCCCCTCCTTTATCCTTAGGAGACAGGAAACATAGCTTTGAATTCCAAACCCCCACTATACTACAATTCTGACTGCAAAGGAAACATGGCAGGGTAAATTAAAGGATAAATAAAGTGAAATCCATGAGAAGTGTGCTGGTTGAACAATTTCAGATTAAAATTAATCACAAATTCTTTATTAACAAGTAGCTGTATTTTTCATGGCAAATATTATTCATAGTTCCCTAAAATCTCCACTTCATTTTTTTCGTGCAGACATGACCTCAAAAACTCTGTAACAAAGATGGAAAGCAATCCTTTAAGTTAATATATTATTTCTGTGCAATTTCCTCCATTAACAGAGCATATTAATGTATTCACTCACCATCTGTGTCTGTTGGTAGCATGGCCAGTTACCCCAGAGGACTGAGATGCCCTATTTTGTGATAGGCATTTGGACAATAATAGGGACTCCCAAATGAACAATGTGAGGTCTATATTATGTGCAGATGGAAGACAGATAAATAGGCAAACACTGTAGGTTCAGCAGTTTGCTCAGAATCTTCAGTCCTGGAGGATTAAGATAGGCACACAGAAATATGTCATAGCTGGTCTCCATTCTTATAAAACTAAAAGTAAAGCTTAGAGGATATTTTTATATTAGCTTTCCATTTGTACCAACAAAGAAAACTGTCAGTTTATTTAAGAAGCACCCTTTCTTGGGAAAAGCCTGGCTGGTTGCTCATTTACCATGTCCTTTAAACATTTTAATGTTTTGTTTTCTCTGTGGGCAGCTTCAGGTGGGGGAGAGGAAACACCTCATTGGCGGAGGAGGGTATGTAGGAAGCATGAATGAAGGACTGGAAAACAAAATGGCTAGACAGCCAGCTCTTTTGGCATTTAGGAAACATAAAAGTACCTATTTTAAAGAACAAATTACATTTAAATTTAAATAAGTCACTTTTTGGCACATTCATCACTTTTAAAAGAAACATAAGGATGATCATCACATTTGTATAATATTTTTGTTTTGAAATAAATGGTTAACTTCTCTGCTCTAGAAACCAAATGTTGTGCTACTTAGTCATGCATCATTCATTGTTCTTATCGACTTTGTAGAGAACTATGTACAGATAATTGAGACCTAAGGAACCCTGAACGTTTTTCTGTGGGCCACATTATCCTTTCCTCAGTGTATATGACTCACTATTATATTACTTGATCTACAGCTCCAAGATCTGTACGTTATTTGGTTACTGCTCCATGAATCTCACATAATGTCAGTTATTATTTTAGTAAAACTTAAATATGTATTTCACATAAATACTAAAGGAACTCCTTGAGGTTTTTAAGATATCTGGATAGAATGCTATGAAGTTCATCTGTTGAATCTTCAATCCAGAGCAATGAGCCCTGCTTCCCCAAACATATATCTATTCCAAATAGCTTTGTTATATATTTATTGAGTACTTACTATGTTTCAGATGCTATAAAATATACTGGGGACAAGTTGATAAATGACTCATTCCTTACTCTGGAGTATCTCATAGTCCAGAGGAAGAAAAAGTTATAAGATAAATTACAACTCAGTGTAACAGGAACCAAAGTGGAGTTATATATAAAGTACTATGAAAGCACTGAGAAAATGTGACTGAACCCAACTCAAGGAGTCTGAAAGGGCCTCATAGGAATGGTGGAATTTCACCTGGGCCTTCAAGGATGTATAGAGATTGGTCAGACAATGAATGAATGCATGAATGAATAGTTTGATGGGATGACTGGAAAGATAATCATCAGTACCTGCTGTGTTCTAGGCAGTCTTGGGAAGAGTTCTCCAGATAAGGGGATTTGCAGGTGATTATAGAGATGCACAAAAAAACATGGCAGTTTTATAGAATGACAAGATAATTCAAGTTACTTGAATAGAAAGTTTATGCAGAGGAAGATGCAAGGATATGAGCTGAAAAGCCAGGTTGAGACCAGGATGCAAAGTTCTTAAATCCCATGTGAAGATGTTTGTACCTCTTGCTGGAAAAAACAAAAAAGCAAGGCAGATTTTTTAAACAAGATATGTCAGACATTCAAATGTATTTATTAAGCACCTTAGTATATACCAGGCCTATTCTAGGCTCAGCATTATAGCCATAAAGAAACAGGCAAGCACTCCTGATTTTATGGAGCTGATAAGTCAAATGGGGGATGATAGACAACAAGCAAAATAAATAAGAAAAGTATATAGTAAATTTGAAGCTGATAAGTGCTGAGGAAAGAAATAAACCAGAAACAAGTGAAAGAAAGCAGTTTAGAGAAAATCTTCTGGATTGTTTGATGAGATTAGAGAGAGACTGGAGATAGAAGTTAAGATTCTGTTAAAGCATCATGCAGCTACGATAAGACTTAGAACTGAGATTATGCAATGGGAATGAAGTGAAGGAGATAGACTCAAAAGGATCAGCAGGACTCCGTGGGGGTGTGTTGTATATTAGACTGAAGAATAAAATGAAAGATAAGGATTATGCTGTTTTCTCATCAGTCTGAGTCATCATTAGGATATGAAGTTAAAGAATCAAGTTTTTGTTGTATAATTTCATTAGTTACTTGTTGCCTGATTTCTCCTAGACCAATAGAGAATATTGTCTCCATTTTCTAAAATAAAAAGTACTAAATAGGTTGAATTGCTTGAGATGGTTCCATATAGCCAGACCATTTCCCAGTATCCAGGAAATGGTTTCTTGGCATCTGAATGGTTGTGTCGCCTGGAGAGAAAATATTTGAAATATTTCTGTACCTTTTTCTAATTATACTTTGAATCCTAGAATTAAAGACATTGGCCACCAGAAGACACATTCTCTCTTAATTCTAGAAGTCAAAAAAAGCCCTGAAGTCTGGTGGTTTACAGTGAAAACTTATGGAAAGTTTTCAGCGAATGGTGACTGATACAGCATTGATTAATATCTCTATCAATGTGATGAACACATTTTGAGAATTAGTGTCCATCATTTGGCTCAGATTTCCTTAAACTGGGACAGGATTGTGATACCTTCCGATGCGTATCATCCCCATAATGTCTTCTCTGAGTCTCCTTGGTGACTCTCAGTGCCCCCAAGCACCTGTGTCATCTGGCATCAGTGCCTGTTGCCGCAGTCCTGGCTGCGACATCAACGGCAGCTCCATTCTTGTGTGGGCGAGTTGTGGGGACAGATGGTTCCTCGGTACAGGAGAGGGACCGTCAGGCGTGGGGGAGGGCTGAACATGAGACTGGAGTGTGGTTTGTGGATCAGGAGCACTTTCTGTGTGGGTCCAATATCAAGTGAAAATGGAGCAACTCCATACCCACTTACTTTCAGGGAGTTCCCGGACCAATCTGAAAGACTGCTGAGTTTTTCTTTAAACACCCTGTAGAGAGAAATGAGCCACCAAATAGGGACTACCTTGTTCATTCTGCCTCACCTGTAGCCATTCTCCAGTTTCGATATGCCACTCATTGGTCACTGAAAAAATTGTAAAAGATCCCTCTGGGTGGGTACGAAGATTGACTGTGTTTCTTCCCAGGTAGAAGGAACAGCACTCCCCTGAGGTGACACCAGAGTCTAGAAAGAAGGCACAGAGCTGCAGAGGAGAGCGTCCCCTTGGACACTGGTCACAACAGTTCTCAAAATGAGTTCTGGAAACTAGCTGACTGCAGCAGTAGTCAGTTACTCTTGAGGGGTACGAGTAGTTTGCAGTAGTGGATGTAACGTACTCTTCTATTTCTTTTACCTAGGAAGATGACTTTATCCAAAACTCCTTTTACTATAACCATATTGTTTCACTTTGTGCTTTTCTGTATTAGTTGTGGGGATAAGGAGAGGAGAAAGATTCAGAGCAGTATAAAGAACTCTTCTTAAGTGAAAATATAGCACTGCATCTGAGTAACTTCATTCTTGCTCTGGGTTTTCTTAAAGCAGAATGAAAGAAAGGAAGTGAGGGAGGGAGAGACAGAGGGAGAGAGAAAGAAACTCACCCCTGGGCTTAGGGAGATGAAAGTCGGATTCTTCAGAATGCCGCCTTTGTTCAGGGAGGGTCTCTGTCACCTATTGGCTACCTTGCTGTTGATCTAATAAGAGGCTTGTCCACAGTAAGGTGCTTTTCTAGAGAGGGGGACCAGGATCTTGGGTAGAACTGAATTATCAGTGTGTCTGTGTTGGCCTGAGGCTAGACAATTTTTCTTCATCTGAGTTTTATTATTTCTGTTTAAAAAATATTCTATTTTCCATACAGATGCTGTCCATGGTGTGTGTATGTTTGCTTACAGATGTGTGCACAAACACTAACACACACGGGTTTGGGGAACAGGAATAGAGAAAGAAATATACTGGGTGTGTGTGGACAGAGCTATACAGACTAATGTTCAAGCCTCTGCCAAGGCCAGAAACACAGTAACCAAATCTGTCTAGTGAAGTTGAAAGTTCTGCATCTTTTCACCATGTTACAGGTAAAGGTAGACACAGGAAAGTTGAACCTAGAGGTAGTTGTATGAGTTTGGCACTCCTTTCATCTACCTTGAAATGTATTGCTTGTAAAATCCTGATATAATTATTCAGTAGTTAAGATTATTTTTCTTCACCGAGAGAGACTAAAAGAGAGATCAGATTCCTATGGCACTGATACCCAAGAAGAGGAACAAGGCAAATTTGGGACAGCAGAAACTGGCAAGGAAGAGGTGAAAGGAAGGAAGCCAGTACTTTATTGATCGTGGGACTCCCTGCAGCACTCTGCAAATCAGTAGAACAAACCGAGGCCTCAGCAATTCCTTTTCTTGTGTCTCTAAATGTACAGACCCCAGAGCGAGAGCTTTGGGTGTATTTTCAGTCTAGATTCAACAAAAGGGGCAAAATAAAACACATTCAAATGTTGGCAAAAGTATGGATAATAAGTCTTTCTGAGATATTCCTCACACCCCTCCCACCTTGTACCTTACCTAGTAGGCAAGAACTTATGGATTCTAGGAAACTCCTAGGGATTCCTGAGTCCTAACCCTAAACAATTCTTAGGTTTATTTGTTTCAAGGTGACAGAAAACAGTACTGATGAGTGCCTATTAGGTTTGTGCATCCATCCTAAAGAATTAAGTCCAAATTCTGTACTGATTATATAAAAATATTACATTACTAACTTCAGAAAGTTATAGCCAGATGCCTCATTTTCTGTGCCTCAGTGACTACCTGGTTTCCCAGCCTTTGAAGACTTTTTAAAAGGCAGAGAGTTGCATATCATCGATCCTGAGATAACCTTTACAAGTCAATCTCTCACACAAGCCTCCTCTCTGGTAGACAGATGCATCATGGAGAATTTGGCAAGGTTCAATCAATAACTGAAGTAATGCAAGTAATGACACCAGTGTGAATACTGCTGGCTTAGATATTTCCTGTTTTTCAGAAGGAACAAGTACCCACTATTCCTGTCATTTTAAAGGAAAGAAACAAGGACCATTATTTCCTTGGCTTAATATTAATATTAAATGGATGCCCACAGAATGTTGTCAATGAAAATCTGTGTTTGAAGCGATAATATATTCTAAATGCTTGGCCCACAGTTTTCTTAAGAATCATCTCTTAAAATCGTGAAGTTTATGACAGCATTTCTAAATATCCTCCTTAGGGATTTTGGGGTGAGAGTGAGGAAAGCCCAACATGTTATCCAATATGCCTTTCATGTGGCTACTGACAAGCTAATAATTTAATGGAGATCCATTTTATATATGCGTCGTTCTCATTGATTGGACAGGGCTTACAGACATCTCACTGTTGAACGGAAGTTGGGGAGGAAGAGTGTGTGTTATTATAAATGCTCGGCCTGTGTGGGGCTGGCCTCAGTCACATGCCAATGTTATTTTTATAGTTTTCAAAGTCATGAGAGTGGTTTTTTTCCATGAGGGGTTTTTACTTTCTTTGTGGTTAGAAAATCAACCTGCAAGATGGTCAAAAAATATTAAATTCTCAAAGAAGGTTGTCATATAAAACTGGGTCATCATTTTAAATTGATAAGAAGTTGTGTTCTTTTTTCTTTTAGAAGATAACTTTTAGGAGATAAACAGCTAAAAATTTCCAAGTTGGCAGTAGGGTTCTCTTGGATCTGTTTTATTTCAAACATGGCTGGCATGGAATACATAAATAAACAAACAAAAAAACCTAAATTTGCTTATTTAACTAAGTGGATGGGCACAGGAAATGGTAGAAGCACAAGAATGGATGATTGAGGAGGTGACCTAGGATGTACCTGGAACCTTGCTACCAAATTGTGGTCTGCAAATCAGGAGTACAGGCATTATGGTACTTGTCAGACTCTCCAGGCCTACACAACACCTCCTGGATCAAAACCTGCATTTTAACAAGATCCCCAAGTGTTTTGTCCACACATTAGATTTATGAGAATCTAATTCTACAGTTAGTGCTATCTGCAGAAAACAGCAAATATTTTCATGTAGTATATAAAGTGAAGTCATTACTACCTGAGAAATATCCAATAGGAGAGAGAGATTCATGTAAACTAATGACAGTAGAAGGTAGTTTTCCCAGTACAGTTTGAAGCAGAGCTGATTTCTTGTCCTAACTTTGCATAGATCTGCGTGGTGGCTACCAGTAGCACACAGGATTATAGGCATGCAGTTAGTGCAGACATTTACTTCCTTATCTCTTTTCATGTGTAAACGTTTAACAACTAACAACAGAGAACCTGAGAATCTCTGTAAATTATCATAAAAACCCCAAGTCCTCTCATAATTCTAAAGATAAGCAGTAAATAACATAGAGTTAGAAAAAGAAAAAAAATAAGGAACCAAGCTGTACAGGTGCTTCTTAGGCAAAAACATTGTTCTCAACTTTTACCAGTATTTCATTGAACATCAGCACCAATCCATACTTTAGGAGAAAAAGGAGTGACTAGTTATCGGGCATTTACTATATTCTGGGTCCAACCCTGGGCTTTAGAATAGTTTGGTTTTTTTTCTCTTAACTCTCATAGCAACCCAAATAAGGAATGAATTATCATTTCCATTTCACTAATGAGGAAATTGTGGCTTAACAAGGATAAGATAATTGCTCAAGCTCAGAAGGCCAGTAAGTAAAAGAGCTGGGATTTAAAATTAATTTAGTCTGACTCTGAAGCCTCTCCCAACCACATCATACTTACTGCTAGGTATAGTCATTGTATGAGTAAGTTAAATAATTAGTCATTGTGTGTATAGTTATTAAGATGCTCTGATTTAGGGAAAATACAAACATTTCTTTTGCTCTTGTATAGTCTTGAATTAAAAGAAAAATGTTGTGTATTGTTAAAAATAGATATCTGAACTGAGTGGGCCCCAAATGATAATTTTAGTAAAAATTCCAGCACCCAAAGTCAGCAGAACAGATAGATGACATCCATTATAGCATTCTGCCTGAATCAGGATTTTCTGCAGCTGGGTGTGCCAGCCATCACTTACAAAAGTGTGAGTTCCAACACAATTCCAAAGGATCGTTATCATTCACTGCATCAGTGTTACCCCCTTTTCACCTTGAGTTGTCAGGGGAATTTCTCTGAGGAAATAGCAGGTAGAACTCTAAAGATCATCATCATGTGTAATCTACATAGAATATGTATTGGCCCAAGAAATAGTTAATGATTTTAAGGTGCTTCAAGAAGTTTGTGATTGTGTGTGTGTGTATGTGTATGGCAAACAGGTGCATGAACACATTCATGCACATGCATTGGTTGAAAGTCTGAATGACTGTAAAGCCTTTGACATGATTAACACAAATGACCAGGGAAGTTGGTTCTGGGCTTTCTGCTTTCACTTCAGTCAGAACAGTTTAGCTTTTATCTGTTTAATATATTGGGATCCCATGTAAAATGTGTTGCTGTCATACAATGGATTCTAATGCTTTAAAAAATAACATGAAAACTATTGTGTTGTAGAAACACCTCACTTCATGGATGAGGAAACTGAAAAAGATTCAGGACCCATGACCACTTCAGGTACACCTGCTGTATGCTAGGCGATGTGCCAGGGATTTCTGAGGATGTCTCCTTTCTTTGTCCACATGCTGAGAAAGTTAATCTGATAGAGACGAATTACTTTGCCCAGGTAACACAAGTGGTCAAGAGAGACCAAAGGCTAGAGATCAGGGTTATTAACCACTAAATTCTATGCTTTTCCCAGAATACCTTATTGCTGGCACAAAGATGAGAACTTTGGTCTTCCCATCTTATTCCCAGGTTGGATCACTGAAATCTATTTTCATATTGTTTTCTCTACAGATTACAATACTAACTGACAACCCATAGGATGTACATATGCTAAACTGTTTTTCAATATTAAGTATAGATGATGCATAAAGCCACACTTGCCTATATTTCACCATTCTGGCCAAGAACACCATTAACAGGATAGTTAGTTGGTATTCAAGATGCCATGTTGACTCTGGAACATATTTATTTTACCCAAATATGTGGAGATATACTATGAGGTAGCAAATCCTTCTTATTTCAGTAGATATTAACCCATAATAAAATGGGCAATAAAATGTATCTATCTTCTTGTTTTACATGTAAGCAGAAAAAGTGATTCTCCTCCAGGTAGTTAAAATATTAAATACAAAGCTACTTTGCTCATTCACTTCACATATGTGAAATAAATAAAAATATCATGTGAATGAACTTTACATATAGTCTTAAACTTGCCCTATGAACCTAATGCTACAATGGATTAAGTCTCTTCACACAACATTTTTCCATGATTTTTTTCCCCACTTAAGTCACAAGAGAATCAAAGCAAGAAGAGGGGGAAAGTGTCCTACTTGGCCAACACTTGGGTTAACAATCAATAAATTCCGAAATACAATTTAAAGAGGAAGTGTTATTCACTCAGTAGAGTGAACAGTGACCAAATTAATTATAATCTATTAAATTCCTGGCACATATTCCTTCCTTCCTTTAGTGGCAGCTTGCAGTTTAAAGGAGTAAGATAAGAGAGAGAAAAGTCAAAAGAGAAGGAAAAAGCATTCTTTAGTAGACAAAATAATGAACATTTTTAGGGTTTCTTTTATTTGAAGTTTTAGAAGATGGAGCACTTTTGGTCCCCAAATTATCTGGGTGGTTGGCTAACTTCTAAATGCCCAATCCTGTAATTGCACCAGGGTTAAAAGTATACTTGTGAGCTGATATATTTTATACATATATCCTTATATTCTGCCCAGGGGAGGAAGGGAAAAGCAGATACAAGAGGAAGGATAATGACAATCAATGAGATTTAGAAAAATAAGCAATGAGTATCTCTTCATTTCCTGAAAGATAACCAAAGCTCAACTAAAATTTTAATTTGACCCTTTCCCTGTGATGACAGTGACAAAGCATGTTCTGATTCAGAGAAACTTCAGTGGTAGCTGTAACTACTGTTCAAAGAAAAAATATAGAGAATTATAAAGAGAAAATTTTTCTTTATTTTTATTCACATTTTCAGTAGGAGGAAAGCTATACACAAAGACTAGGTAAGAATACATAACTAATGTAATAGATGACAATGAACTTCTAAGTTCACTGAAATGTTATAAATTTGCCAATATTTGTCAGTGGATTCTATCCCCCAAAGTGTCTGGTGTTTCCTAAATAAAAAGTAAAAGATTTACTTTTCTTTTTAAAAGTAAAAGATTACTTTTCCACCATTCTCAGAGGACTTTTAGTTACTCCTCAGCAATTAGGGAAATAAAGAATTATGAACTACTCCAGTGGAAAGGAACCTTTAATATCAGCTAATCCAATGTCCTTATTATCACATTATAACCAAAACCCAGAGGAGTAAAGTAACTCGTTGGAGACCAAACTGTATCAGTTTTAAAACTTCTCCAGTTCTTTTTCTACCTTGTCCTCTGGCTTATGCTATATTACTGGAGTGATTTATAAAAAGTTAGAGTTTGAAGAGACAGTAAAGATGATCTATTTTCTTATTGTCTCCTTTCCAATGAGTAGCTGTCAAGAATTTGCTTGACCCCCTTTAATGACAAGAAATTCACTCTCAAAAGATTCCAGGGCTGTTTTTACTAACACATTGAATAATTTTGGAGAGGTTTTTAACTTTTTGTTAAATATAAGGGCATTATAAAAGGTAATTAGTTGACCCATTGCCAAATCATTTTTCACCTTTTGATTAAGGTAAGAACAGAAGTGGTAAACATTATGATTAATATTATAAAATTAGAGAATCCCATGAAGCAAATCACGTTTAATAATGCATTAAAAGGACACTCATCAACCAGCGGAGTTCAGTGACTGTCCTAAAGAGTGATTGGGCACTAGAGAAAAAAGGGCGATGTTAACAGGATTATTTAATGTCCCAAATTTTTCTTATTCCTATTCAGTATTGCCAGTTTCTGTCTCTGTCCTAATTGAACTATGAAAGGAGCAACCACATTGGCAATAGATCAATATCTAATTTTCAAAAGTTAATTTTTTAAGAGAAACTTGGGTTCTTTTAGGGGAAAAAGGAATAATGATACATAATGAAAAATACTGTAACTATGCTGGCAAATTTTCTATGTAGAATTCCAACAGAATCCATCAATTATAGTAAATGACCAATAAAAATGTTCAATCAAAAACTCATTTTAAGATACATTGTTAATGAACTGTATATAATGACGCTTAATCAAAACTCGACAGGATCTCACAGGAGAAAAGTTCCACAGGACCTCAGAACACTATTGTTCTGAACAAAGATAACCATAAAACTAAACAATTAATAGCCTGCAATCATGTGGCACTCTCTGGGGAAACTCACTTTCATAACAAACTCTATTGTTTTTCAAAACACAGGAATTGTGTTTCATAATAGCACTGATGCATAAGCAAGAAGACATCATTTTTCAGGCTTTTTTAATTTGACATGGAGCTTTTTATGTTTTTTCTGCACTAAAGTATAACTAACAAGCAAAATCAGTAAATGAAGCTGCTGACAACAAATTCTGCCTCTATTTTACTTCACTTACAATCTAGAAATGACCACTACCTTAAATAAAAAGTGTTCCTATAGGATATTTGTGTCAAATAAATCCACATTGTGTGTTTATCTTTTCCTGGGCTGATAGGTAACATAGGATACTTTAAAATCTTGAGATACAGAGCCCTCAAAGTACAAATGAACATACAAATGAAAAGTTTAGACTAAGGAGCATAGTAGATTGTGAAAGCCACTTTGTTCACTCGAACATTTACCTAATCAGCTATGTTAACATTAGTATGTGATTTTAAATACTTGTCAACTCTCAGACCTCAATGTGCCTAACAGTAAAAATGCTATGCATTTAACATACATGCAGCCCATATATGAACCCTAAAATATAATTCTGTGCCAATTTTATTGGCAGAAAAATGAAATAGTTAAGATATACTTGCCAAAATCATGTTGGGAAGCATGAGATCCATTTGTAAAGATTTTATCAATCATAAATCAATGTTGTAGTATTTTACTGCTACAAATTTGGGCCAAGACCATTGACTAAAATGTTAATATATAGTTTATTTTTAATAAATATGCATACTGAGTATTAGAGACCTATTTTCTAAATATATAAATTAAAATGTATTCATGCCCCTTTCAGCTCTGGTCAAACTCAGAAATAAATGCATAGTAAAACCAATGTATATTTTCAAGTCAAACAGTTCAATCAGCGTCCTGTGGAAGTTAGTATCTAGCAACTCTTATTATAAATCAGGTGGCCTCTTCACCTAGCTAACAGAAAAATCATAGGTGAAAAATGGAAAAATCCTGTATTTTCCCATTAAGCCCCATAAACAATAGGGTTGCTATCAATCTCAGAACAGCTAGTCATGAAAACATTAATACTGGGTATAAGCAAGAACTTACTCAGAAAGACTCTACACTGAGAGTAGAAAGCCATGAACAAAGTCAAATCCAGTGATTCAGTTTGGTCAAAGAGCAAACAAAATTAAAAGCAAAAAAGTTAGAATCTGTATTTTACTCCAGGGAGATCCTGATACACACACACACACACACACACACACACACACACACACACAGAGGAGTGGGCAAAAGTAGGTTTACATTTGTTCCTTACATTTGTTCTGCATGTTCTTTACATGCAGGTTATGATTTTACAATAGCTTTATTAACTCAAAAGAACTTCACAATGTAACTGTAAACCTACTTTTGTCCATCTATGTATATTCCTAAATGTATATATAAAGTATAATATGTTTATATATAATTTAGGCTTAAACAAAAAGGAGACAAATAGGGTCTGAACAGATTGGTAGTAGCTGTACTACAGTGAGAACTAGAGAAAGGGGCAAAGCATAGACCAAGAAAGACAAGCTAAAGTAACAAAGACAGCACTGAATGTCACCTTTTAGTGAAGCCCTTGTTACTTCCAAATAGTTGCACACAGGGAAGGTCATTTCTAATCAATGTACAAGGAAAATGATGAGGACCCCTATAAATGCTCAGTATCACCTGCAGATGACTTCTGAAAGTAGTGTAGGCTCAGGCTTCAGTAGATCTCCTTTTTGGACTGGAGAGTGAATCAGTCAGGGTTAATCTAAACAGGAGACAGAAACCACCCCAGGTCTTCTTTCCTAATCTTCAAGTTACTGGAGTTTTGTCCATTGGAGACAGGAAGCCTCATGGACTAAAAAGACCAGTGGTTAAGATTAGACAAACAGTGTAGGGAACAAAAATACAGTATAAATCTTGCAACAATAGAAAAATTAGTTGTTATATTCATGACTCTGGAAGAAGAAAGGCCACAGGCAGAATAGAGATACAGATGTTCCTCGATTTGTGAAGGGGTTACATCCTAATAAACACATCATGTGTTGAAAACATCACATCAAAAATGCATTTACTACTATACTGTTGTGTATCAGTGGTTTCCCTTCATGGTCATGTGGCTGACTGGGAGCTGGGACTCACTGCCTCTGCCCAACATCACTGACAGAGTATTGCACCACATAGCTGGCCCAGGAAAAAAATCAAAATTCAAAAAAGTATGGTTCATAGTGAATGCATGTTGCTTCACACCATCGCAAAGTTGAAAAATTCTGAGTTGAATCACAGTAAGTCAGGGACCACCTGTACTTGCAGGAGCCTAGGAGAGAGTGTCTGTGCCCTGTGTGTCTTCTCCCTTCACCCTACACCCAGCTGTGCTGGGTCTATAATTACATAGCTCCCAGTTTGCGCAGTCTCCCAGTGACTGATGCTTGTGTGCATAGATTCCACTAGTTTCCTTTATTGCAAAATAACCACCTATGAATTAAGATGCAAAGAGTATATGAAAGTCTGCAGACGTTATGCCCCAGTTCTGAATTTCAATAACATTAAATACATGACTAGGCAATAATTTTCAAAGGAAATTGGACATTAGGGGCCAAAATAAGGCAGGTATATTAGCACTGCTGGTACATATTCAAATGTTTAAATTAATTCATTGGAAAGCACCAGTGTCGGACTCCAACTCCTAAAGATTTCTGGAAATGAGAAGAGTCATTGGTAAAAGAATGGCATCCTTTCCCAGCGCCAGTTCGATTCTGGATCTCATGAGTGACCAAGGGCAGTCCTGGTTAATGAAGGATGATAGCCTTAACTACCAGATCAGCTTGGACTTAATTGTAAATCCCAGAAGCAAGCAAATATCAAAGAGGACAGATGTAGTGTCAGTTCTCATGTGAGCTATTCTTACGAACTTAAAGACCCACCCATCATATCCCTTTCCCCTCCCTAGTCCAGGCTTGTCTTCTGGAATATTATTCTAGAACCTCTGGAACACTGTTATAGCCTGAATAACTCAGGATTCTGGAAAGAAACAGCTGAAAGGCAGGCAAAAGACTATAGCCCCCCGAGTCAATCTAGATATCTACATGCAACTTGAGGAATTTCCACAAAAGTCGAAATTTTGTCAGAAAAGATTAGGAGCTCTGAGAGAGATCTGATAATAAAGAAAAGATAACAAATGGGAGGTTTTTTCAAGGCAGGGCTTTAAAACATTTAAGGTGCCTATAAAATGAGCTTGTCAAAATGCAGATTCTACTGAAGTGAATTCTGGACACAGCCAGAGATTCTGCATTTCTAACAAGGTCCTGGGTAATGCTGGTGCTGCCAGTTTGCAAAGCATGTTTGGAAGAGTCAGTCTCTAAAGGGCAGTAGTTCTCAACCGCCAGTGGTAATCGTCTCCCCAGGCACATTTGGTGATGTCTGGAAACATTTTTGTCTGTTGCAACTGGGGAAGTGTTACTGATATCTAGTGGGTAGTGGCCAGGGATGCTGCTAAATATTCCACAATGCACAGGACAGCCCAGACAACAAAGGGTTATCTGGCCCAAAATGTTGCAAAACCCTGCCAAAGAGAGCTCCTTCTGAAGGGTTTAACTTCTAAGTGTTTTTGCCTCAGAAAATGGGTAGGGTTGTGATAAATATTTAAAGGAGAATCATTCATAGTCTCCCTGGGTCACTGCCATGTTCTTTAATTACCCAAACCCTTCAGTAGACTTATATATTTTCCACCCAACTTTGTTTAGTAGTATTCTAGAGGTTAGCAGAAAAAGGGAGAGTAAAGGAGGCAAGGGCATTTTACAGGTAAAACCATCTCAGAGAAACTATGAGAAAGCTGCAGGCAGTAACAATGGGCAGTGGAGAAAAACGAGGTTTACAACGCAGAAGGTAGTCCAGGAGTTCCCAGTGAAGGGACAGATGGCCCCAGCAGAAAGGAAAGTATTGGGACTAAGCATGCAACTCGAAGGACCATTCAGTCATCCTGGTTCCAAACCTCCCATTCTTACCAGTAGGGAATAGTTTTCTCACATAAGAAGTACCTCTTTTATCCAAGATATGTAAGATGTGGAATGCTAATATGAAGGACTGGTGAGCAAGGCTATTAGTCAATACAAAGGGGTTTGGTAGGGACAGTGTCTATGGTCCATGGTGGACCAGGTTAAATATTTTGAACATGTACACACATGTGTGTGGATATTTGGCAGTTTGGTAAGAATGGGGAGAGCTGCATGGAAGCAGCCCAGGGAATGGAGAATGGTGGGTTAATAGTACTTGAGGTCTCTGGTGTATAGAAGACACCATATCATGGCAGTCATTCATATCAAAGGATCTTTAACCTTACAGTTCCCAGTAGGGAGAGATATAATTTAGGATGGGCCAAGGATCCATCAGAAAAGAAGTTCAGCAGACTTTACAGGATAGGCAGAGTTAGGTGAACAGTTTACAACAAAAATATCCCTAGAAAAGAAATTGCCTCATGTTGCCTCAAGCAAGGGTTTCTCATCCTGCAAGTGGCCCAGTTAATAAATTAAGAACACCTCAACCAACCAATTGATTCAGAAATAGACCATGTGGAGTTGCTTTTCCTGTGATACCAAACTAGAGCAACAGGTAGACAGCCCTCCGTCTCCTCCAAGACAAACAAGAATAAATTGCTTTTCAATTCTCATCTTGAGAACCAGATGGGAGGTATGATAAATATACTTCACTCCACTGAGGATATAAATTGGAAAAGAATTTTTCAATGAACAAGTTATAATTAATAAAGAATGGCATTTTGCATGAAGAAAGAGCCACTAGCTTCTGAACTTGGTGGCTATAATGCCACCCTTTTCAAAGTTGGGTTCCAAAAAATGAAGGTTTGAGACAAAACTGGGGTAACTCCAGGCCCTCAAAAGTGACAACTGAGCAAATAAAACTCACCCTAGGAAATTAGTCACTGCCCTTTCTGCCTGCTGTCCCGGACAACACCAGGGTCAGAACCTCATCCATTTGTAAATTCTCATTCACTTGACACTCCTTTATCTAGGATGTGTGTGTTTGACCTGCGCTCTGTCTTGTTCCTGCTTTTTAGACAAGCTATCCACATTTCCTTGACCTTTAACAAGTTTAGAGCTCTAATCTCTATGGATGACTCCAACCCACGCACAGCACTGAGGAGAAGCAGCTTCCAAAAGAAAGTAGTTGGAACTCAAAAAGAACTAACCCATCCTTCTCCTTCTCTTTTCTTATGTCACAAATGATGTGCATTTTGTCTCGGAGAACTTAGGAAGCACTGCAGAGATGGATGAATGAGAGAATGACCAAGTAAATTGTCTGTACTTGACAGCATTTGCCACTGAGTCTTTAATTATAACATGATCAGTAAAAGCAATGGCTAACTATTCTAACTATCTGAGCACTATTCTAAATCCTTTCATCCTTACATATTATTAGTATCTCTTTACAGATCAGAAAATAGAGGTACAGAGCAGTTAGTGACTTGCCCAAGGTCAATAATTATGTGGCATTGATAATAACTAACATCTTTGTAGTACTTATAATGCACTATACCATGTGCTAGGTGTTGGGGATGCCTCTGCCCTCCTAGAGCTTACAGTCAGTCTACTGGGTGGAGCCCAGAAGCACTGCTCTATCTTTAATTCAGAGTGGTTCAAACAGTGAGCCACAACCATTGTCATATAAGGAAGGAGAAAAGGAAGGAAGGAAGGAAGGAAAGGAGGAGAGGGGAAGGGAGGATGGAAAGCATGGAAGAAATGGAATGAAAACATTAAGGAGCATTGTATATAGCTAGTATAATTATTGTTTCATGAAATCTTGATTCAAGTGTGTATATGTGTATATGTGTGTGTGCATGTGTGATGCATCTTGGTGTCAAATGTATTCAGTATAGGTTACATTCAGAAAATGTGGAAGACATCGCCCTAACAAATTGCACACTGTCTGTGTTATACTCCCTGAGGTACCTGTGACAATACTCTTCACACACAGGGTGCTCAGTTTGGCCAGGGAGCCTTTTGTGCTTAAAGTACACATTTTTATGGGGGAAAAATTGTGATGCCACATTCAAGTAGTCATCTAAAGGTTGCATTGTTGACCAGATTAGAAAGACATGTTACCCACCTCTAGAAGCCTGCCCTCGAAGCAGACATGCAGGCATGTAGATGCAACATTCTTGGAGGCCATCAGACAGCTCTGCCAGCAGGGAGCAGGTCCTCTTTACCGGCCTGTTTCAGGTCCCAAGCCTGCTGGGCTCACTCTTGATTTATTCTGTGCATGAAACATGCATATGACTTTAATAGGTTTGTGTGTTTCATATCAAGAGATGCAGGGAGGAAAAAGTGTATATTTTAAAGTGCTGTAGCTTTCACAGGAGGCACATTTGTCATAGGCGTAGTTCTTATCCATAACTCATTGCAAAGTCAGCATGCTTTTGTTGTCACCGCTGCTACTATTTTATATTCTGCAGCAAATTCTTCGAAATGGTACCCCTTTTCTACTTCTGGCTCTAGTGTTCAGGAAGACAACATAATGTTGTCTCTCTGTTGCCCTAATTGTTTGGGTTTTTTTTTTGGTAGACTTATTTAAATCCATGTCAGGGCGACTTCTGTTAGGCATTTCCTCCTCCCTCCCAAGGTTGTTATAGTGTATTATTTACCCACAGTAACCAAGGGTGATGATTATTTTCAATTTCAAAACTCATCACTTCTGCTCCTTCATTTTGTAACCATTACTTTTTATTCGTTCTGTACCCTGCAGCATTTTATGAAATATAAAATATAATGAAACATTCAGACATTTGACATTCTCCTTAAGCTACAGCGTACACACGCTTTAGCTTTCATTTCATTAGTTACCTCCGCTCTCCGACGACGTTCTCAGAATCACAAAGCAGACCCACCTGCACTTGCTGGTTGGCAGTGGCAACCTATTTTCATCATCATCACCATCATTCTACTTCCCTTTCCACAGAAGAGTATACAAAGGCCAGACTGGCTGTACTAACAGCCACTGTTGTGAACCCTGCCTCATCCACTCCTGGTTCCAGGTCAGCCCTAGACGGGGGAGGAGAGGTACAGACAGGACTTGGAAAGTCAAAGGTGGGCAGTGACACAATGAGGGTCACTCAGTTCTCCTAGCTGCCAGGAGTTTGTAATGTGTTTATGTTCTCCCTCCCAGTTCCATGCTACAACTTTCAGAATTTCCCCAGAAATGAATATTTTCATAGAAAAATTAGTGTGCATGCATATGATATTCATCAAATATAAAAATAACTGGTATAAAAATTAAAGTGGGAACTTCCTCAGTTGGTGTCCTTACAATGACCTCATAAACTGGCACTTGGAGATATTTGTCCCCAGAGAGAGGCAAGCCTGTGTCCTTCACAGCCCATAATCCACAGGAAGTCATCCCAGGCCTCTGTAGAGATAAGGTAATTTCTCAGAGGCAGGATGGTATATAAGAAAGAAGAACTATCAGGATCCAGGGGACTTCCATGCAAAGGATCATTTCTGCTACTGAATTGTTACTTCACCTTGAAGACCTTCAAAGGTCTCCTGCATGTGAAGGGAGAATGGACTTTTCTACTAAGACACTAGGATCTCATCTACGATCTTGTGGGTCCCAGGCCTCACCCTTGGCTGTCAGCCACAGTGCAAATGTTTGCAGAGCCTAAACTGGTATGCACCACTGCCCTTGTCTCACAGCTTTCTCCTGCCTTCTCAGAAAAGAAAAGCCTCACTTTATTCACTACATTCCTGGCCCATCTGTGGGTATCAAGGATTTCCCAGCAGCCCCAACTATGCTCAACATTTAGTGTGGCACTGCCAGGTGACCTTCAAACATTTTCTCCTTCAGGGTGGCTTGAGGTTGCCATGAAGGACTCTGCAGTGGGTGTTTTTCTTCAGGATTGGCCATTTGTGTCATTTAAGGCAGGGTACGGTTTTAATATTCACCCTTGTCATTTGTAGCATCCGAATCTCCCATCATAGGGACCTTTGTTACCTGAGAGAACTCACAATTTTATAGCTCAAGCAAATTTGTTCATTATTATTTTTTTCTGGCTAGAGTTCAGTGGTAACACAGAGTCTTTCTCCAGGATTTTTCAACCAGGCATCTTAAGATTCAGAAACAGTGAGGAGCCTTTTTTTTTTTTTTTCTTTTTGACTGTGCTACAGCTAAATCAATGAAAGAAATTGAGGCCAGAGTTAGTGAGAGAGTAGAGCAAGAGTGAGAGAGAAGAGCAAGAGCAAGTGGAAGAGAAAGAGGAGAGAGGGAGAGACAAAGAGAAAGAGAGAAAGAAAGTGTTCCCTGCCCTGCTTGAATTTCACTGTTAACCCTCCCACTGATCCTATGCAATAGCTCAAACATTTTTTCAATAAATTCCTCTTTTGCCTAAGAAGGTACCACTGGGGTCTGTTACATGCAATAAAAAGAATCCTAAGCAAAACAGGGTCAGAAGAGAGCCTCAAGTAATATAGTCTAAAAAGTCACTCAATGCCTAGATTTCCTCTACCATGTAATACAGTGAATGCCCCTGTGACAGGGGACCGGCTACTTCCTCAGACACTTTCTACCCCAACTCTAGCTGTTATTAAGTTATTATACTGAATTGAACCTTTCCCATGGTACTTTCTTCTTGTTATCCCATGAACTACTCCTCAGACAGAACAAATATACCTTCCAGATGGCAGATCTTAACTATTCCAAGGCAGGTAAAATGCCATCTCTTCCTTGAGGTGTTGACGTTTGTTTTTGCACAAGCTCCAAATATCCAATTTCTTTCTCTCTTTCTCAGATGTTATCTTTTTAAATCCCTTCCTGTAAATAGTTTCCTGACTACCCAATGTTATGGAGCCCAGAGCTAGACACAGCACTCCAAGTAGAGACTGAGCAGGGCAGAGCACAGTGGAACTCTCTCCTCCCTGACTCCAGGAGTGCATTTGCAGCCCAAGTTTGCACTCACTTTGTGAACTTACTGTTGACTGACATCTCTAATTGCTTATGCTACAGATCTGTCCCCATCTTCTCAGCCTTGTGCTTATGAAGTTGCTTTTTAGATCCAAGTGTAAGATTATATGCACTGTCCCTATTAATTTAATCTCAAATTCAGTGAATCAAAAATTGAAGAGATGATGAAAACTTTCTAGGGATGGATGATGGTGATGATCCCCAATAACATAAACATATTAATGCCACTGTACTGTACACTGAAAAATGGCCAGAAGGATAATGTTACTTATATTGTGAATATTTTACCAAGCTAAAAGACTGAGAAAATTGGAATATGGGCTGGATATTATAATCTAGGGAGTCATTGTTAATTTTTCTTAGGTGTGATCAGTAACAATAGAGCTATATTGGAAAATGTACTTTTAGGAGATACTCAATCACTTAGCAGTCAAATTTCATGAGGTCTGCAATTTGCTTCCAAATGGTTAAAAAGATAGATATTTAGAAAGATAGATAAAGAAAACATAAAGTGTTAATAGTTTTTTAACCTAAGTACTCAATATGTAGTTTTCATTATGGTATTCTTTCAAACTTTTTATATATTGTTTTTTTCTTATTAAAAAGTTGGAGAAAATTCAACCCAATATCTTAGCTTGTTAAGATGCTCTAACCTTTCAGCCCCACTACCTTCAGTCCTGTATCTCAGGTAGTAGGAGCAGACTGGCAATGGCTTGAACTACTATGGGCTTTTCATCTCATCTTTGCCTGAGAATCCTCCTTCCTCATCCCTTCCTCAGCTTCATACTGACTCCCACAGCCCTCCTTAGGAAAATTCCCAAACCCCAGGCTTCTGTGCCAAGTCCTTGTATTTTATCATCCTATATGATAAAACTTTCTATGTAACTCAGATATTTGCTACTCAAAAGTCCCCAAGCCCTCAATGCCTCTGGATCATCACTTTCCCCTTTAATCCCTATATCAGACAGCTCACATAGTAAACTGCAGGCAGCCTCTCTCCTTGTTATTTGGTTGCATTTCCAAGGGGCTGATGTTCCTGCCACTCACTCAGATTTTCTGCTCCTTTTCACCATCCTCCTAGAGCTACCCCTTCTCTTTCCAGCATTTTACCCTATAGCAGACTTTTCCCTTTCTCCTGCACTACTCCAGCTTACCAGGAATATAGGGCTGTTTTATATAACATGATTTTCAAAATAACTCATTAATAATGGGGGAATAATTGCAGCCCATGGCAGGAAGTATAATAACACTGCATTCGTATACCTTAACACTTCATCAGTGGGAACTTTCGTTGGCCCTTTCTCTCCCAAGAGCCCCACCTGCTGCCTGCTCCCATCTCTACCTCCAAAACCCTTCCCACTGCCCTTTCCACTTTGTTCTGAATCCTGGGAACCAATATGAAAACCCCAACTACCTGACATTGTGTTATCTGGGTCAGTTTTTCTCTTCTGGCCAAACCTTTCCCATTATACTACTCCTAAGAAACCTTGTGTTTTAGAATTAAAAACAGCCTATTCTAGCATTTTCTTAAGTATTTTTCCTTAAGGATTTTTCTTAAGGATTTTCCCCCTAAAAGATACTCTGCTGGTTCAAACCTTCCTGAGAACTAATTGGTTACCTCCACTATAAAACAAGAAGATCTCTGAGGGCTGGAACTCTTGCTTGAATCACCTGCACCCAGCACAGTGATGGATGCCTGATAGATTCTCAATGACTGTTTGATAAGGAAGGGAGGAAGGAAGCAGAAAGAAACACAAGATCGCAGGAACTTTTCCTGCACTTCTGAAATTGTATAGTGAAACTTTTTGAAATCTTCCAGTGAACCCTTTGGGATGTTTGAGCTTCTGGCATGTCCTTTCTGCTTTATGCTGTGTGTCTGGTAGGGGTAGGACCCAGTGGGGTTGGGGGAACAGTGCAGTCCAGTGCTGCCTATGACTATAGATGGGGCAATTCTAATTCTATAGTGGATAGTATTTGGAGTCCTGCTTGTCCACAGATGTAACCTACATTCTCTAATATTTGTTTTATTAACAATGAAATTGATATTTTAGTTACATTCTAATAAATATCAATTGTTTAGATAATAAAGTTGATACTTTGGTGACATTCTCTATTATCACTATGATAACTGTAATAAATTAGATATTCTGGTCTTAAGAAGTTGCTCTTCAGCAAATGGCTTCCCACTAGACTAAGAATCAAATCCAAATCCTGTGCCCTGCTATGGCCCGCATGATCAAGACTTGTCTTTCTCTCCAACTGAATCTCCGTCCACTCTGCCCTCTCTCACCTCACTGTAGCTCCAACCCCTCTTTCCCTTCCAGAGACCTCACCAGGCTCATTGGTGCTCTAGACCTTCGCATGCATTCCTCCTCCAGCCGTTCCCACCGCCCACCCCCAGCTGACTTCCTGTCTTGGGGTCTCAGCTCAAAAGCCACCACCCCAGAAGAGTCTTTCATGAGCATCCACTCCTCACATCACCTCGTGACTTTTTTTTAGTCACATCATTCTATTTTATTTTCTGTGACATACGTATCATGACCTAAAATTATCTTTTTGTGTTTAATAACTCACTTCATAGTTTCTATTCTTTGTCCACCATCAATGGGATGTCAGTTTCATGAGAGCAAAAACTTTTTCTTATCCATTTCTATATTTCCTACGCTAGAACAGTACCTGGCACATAGATAGTACTTAATATATATTTCTAGGATGAATTTAGGAATAAATGGATTAAATAATACTACAAGTATTTGCATAATGTGCTCATAGTTTAAGGTATTAGGAATTTCAGGAACAACTTTGAAGAACTATGTCAGTGTGTCTGCTTTAGAAACAACTTATTTACATAGTAGTAACAGCTATGGAGGTCAAACTGATGGAAACAAAGTGATTGCCAGGGGCCCGAGGAAGACTAAAACCTAAAATGGGGCATTGTTGTTTAATGAGCGTACAGTTTCAGTTTTGCACGATGAGAAAGTTCTGGAGATCATTTCACAGCAATGTGAATATACTTATTACTACTAAACAGTAAGCTTCAAAATGGTGAGGATAGTAAATTTTATGTCTATCTTACCAAAATAAAGAAAGAGGCAAGGACATTGCTTATAATTCCAAGCAGCATTCCCTAAAACCGCTACTGTCCTACCATTTGCAGCATCTCATTTTTGTTTTCCCTTCAATCTCTAGGAAGTAAATGACTCTCACAGTCCACCAGGGAATTGTCTGACGTCAGAAGCCTCCTTCCCTCTACTTGTGCCATGATTTTAACAGTGGAGTGCACTGTTTCACTTTGGGGTCGTCTGTCACACTTTGGGTTAGATTAACCTGTTTCATCACTGCTTCTTGGTTCTCCATTCCCCTTCAATTCCTTTATTCCTCTGTGGAGCCTCACTCTGCTTCTCTGAGCACATGGGCCAAGAGCCTTCTTCCTACTTGCATTCCACGTCCACCCACAGCCAAACCTTCTCCCAAGCTGCACTCTAAACGCAAAACATCGTCCCCATCTACACGCATCTACTTTTCTCCCTCCCCGTACTTAAACGGCTCATAAAAACCCACTTTTCATAAAGCCTTTCTAGAACAATAAATATTGTGTATTTATAGTTTACTTTCCAGGGTCTTCCAAAAGAGAATTTGTGGCATATATGATCAGCTGGGAAAAAATTGTTTCTCTTATATACAAGATAAATTGTATCACACTGTATACTATCCTTATCTCCGTGACTTAAGTAACATAAAATTTTCAGTTAATTATATTATTAATATCCACTTGCTTATTACCAGTACCACTATAATCTGAAATTAAATATTTTAGGAGACACCATGGAATAATTAATACCACTTAATGAATATTTACAATGTGTTAAGCACTTATAATAGGTATTTTATAAAGTATCCAATTTTCACAATAACCTTTCAAATTTGGGGAAAATTATTAAAATGATTAATTAAATATTTCTCAATCTAAAAAATGAGAACTAAGCCTTTATTCATATTTAAAATATAAGTTAATACTAGGCTTTAGCTTAGGCTTCTGAAAAACATGACTTCTGTCTTGCTCACCATTATGTTTAGCATCTAACACATAATAAACACTCATATATATGGTGGATAAGTGAATAGACGTGAAGAAAGTTGCTTGAGGTTGTATAAAAGAGAAATCCTAAAATTTGAATTAATTCAGCCCTCTAAGATATCAACGGAAATTTTTTTTTCCTTTTTCTTTTTTTTTCAGAACTAAAAGACATCCTGGTCCTTTCCATTATCAAATTAATCCCTGCTTTTACCCAATTTTACATTACTATTATTAAGTACTTTAATTTTACAGATTCTAGGTTGAGTTTAATGACTCAGAACAACAGACCTACAAGACAGGCGAGCTTCCAAAAGGTGGCAGCAGCGTGTCAGTCACATGACCCAGGCTGTCGGGCTTTAAACTACTGGCCAGTTTCATTGACGGAGAGATAAGTGAACATTTTCTTCTTTTTGCTCCAAAATAATATATTGTAAAAGTAATTGAACTTAAACCATATTCACTATATAGCAGAAGACATTTTAGATACACTTTGAAAGGAGAAGAAATGTAAGGTGCACTAAAGAGCTTTCTCACCATTTCTTCCCCTCTCAGAAAGTCAAAATCACGTCTCAGCAGTTTCTGCTTCTCTGATGTGAAGCTCGTTCTAACAAAGTTTCCCCAGCTGCTTGTTTGTTAGAAGTCTTGGTTGGTTTCCTCTTTTTGTCAGCTTAGTCACCTTTTCTACAGTTTGTATACTAATGAAAGAGATACCCCCCAATTTACCTTCTCAACTTCCTTTCAGTTTTCTTTGTTCATTTGTTTGTTTTTGTAAACTGCAGAATCAGAACACGAGAAATAGATGCATAGTAGCATGAAGTTGTTGAGAGACTGCTTTTACCCAACTAGAAGAAAGTATTTCCACTTCACTTGCATTGGTTTTCTTCATCCCACCTGTCAAGATTCTGTCTCCCCAACCCACGGTGAACACAGCTCACTGAAAGCACACAGAGGAAACATCTTGAGTGAGGGCTAAGGCACAGTTCCACGCTGGAAAGGACACTGGAAGTCCAATGGAGTAAGGTTATTTATTGAGCCAGGTTCAAGGTCCATTACAGAAATGGAACAGGAAAAGTTGGTATTAACAAAGACCCAGAGGAAAGAAAGACTGTGTCACTTTTAAGAAGCTGGAAATAATTCAGAATATCTGGATGAACGTAAGATATCTATCAGCACCTACCAGTCAGTCCACAGGCCTTTATCAGTGAAATTTCCATGCCTAGGGCCTCAGGCTTCCTAGTCAGCAATGTTTTGTGTACCTTCAGCCTCCGTTGATCAGAGCTGGTCGAACCAGGGGTGGCTCTATCTCAGTAATAGCCAGTCTTCCTGCTGGCTAATGACAGAGGACCCATGGCTTGACATGGACAATTAACTGGACCAATAAGTTTCCTTTCTCAGAAATTTGAACTAAGACCTCTAGAAAATGAGCAAGATATGAGCAAGAATTAAAACCGAGATGTATGTGATGGGACTTATGCACAGTAAAATTATGAAGAAGTGAACATTATGAGTAAGGATAAAAGGTTAATTAAGAGAGAAAAAATGTAACAGATATGCAAAAAGCGCAAAGCATGCTCCTCTAAGCACTTCCTTAAAGTACAATTTTATTTTTAAAAATTAACCTGGCTGGTGCGGCTCAGTGGATTCAGTGCCGGCCTGTGAACCAAAGGATTTGCCAGTTTGATTCCCACTTAGGGCACATGCCTGGGTTCAGGCCAGGTCCCCAGTAGGGGGCACATGAAAGGCAACCACACATTGATGTTTCTCTCCCTCTCTTCAGCTCTTAAATAAATAAATAAATAAATAAAAATTTAAAAATATCTATTTTTTAACAAATCTATCCCACAACTTTACCCTCATAAGCATTAACAACTAGGCTGTGTGCTTAACCTGACCATGGTCTACTTCACCATCTTTGTCCTTTCATCACCATTATAGCAGTACTCTCAAAGTGCATTTGCATTTCTCATCTCATTCCATGGCCCAAAGGAGCCCATTTCACAGATTGTAAAACTGAGCATTACATGGATAAATGACTGGTCCAAGTGAATTTTTCATGACCCTTCATTAAAACTTACATATTTTACTCCTTTAGCATTATTTGCTTCAATGTGCCATGACTAAATTGCAAATTATTCATTAAGAGCAATCAGGTCCTACATTTGCACTGGCCAGAGATTTTTCATAGCCATTCCCTGCTTTTCACCCAGATTTCAGTTGCACACTATAAATTATTTATATACCTAAAAGTATGGAATATTTTTAATATTTGGTTAATGACTTTTAGTGTATGCCACTATTCTGATACTGCCCATCCACTGAGCTTAGTGCAAATGACATTATTAAATGGTACTGGTAGCATAAAACTACATTTTTAAAATTGTGTGCTTTGGAATATTTTATTTTAATAAAGCTTTTGCAATAGAAACCTTCCCCACCCACATTTTCTCATTAAAAAAAATTGCTCTAGGCCTTTAAATGAAGGCCAATTGAAAAATTAATCATGATTGCTATAGTCGTGACAAAGTTGCTTTGAAATGTGTTTAACTGAATATCCTTTACTATGAACATCAAGTGCTGCAAGTGTGGCAGAAAGAGGAGGAATCTGAGTACACATCCAGGTAAATTTCAAAATGGCAAAGGGTTAGTTAATTGGTCAAATTTTGTTAATTGCTCTATTCCATCTCCATGTGTTGCCATGGAAATACATACATAGCTAAAACACATATGCATGCGAACATACTCACACTCACAGTATTTTTTGTACTTACACATTTGACCACATTCTCATTTTATTCAATACATATGAAATGTTCCTCAGGCATCTCATTGCTGCTGCTCTCAGATGTCTGTAAAAAAGTGAAATAATATGTGCAACAGATAAACTGTAGTGAATCTTTTAAAACAGAGCATATTCCACAAAACCCAGATTTTTCAAATAAGCATCTGTCCGTATATAACGTGAGATTCCAAATAACATTTTATTCAAATAACCTAATCAGAGAAATAAAGTCTTTGTGGGTAGGTGGGATTTGGGTTATAATATCTGTGTTTTCCAGGTTCATCCTTACTGCACCTGAAGGTAGCAAATAGGTGTAAAAGCCATCCAGGCCCCTCCACTGCCCGCATTATGAGTTCTTTGTGATTGTGCGGAGACGCATTAGCATGGCCCTGTGGCTACAGGACTGCAGGGGAATTACTGCATTACAGCTTTGGCTGACGCTCTAGAGGCAGGAAGCTAATGGATAACATAATATGTTTTAAAATTTCCAAAATTTGATTAGCATTAAAAATCCTAAAGGGAGAAAGTTCTGATGAAGAACCACCCTTGTCCCTTCAGTTGTTCCTCTGGACTTTCAAGAAAGCTGCTGACCTCTCCTATGAGCACTTTTCAGTTCTCAGGAATCTGGGTGATAGAGCAATTTGAGTTATTGCTGTTCGAGGAAAACCTGGCTAGTGCAGCCCAGCCAACCAAGCCAAAGATTGTGTTCCTGATACAGCCTGAGAACTCAGTAATACTTTAACCCACGATTGCAGATAACCATTTACATGCCTCTTACTTGGAGGTCAGTAATGATTATTAGTTGGAGACTTACTTTTATTTTTCTTAACACTAAAGCCTTCTGGCTATGGAGGTAAGAGTTGGGGAAGAAGGCAGGGTGGAGGATGGCTTGTTCTAAAAGCTAAGAAAGTGTGTAAGACAATGTTAGTGAAGTGGCTTGCTCTCTCCCTCTCTCCCCTACTCCTCCCGTCCCGGTCTCTCATCAGTTCTCATAGAATCTAAGGCTTCTAAGAATGTTAATTTCTAAAGCATTAAATTTTAATTCCACATATTAAACTGTCCCCAAACTGTCCCCCTCTTGGAACATTGTGCCAAGTGACACTCCTGCCAGGGGATCTGAGTGAGCCCACCTCCCAGCAACCTCCCCAGCTCTGTAACAGGCTTTCTCCACCTGTGTTGCTTTCATAAATGTGTTTATATGTTTAAATAGAGCTCATTTTGCCATTGGCTTAAATTATACTATTTGTAAATCTAACCTTTTAGTGTTTATATTCATACGTTTCACAATAGTAAATCAATCTTGCATTCTTAGGATAAAATCTACAGGATGGAGATAAATGATTCTGTGAATACCCTGCCCCTGTCAGTTTGATCTCCTTTAATTTAAGATTTCAACATCTATGCTAATTAGGGAGATTGGTATCTGCCAGTCTTCAGTAGCTGAGAGCACAGAACACCCAGTGCCTGGAACACTTGGGGCCAAACATTTCTCAGCTATTAGGTGTACAGTGCGGTGTAGAAACACAGGGGAGGGTGTTTCATGTGGTCAGTAAATTACAGGGACTTGTAATGCATTTAGTATGCCATAGATCCTAAGATGTACTATACTAACGAACTCTGTTAAGCTGTGTTTTCTCCATGGCTTATTAAATTTATTTGACTAAATATACAGAATGTTTTCTATATAGAATAACTGCTAAACTCTGACAGGACATTTGAGTGTTTCATTTAACACTTGGAAAAGAGTATAGTTTTCTTTCTATTCTATGTTTGGTATAAGTTTTATGTTACCTTCACAAAATTAAACCATCTTTTCCTGCTTTCTAAAATGGTTTAAATGGAAAACATGTAATTTTTTCCTTGAAAGCTTGAAAAATATGCTTCTAAGAAATCTAGTCCCAGTGATTTTTATTAAATTTTTAAAAAAACTTTTATTGGTATATTTTGGTTTTATATTCTTCATTGGTAATTTTAGAAAATATTTTTAAAAGAATACCTACATCATTAAGATATTCATATTAATAAATTATATATGATGTTTTTTAAAAATGTCTTTGTCACTTCTTTGCTGTCCATTTTTATTTATAATATTGTATTTTCATTTTCTCTCCTTTTTCATTAGAGTTTCCAAAATGTTTTATTATATTTCCTTCTCTATGATTTTTTATTTATATAATTGTCACTACTTAAGCTTATCCATTGGTGTTCTTTTCTTTTCGAATGCTGAAGAGTCTTTCCTTATTGGTTAGTTAATATAACTTTAAGGCTCTGGATTTGCTTTTGAGTGACTCTTTGCCAATGTTTTATAAATTTGGCTTTGCATTTTACTTCCTTTGAAATTTAATATTGCTACTCATAATTTGTGTTTGATTGTCCTTACATTTCAGATCCATGATTCTCAAATGTGGTCTAGGAACATTCAGGAGTCCCTGAGACCCTTTCAGAAAGCTCTTGGGGTCAATATTTTCAGGATACTGTATTTTGCCATGTATAGTATATGCTTTTTTGCCCAAACTTTTGAGGGAAAAATAAGGATGCACATTAGACATGAGTATAATGATTACATCCCATGGGTATAATTATGGGTACAGTAATCCTCTGTATAATGCACACAAAAACATGTGTGTGCATTATACACAACAAAGTACAGTAATTCTACGAAGTCACTTGCCTCTTCACTCCCGTTCTTTCAGAAGTGTAGAGTAGAACTTTCCAGTCTGCGTGGCTCATGGCTCTGATGCATGCCTTTGTCACACCCTCATGGTTCATAGTATGTGTTTTTGTACATCTTTGTGTTTTAAAAATTCCTCAGTTTCTATAAGCTTGCAGAAAAAAAAACAGAGAAGAAAGTCACTGTGACCTTGAGTTAGGCCAAGATTTATTAAATAGAATACAAAAGAATGAACCATAAATTTAAAAAAATTGATAAAATAGACTTAACCAATATTTGAAACTTGAGCTCTTTGAAGGACACTTATTAAAAAGAAAGAAAGGAAAGAAAAGTCAAGTCACAGAGTAGAAGAAAATATTTGCAAAGCATATCTGATAAAGGGCTAGGACCCAGAAGGTATAAAGAACTCCAAAGATTCAGTAATAAGAAGACAGCCCAAAGGGCAAAAGATTTGAACAGACACAGCACCAAAGAAGACATACAGATGGCAAATAAGCACTAAAAATATCCACCACATCCTTACTCATTAAGGAAATGCAAATTAAAATGACAGTAAGATAATGCTGCACATCTATTAGAAAAGCTAAAATAAATTTTTAAAAAACAGACAATATCAAGTCCTGGTAAGAATGCTAACCGGACTACTCATATATAGCAAAAATGCAAAATTGTTTAATCATCTTGGGAACTATTTTTTTATAAAGTTATAATTTCTTATAAAGTTAAGTATACCCTTAACTATGATACAGCAGTCCCACTCCAGGGTCTTTACACAGAGAAATGGAGACATATGTCCACACAAAACCCGGACGTAAATGTCCATCACACTCTATTTGTGGTAACTGAGGACTGGAAAACCCCAAATACTCATTGACTGGCGAATAGATTTTAAAAAATCATGGTACAGCTATACAATGGAATATCACTAAACAATAAAACAAACCAAACTACTTATAAATGTAACAACATAAATTAATCTTAGAAGCATTATGCTAAGTGAAAGAACCCAGATTCCATAGCCTATATCAGCAATGTTTAATCGGGGCACTGCAAGAATTTTTAATACATGTAACACCTAGTTTAGCCAGGGGCACTGACCTCTTTTCCCTTAGACTGTCACAAAAAAGCCCCCCAAAACAGCCAACACAACAATTGCCAGTTGGTGTGAATAACTCAGAATTATACTTTTTTTATTGTATCAGCAAAAAGACATGTTTTTTGGTGTGACACAGAATTTTAGTAATTAGTTTATGTGTGCCATGAGATGGAAAATGTTGAAAATTGAGGGCCTATGTAATAATTATGGTTTTATTACATGATATTTGCAAAAACTTAAACTCTAGGGTCAGATGAAATATCTTATATCTTGATTGTGGTGATGGTCATAGAACTGAATAGATTTGTCCAAATTCATAGGATTATACACCTAATAGGCGAATTTCACTATATGTAGATCAATCAACTTGACTTAATTTGTAATACAATCTGTGTATGTTGAACAAGAGTTGGTGGTAGTAAGCCTAGAGTGGGCTCACTGCATAATCCATACCAATATAATTATGCCTCCGAAATTCTTCCTTATCTTAGCTTTCTCTTTAAAACATTTTCAGGGTCTCAACCTATAGATTTAGAAGAGGATAGTGATTTCTCTTGGCCCTGAAAAAAAGCAATAAGCAACTCCACAGAGCAAATATAGGGAGGCTTATTTGTCATGAAATCTTAAGACTGAAATAAAACCTAGCAGGACCCAATATCTATTCTTCTATCATGAAGCCTTTTCTTAAAGATAAGAAGTTATTTTATAAAGAAAGGTAAGAAGGCAATTTTGTTACTCTCTTCTCTGCTATCTGCTCCTTGGAATTGCAAGAGAGAAAGGAAAAGATGTAAAGACTGAGGAAATACATTGATAATACTAAAAACCCACATTCACATTTACTCTACATGCTACAAAGTGATTTTTGTAACTCATTGTATTTTATCTTCTGAGCAGCAGTGTGAGGCAGATATTATTATCTTCCTTTCACAAATTATGAAACATTCATTTATTTTCCTAAAAATGAAGCTCAGAACTGGCTCAAGTTTATACATTTAGTAATTATCTGCTGAAACCTCATATTCAGAACTTTTAGCTCCAAATCTTGTATTATTTCCACCAAGACATGCCGGAGAGAGAAGCAGCGAAGAGGAAGGTAGAGTAGGAGAGAAAGGGCAAAGGAAGATGTATGTATGGAAAAGGGACTTCCTCAGGTCTAGAGAGCGGAATTAGTCTGTCCTGGCCTTCCCTGCACATAGGATGCCATGCTGCACACATGATTTTAGTGTCATTATTGCCAACCTTCACTCCAGGCTTTATAGTCACACCTGCATTAGCTTCTCCTCCTAGGCTTCACTTTCCCAACTCTTGGCATCAGTGTCTTATCTGAACCTTCTATACATTGTCTTCACTTTTTCTCCGGTATAGAAGCTGGAGCTGGATGACATCTTTCAAATCAGTTTTACCGTCTATCTACCAATTTCTTCTTCAAATGAAAAAGTCTGTCAACAGATTAAAACGTGATTTAATCTAATATACATCAGTTTTAAATAAACTACATTTCAGGTAATGAGACATATACCTTGGGACCAGTGTTTTCTTTAGCTTGTTTTATATTAGCTGTTTCTCCTTTTACTAGTACCACCTGATAATTAGACACTAAAGGAGAAAAATAAATTATATTGATTCTAAACAATACTATACATCCCCATTTCTCAGATTGCCTTTCCTCTAGGGATATCATTTTCCATTTCAGGCAACAATGAATCCTAACAAAAGTCAAACTTTCCCTCAAATGATGATGGGAAAAATGGCTATCAATCTCTGGTGACTCTCATCTGTCACCTCTCACAAACCAGAGGTAACATTAATTGGTAATTTACCATGGATCACTCAGCATGGCTTCATGTTCACAATATGCTTAATCCCCACAGCCTCAGAAAGCGGATATTGTAACTTCCATTATGGAGAGGAAGAACGACAATGTAGGTCATTTAACTCTAAAGCTTTTGGCCATTATGTCACACACCCAGAATATTGGCAGTATACTGTACTACCTAGCCATCGGAGAGCGAGATGTTATTATAAGGAAAAGGGGAAAGTATGTTTTATAACTTTCTAGAATAAATACTACTAACTTTAGAAATGAAAGTAGAAAAGAATAAAATAGAAAATTTTTCCTTAGACTATCGATGGCAAAACTGATCAGCATATTTGGGCTTGATAATCTTATCAGGTTAGTGCCTTCATCATCCTGTTTTTGCTATCCTCCTGGTAACCAGGACAGCGGGGCCCATATTTATGTCTCAGTGAGCCAGAGCACAGAACAGTCAGCCTGGCTGTTTTAATGAACTTTGATTGCTAGATGGTGGGTCGGCTCAGTCACTACACAATCCAATTAATAGACGAGAGTGAGTAACAGACTGAATGTGCCATGGCTGATTTCATCCCAGCCTGTTGATTTTTTGGTAATTGACCTGATCCACCGTTCAGCTAACCTGCTTAGTTGTTAAGATACCTGCAAAACTGTGTATGGTATTCTAGCTATTTCAGTAATATAATTACGGCCTTGAAATTCCTCTTCCTCAAAAAAGAACCAGCCCTGGGATGATAGCAAATATATATTAGGTCTATCTGATTTTTTAAATGTATGCATTTTCTAATTCTGGATTCTATACCTGAAATACATATAATCTTTATCTTTTATCTCCAATATGGAAAATATATAATAATAAATTAAATAGCCTCAAAAAGTGATTACTTTGTACACTTAGAGCCTTTTGAATTGTCACACTGATAACTAACAAGGAGTATTTGTTATCGCTAATAGTTCATAACGTTTTACCTGTTACTTTCACATAAAACATTCTAGCTTTACTATTTTCTTTTACTTTTTAATTTTTCTTATATTTTTTCCACTACCATTTACCCCCCTTATATCCTCTTCCACCTCCACCCACCCCCACCGTCACCACGCTGGTGTCCATGTCCATTCATCCTTTTTCTCATGCGATCCCTCCACCTCCTCACCCCCACCCAGAGCTATCAGCCTGCTCTTTCTCTATCCATGAGTCTGTCTCTGTGAACAAATCTCCATTGCCATAATCCTGTCTATTTAAGGTTATGTGCAAATAAAGCAAATTTATTCAAAACAATAAAAAAGAATGACTAATGGTGTGACTAACAAAATTACATGATTTTAATGGAAAGCCCACTGATCTACATTCAGGAAACCTAGATTATAACCCCAACTATATCATAGATTTATTTTTTAAGTTTCTTTTTATTGTTGACACTATTTCAGATGTCCTCAACACCCCCCTTTGTCCAGCTCCACCCAGTCCCCACACCTTCTTCCCTCTGTCCATCACCACACTGTTGCCTGTGTCTATAGGTTATGCATTGTCAGAGGGGAGCGGCGAGGGGGCACTGGATGAAGGCAGGTGAAGGGATAGCCATAGGGCATATATGCATAACCTATAGACACAGACATCATAGATTTAATGAACTCACAGAAGCCGGAGTCAGAGGAAAAGATTTTTTAAAGACTTTTTAGTTCATACCCTCCAAGGAAAAATTCTGAGACTCACAGAAGTTAATTGTCATATCTCCTGTTTTTATCCCTGTAAAACCTCCACATCTACAAGTCTAAGGATTTTTTTTAAAAATCTTTAAAAGTAGAAAGTATATTTTACAACTAATTAGATATGGAAATCCCTCATATCTTGATTACTACATGTGAATCTTCAAAGCACAGTATGATTAACATTATATAGTATTAGCTTTTAAATTTTGAAATATGAATGCAAACCCAATTTGTAAAGATTTCTCGAGTGAGACCAATTATAACAAACCATTAAATGTTGATCCATACACTTTCATTACATATCCCACTGACTTTTTGTGGTCTAATATTACATGTTAGTATTAATAGCCAAATAAGATGGATCGAGTTAGTGGAGTGGAAGTGGGTGGAGAGTATAATGTGTGAATTCATGGATTTATGTCCTGCTCTCAAGTATTTACTAATTCCTTCACCTGATTGTTCAACACACATTGATTGACTGCCCATAGACTCTGGGATACAGAAGTAAACAAGACACGGCTACCTCCAGACCCCACAATTCAGGAAAAGACAGACGTGTTAGCCTAGGATTACAGTGCAGAACAGGATGTGCTGTGAGCAAGGTAAGAACAAGGTATGACAGGCACAGGGGACCATGCCAATACAAGCTGCTTAGGAAAGGACAGACTTCCAGGAGACAACACCTGGGCTTAAAGGATTAAAGGATTAATAATGGCAATAGTAATAGATACTATTTTATTGAGGCTCTTAACATGCCAGATGCTATTCTAAGCACTTTAAATCTATTAATTTATTTAATGCTCACAACAACTTTGGGGTAAGTCCCATTGTTACCATTTTATAAATGAAACAACCAAGATTCAAGGCCATAGAGTTATAAAGTTGCAGAACCTGACTGTGAACTCAAATAGATGGGGTTTTGATGAAGAAAGGGGAGTGAGAGGGAACAAGATAGGATGAGATAAGGTCACAGACTTCAGCAACAGTAAATCATAGAAGCTTTGCAAGACATATGAACAACTGTGAATTTCTCCCAGAGGCTCTTTGGTGCAAGGCTCTTTGGGGCACCAAAAGTATAAGTCAAGCACATACACGCTTACTTCCATCACAGTGCTACTAGATTATATCCCTGCTCTTTAATTCTTTCCCATCCTTCAGAATTTATCTACTCTGTGATATTTTCATTCCATAAATCCCACTCACTGTCCAACCCTTCCTGCACAAATAGCTCTTATCTCATAATTCAATAATTCTGTCTGGTATTATGTACTAATTTTTCACATGTATGTATCCAGTCACCCCTTGTAGGTCATATACTCTTAAAGACTAGAAAGGTGTCCTGTTCCTCTTCTGGAGTCCCACAGCATCTCGTTCAGTTAGTGAGCATCTAGAAGTTACTCGTAAAATAAAACTTACTTTAGAATAAAAACTGATAAATTGATAAACTTTGGGACCAGCGCAATCAATTATTACTCTTGCTCAAAACAGAGATTTCCCAACCTCTCTATCCAGTGATTATGAGTGCTCATTGCATAATGAAGAGATTTAAATCTCAACAATAGATAATTGTAACTTGCTTGGCAAATGCCCAAACTGCTGCCCAGATTAATGGGGTGAAGAAAGATAAAATAATAAGAATAAATCACAACACAGATATTAGTTCTCACTGATTTGCTAATATCCTACTTTATAACTAGTATTATTTTCAAGATAATCATCATATTTTAAGATTAGAAATTCTCTCCAGTGTTTATGTTGTTCCCCTACACCGTCCAATTCACCACTACTATTAAGACAGGATTTAATTTTTAAATTCACCTTGACAATTGAGAGACTATTTTTAAAGATCTCCCAAGGAGGAAATTCCATATCCTTCCAGAGTAATTCATCCTACTCAGCCGGTTCTCCCCTATGTTTAATCTGAATCCCACATGCTGCAGTGGGGGCCCATTTCCTCCTGTTTTGACCCCTGCTGAGGAAATGGAGAATAGTGGATTACCATCAATTATGACTAAACCATTCTTAAAAAATAAGTGCTATTAATAACCCAGGCTTCTCATGTTTAGGTGAATAATCATTGTTATTTTAACCTGTACTCATAGATCTTACTTTCTAATTATTTTTATCTTTCTCAACTCTTCCCAAACAAGTTTTCTAAATTCTTTAGTGGAGAATCTAAAGCTTAAAAATGGGGCCCAGGGACTCTGGCTGCTAGTCATAGGCCTAACTAGCAGATGACTTCATGGTTTCTGATTTCTTCACTTCTATTCCTGCCTCTCATTATGGTGCCTCTACCCTTCCCTTACAAGGATACTTTAATGGTTCATTGCTTGATAATCACCCCTAAAATATCCACCAGAAAGACTGAGGAAGATTATAGAGCAAGGATTCTCTTTCAGTAATTATTGCTCTGACACTCCATGGAAAGTCTCTGTGAATCTCTTACCATATGTCTACACCAGTAAGGAATTTACATTAATAATGCTGATTCTATCCTCTAATACCTAAATCATATGAGCAGCAAATTTAGTATAGTTTTCCTTCTTTCTAAATTACTGGCCATTTGTCCTGACCACCCTTCCTCCAGGTTGACATTTCCATAACCACGATCTATGTTTGGTTCTCCATCTAGTTAGCCTCCATATGGCCGTAATCTGACTCCCTAATGGACTAATGAGTGTATATTATTACATTATTATATAACGTAAATATATATTGTATTTCCTACAGAATGTAATTTTAAACATGTTCAAGTCAAAATAGACTTCGAGTCTTCCAAATCCACCTTTCAAGGTCATAATGAATAAGTTTAACAAGGCTTTTTTCTCCAAGTACACAGTAATCTTTCTAAACTAAAAAGAAAAAAAAACCCACAAAGCTTTAATAGGTCACCCTTTTTGGACCTGAGAAATTGGATTAGTCTATTGTCTGTTAGGGCTGTTCGAACAACATGCCACAGATTGAGTGGCTTAAACAGAAATTTATTTTCTCATTGCTGTGGAGGCTAGAAGTCCAAGATCAAGGTGTAGGCAGAGCTGGTTTTATCTGAGGCCTCTGTCTTTGGCTCGTACACAACTGACTTTTCTCTGAGTCTTTACATAGTTGCCTGTTTGTGTCCTAATCTCTTCTCAGTAGGACATAAAGCATGTGGCATTAGGGCCCACCTCAATGACCTCATTTAATCTTAATTGCCTCTTTAAAGTATTAGGACTTCAACATACGAATCTGGGGGCAGCACAATTCGGCACATAACATCTTTCTTCCTCTATTAGGTATCATATTGACAATTTGCTAAAAATCCTTTTCTGCCTTGCTTTATTTTTTCCCAGGTCCTAATTTAGATTTTTTGTCATTCTACAAGCCTTACTAATTCTCTATATTTCTTTCTAAAAATCTCTTTGACTTTTTTTTTTAATGACAGCAAAGCAGCTCATCAATTTAATCAAACTGGGCGATTCACTAAGAAAATAACCTGCATGGTTAGGGGAGCTGATTGGTGTACTATGTCAAGATCACTTATGCCAGAAACCTTAAATACAGCCTTTCTACTATTCCAAATTACTTCCATTTCAAATGTAGTTTTGTGTTCGGGAACTTCTTTTTTGTTTCCACCTTTCATTATGTTTTATGTTATTTTTCAAAATGATGCTTAGCTCTTTTGGACTGCATTGCTCCTTAAGCCCTTTCAGTATAAAGATTTTTGAAAAAACTAATTCCCTAAGATTATTACAACTTGGTTTTTGAAACACATTAGTTTTACTGAATGGGTAGGAAAGAGTCTGTGAAGTAACTACAATCACCAAAGGCACTAATAATTGAATTAAGAGCCTAAGTAAGAGCCAGGATTCCCCAGTTACAGACCCACTGGAACTGCTGGGTGAAAATGCTAGGCTGTGCTTTCCCAACATTATCTGATCCTCTTCTTTTAACCAGTTCCTCCTCATTCATTTCTTCAATACCCCTATGTAGGTTATGCAAGTCTTACCTTATATACCCACATTTTCAGCTTTATTTTGAGCATTTGAGCTAAATATATCCCCACATCAATAACAACATCAATAATGACTTTTCCAAGTCTGCTTCTTCTCCTGGAATCTCCATTTCTCTTGATCCCCACTCTCCTAGTTATCCAGGCTGGAAAGTTTGTAAACTGGGCTGTGGTTTTTCTCTTCCTTCATTACACAGTCTTCCATTTTGCCTTCATTTCTATTGCCATCACACTTCTTTGAGGCTTCATACCTCTGACTTAAACACATTTATTGGTCATGTAACAAACATCTTAATTTGTTGAATTCCTCTCCCACCACTACCACCGCCACTTCATTTCAGTTCCCAACTACTCTAGACTGGCATTTCCAATAACAAGCTGCATAGAGAAAGGAATGCAAGTCAGGGAAGGCCACTTTCTTTGAAATGAAGAGAGATGTTAACATAAAGGAAAAGGAGGTATATATACCTCCCAGTTCAAAAAATATGTGTGTGTGTGGCCTTCCAAAAGCCTACTAAGTTCAAATTACCCTAGTAAGATACTCAATGCCTTTCATATTCTTGCTCTAATTTCTCCGTAATTCTTCTTCGATGTTCCAATATAATGGGCATTTCATCATTCCTCTAGCATCCCCTGTACTTCCATGACAGATACATGCCATTCACTCTCTTCCAAATGCTCACTCTTCTTCAGTTTCTACTCATCATTCAAAGTTAAGTTCTTATAAGAAATTTCCCTAAGGGGACTCATATCCAAACCATCCCCTAACCCAGGGGGTCTGCAACTAATATACACACCAATGATCTATTAGAGTGTGGGAAGAAAATATTTGAACATCTGTCATAATTACTTTAATGAACATGAAATAAATTAAGGTGTATTTTATTTTGTATACTGACACAGACACCGGCCTGCAGTGTCCGCAGTGTAATGGATGAGACACGAGATAAATTCACATGGACTACTGAGTCCTGTGGAGGAAGAGGGATGGCATGGCTACTCTCTCAAAGGGAGAGCAGCTTGGAGTGGCTTGGCCACTCTTTCAAAGGAGAGCGCCCCAGTTCTTGCCTTGATAGGTTTTCATTTGGCTCGTTTGCACAGGAATACAGGTAAAGCTCATTAATCATGGTCAGGCAGTAAGGATCAAACAATAGATAGTATACAAAGAACTACGAGGGCTTATTCTGAGTCAGGGTCTGTTAGCTAAAGGGCTACAAAACTTTGGGAAACAAACTCATTTCCTACTCGGACCTTTATCATTTAATTGAGAGCATTCTTAGTAAAGCAGGTTTTCACAGGAGTTTATGTATTCTTTCTTAGGCTTGATCACACGGGGAACCTGCCCTTTCCAGCACAGGGCTGCACCGCCTTCTGTCATTGTTTCAGTATTAAGTCAGGCAGAGGAAGCAAGGCAGCCAAGAGATTAGGAAACTTCTTGCAGGCAGAATGAGGACTCAGGCTTTGTCAAAACTGAGGGGTGAGGGTCCATCACCCCCTTTCTCCATAGCCCCCCAAGTCCCTCCCTGGGGCCTCCACATGATCATGCCTGTCTTAGGTTGTTCCCTCCTTGGGGAACTTACCCATCCTTGGTTAACTGATCAAGCATTGGGGGCCAGTTATGGAAAAAGGAGCAGAAGTGGTGCTCCTGCCAGGGAGATAAGCTTTGTCTCCTTAGGGGCTTATGGTCTGAAGGTCCAAGGATTCAGCCTTAGCCATGCAGGGGTTACAGCTCCTGAAAACAGGCACGGCAGCTCCCAACAGTGTACAAATTGACATTGGGACCATCACCAGGCCCATGCACTAGGCATGGAAGCTGTGGGAAGTAGCCTTTGGAAAGTCGGAAGTTCCACAGTGAGGAAGTGTTTGCTCTGACACAGATTCATCACTCATTTTCAGCATATTGTGACATATATTTCAGGTTATGTAGGGACTTGGATAGTTTCATCTAGTTTTAAATTAAACCAACTGTCACAAAATGTTTGTTTATTTTTTTTCCTATAAGAACCTGAAATTTAAAATTAATATTCAGGTATAAGCACCAGCAAAGAAGAATTAGATGGTTGACATAACATTTCCCCTTCTGCCAATGTGACCTTTATAGCAACCACATTAGATGCTAAAATGATGACTGTTGGATCAGTTCTAACATAAAAATCGCATTACTATCACCAAAAATTTATTAATAGTATGTTAAGGAAGGTAAAGACAGTTTTGTACTGTCCTATAATGTTTAAATCATTTCAAAAACTTATTTCATGTTTACATTATCATTTTTAACTTATAATTTTGTTTATGCTCATAATGTATGTGACATATTAGTGTAAACTATATACACATAATTTATATATAAATATGTATGATAGGCAGATGTGCAAAAAAATTCTTAATGGACTGTGTTATCAAAAAGTGTGATCACTCTTCTGACCTAACATAGCACTGTTTATACCACTTTTATACTTTCTTTTATTATTGTCATCTATACATAGGCATTATTGCCTCCCTATCTCTTCTACACTATAATCTCTTGGAGGAAAAAGATATCTTATCTTATTCACAGTCAATTGTCCACTATGCTTAATACATTTATTAAGCACATTAGAGATCAATTACTCAATAAATGTTTGTTAGAAGGATGAATGGAAGATGGGGTGTGTAAATGGGAGGGTGACTATGTTGTGGCTTGGGTGCTATTTAAACTTATTGCTAGTTGGATAATCAAGAAAGGACACTTAGCACTCTTTAGGCAAGAGGGAGGGGTTAAGGAGCTCTCTAAGTGAGACTCCAGATTTCCCTGAGAAGAATGTCACATTTCAGGAAGCAGAAACAGGGTAGAGTCCAAATTAGTAGTGGCAACAGCTTCTTTCTTTGAAGAGAACCAGGCTCCTGACATGTTCTCCATTGCCCCAAAGTAAAGTACCTGGCTGTTCTCATCCTCTATGGAAGTTTTTTTCTGACGTGTGGTCTCTGAACCTGCCATCTCTGCTACATGCACTATAACCCAGGGGCTGGTTTGTTACCTGAAATGAACTGACTCATCAGGAAATGTATTTTTACTGCTTCTTTTAGCTGAGTACCACAGCTCTGTTTACAGCATAAATGCTCATCACAGCTGCCACATTAAAAAACATCATGCAAGACAATAACTGACAATAAAACATTTTAATCACAAAAGTCCTTCAGAAGGCTAGCACTCTAATTATCAAGGGTTTAGTGTCTCCTGTATTTAAGGAGATAATAGATAACGTCATATGACACCAATAAACCTGAAAAGGAGGAGCAGGAATGAGTCTGAAGGAGAGTAGGTTGCTAGAGACAAGTGTCTGAATCTGATAAGGAAACTGCAGCACATACCACATTCAAAGGAAGGAATGAAGTAATAGGGTGAACTGGTGTGGGAAAGAAAGTACAACAACAGCGTCCAGAGAGATAAAGAAAGAGAAAGGGAATGCACACTCTCAGTGTTGTGTAAGTGCTATTTTGGGGTATAGATGCTCTACTGTATTTCAGAACACTGCAGCATTTCAAACCTTAGTCATTTTGTTTCTGACAATCCTTAGATAAACACAGAATTCATGAGGTCCAGACGTCACAAAGACTAGAGCCAGGTTTAGCCATGAAGCAGCCTCCAATTGCTCTGCTGGAAGGTGACCAGAAAAACAAGTCCAGTCAGCCGACAGTGCGGTCCACCCAACCACTTCTCAGCCTCATAGCATCTCACGGTTGCAAAGGATTAAGATAAACTCCAAAATTATAAAGTCTCAGGGAATCCACAGAGAAAATAATGCTCCCTTGCATATGCCAAATCCAGTTGTAGTTGAAGACAATTCTACTAGATGTCAAGAATGGACAAGCTGCATGGTGAAGGAGGGAAGGGGAATTTAGGGTATACCAGGAACTCTGAGAGTAGGAATGTAGGTTCATTATCACTTCACTGAAGCTCATGTAGAAGCCTAATGAGCCCAATCCAGGTAGTTCAGAAGTCCCTGTGTGCCTTCAAACCAATCCAGTCCTTTCTATGGACAACCCTCATACAGAGAGGGAGGTCATAAAGCCCCATACTAGCTACAAGAGAAAGGTGTTAAAATGACTTAAAACAAAAACAGACTTGAGGTGGAAACACTTTGGCACAAGGTTTAGCAATTTCTTACAAAGTTTTATACACACACACACACACATATATACCTTCCCATGCCACCACAGTAGTTACATGTTTGTATATCCAAGAGGGATAAAAACATATGCCCACACTAAGACTTGTACAACACTGTTCATAACAGCTTTATTCATAATTGCAAAAAAACTGGAAACATCCCACATGTCAACAGGAGAATGAATGAACAAGTTGTAGAATATTTACATATTAGATACTTCTCAGAAAAAAAGAAACAAGAATATACACAGCACATATGAATCTCACAGACAGTATGCTGAGCAAAAGAAGCCCAACACAAAAGAATATATATTATATTATTTCATTATTTGAAGCTGTAGAACAAACAAAACTAATAGACAGTGAAAAAGTTAAAACTGTAGTGTTTGGGGAAGGAGGAAGGATTGACTGGGAAGGGGACCTTTCTGGAATAATAAACATGTTCAAGATCTTTACAGAGGTGTAAATTACTCTAGGTATTTATCAAAATTCATTGGATTATACACTTAATATTTGCTTTCCTACATGCAAATTTTACCTTAAAAAAAAGGCCAAAAATATGAAGTCTAGTTAGTAGGTTTAGTTTTTATTCCCCTAGTAATATGTGTTATCAATTCTTAAACTTTTAATCTTGAGCAAACGAGTAATGTATTAAGCATAATTAGAGTCAAGTTTCTTATTATTATAAAAGAAAGTTAACAAATAATGGAAAAGGGAGGATGGGAATGTACACTGTGGTGTTAGATTGAAATTGGAGGTATCTGTATAAACTCTTAGTTTTTAATAGATGAGTGGAAAAGGAAAAAGGAAAGGAAAGGAAAGGAGGAAGGAAGGAAGTTAGTTTCCCAGCTCTGTCTACTTGAAAGGAACTAGAAGCAATGACACCTGGTAGCAAAGAGCATATCTAATCCTCATATTTAGCGTTTAAGCAATAGTTACTTCTATGGTAAAAGAAGACTAGGATCCATGGGGAAGGACTGATTACAGAGCCAGAGCAGGGAAATGATTCTGGAATATCTCATTATACAGAAATTAAGAAAGTGGTCAAGTAATTATGTGGTACTACTGAAATTAATATAGTATTAAATGTCAACTGTAGTTTATTTTTTTCATTTTAAAACAAAGAAATTGGTCAAGAAATGGTGCAAATATACCAAAAGTACACCAATTCCTAATTTCTGCTTCTACTTTTACTCTAATATGAAAAATAGGCCAAATAACCTACAAGGTCATTGTAGTTTTTTGTAAGCCCATCAGTTAGCTAAGGATGAAAGAAACCAAAATGCACTAAAATCTGGAAAATAACAAACCCCTCACAGGAAATGCCCGGGAGCTTTTATCATCTTTTGTAGGAGAGCGGGAATAGAAAGAAGCTACCATTAATGAGCTTAAGGAAAAACTGGTTCAACATTATAAGAATCTTAGAGACTAAATGATAGTTGGTATGATGTTTAGCATCTACACTTATTTGTCAAGTCTTCCCCATAAACTCTCGCTAAGTGCTCATGCAAAAGATTAGGAGCAGAGCAAGAGAGTCGAGATGGAAGCCCTGAAACACAGGCGCCAGCTGACTGCTGAGATGAGGACAGGACAAGGGAGAGAGACCCTCCAAGTCACCGCAGGCCATCATTACGTGCTTCTTAGAGGCCTCCCACAGCTGGGGGAAGGGCAGGCGTGCTAGGAGAGACCATCTGGGGAAGCTGGTGCCCCCACACCTGAGAGGCTCTTAGCAATTCTGCTGTCTCTCAGAGACATACCATGCTCAACCATTCAGTGAAAACACTTCTCAGCACTCCAAAGACAAGGGCAAGCCAGAAGAGCAGAGAGATCCCATGAACCACAGAAAGCCAGGGGGCAGGACTGAACAGCAAAGGGAACTCCTTAGTTGTATAAAAAGCTGGAAGCCACTATATAAAGCAGAATGAGATTCCAATTGGTTCAGAAAGCTGGAGACGGTTTGTATAAAGAAGTCTTGCTGTGCCAAAGGTATAGTACTGACTCACCCCTGAATCATTAAACTAATGGTGAACTAAATCTAATTAAAACAACAATAAATTCCAGTCCTAGCTCAACTATGATTTGGACAGACTACTGACAAAACAAAGAGAAAAGAAAGTGTTCCCTTTCCTGAGCAGAAATATTTTTTTCAGTGTCTACTGGTTTGCCTTACTTTTTAATACACATGATGTCCTATATGCAATAAAAAATTACAAAACACACACAGAAAAATAAAATGTCTTAAAGGGAATGAATGGAAGCAGACTCAGAAATGCCCCAGAGGTTAAAATAAGACAGGGACTTTAATATAACTTTGATAAATACGTTCAAGTATCTAAGGGGAAAGCTACATAATGTAATTGAACAGATAAGTAATTTTAACACAGAAATAGAAACTATTTTTTTTAATGAGCCAAATAAAATTGCTACCAATAAAATATGATATCTGAGGTGGAAAATCCATATAATTGTCTTATCAACAGACTGGAAACATCAGTGAAAAGAATCAGTAAACTTGACAACAGGTCAATGGAAATCTTTGAGGGTGTTTAAATTCTGTGTTAAAATTTCTAAATTTTAACACAGAAAAAAAGTGGAAAAACGGAGTAGCACTATCAGTCTAAAGTGTATGTAATTAAATCCCATAATGAAAATTAAAATTATATTAATTGTGAAGGGAAAAATCATAACTTTATTGTAAAATCACCTAGCAGACACTACCTTAACCAAGATGTGAGAGTTACCATTATCAGTAGAGGAATAAACCAATAATGCGTGCCACCTGCTGTCATACACTGAGAAGGACACAGTGCACACCAACTGTGACCTCAGAAGCACATCAGAGCACACTGGCTTCAGTGGTATAAATGTTGACCCAAAATGCATCATCCGAGTCTAATTGTAGGAAAACATTAGGGAAGCTGAAGTTAAAGGACAGCCAACAAACAATTGCACTGTACTTCTCCAATTTTAAGATCAAGAAAGGCAAAGGAAGACCAAGGAGACATTCCATATTTAAAGAGACACTACAACTGTATAACTAAATGCAATTAGGAATTTTGGATTGGATACTAGGTGAGGGAAAATATCTGTAAAGGATATTAGTGGCATAATTAATTAAAATTCAGTATGACATGAGACTAAGTCATATTTTTCATTTTTATTTTATTTTTTATAGCAATCTTTAATATCCCACATTAAAAAAGATTGGGGGGATCCTTTTATTTTTTTCCAGGGTAAAAGTGTCATGAGATCAAAAAGTGAGAAAACCACTGTAGTTTATCCCCAACTGTGATTGGTCCATTTCTTACTCTGACCTCATAAGGCACAATGGTGAGGGAATTACAAGCCACTTCTATATGAGCTTCTGGCTCAGCTGAGGTTTTTGTCAGTTGTGACCCAGGAAGCTGATTTGTGGTGACTTGTTGGATTAGGACAAGTTCACTTGTTTTCTCATTTTTTTCTTAATTTTATTTCCTTTTTAATTTTTCTTATACTCTTATTTTTTCAGTTTTTTATTTTACTTTTCTCATTTTTTGTTTTTATTTATTTTGTTATTTTTATTGTTATTTCTCAAGTTTTTTAATTTATTTTGGTTTATTGCTATTTTTACTTTTTTCCTCAATTCTTTTTCTATTTGAAGTCACCATGTCTAATGACTTTGCAGCCATCTCTGTCAATGAGGAGTGACCTATTGGCAATCACATACTACTGAACGCCATTCGCATGCCATTCGCCTGGCATATTTTGACTGGCATAGGGGTGGCTGTAAAAATCATGAGTTGGCGAGGCTTCTCTGAAATTTTTCAAAAAGTTCATTAAGAGCTTAAATCACCCCATATCACTAAATTATTTGGGGTGATTGCCACGCAAGACCAATAGTTTCTCTTCATGGAACACATGAGCGGAGGACACTTACTTGACTATCTAAAGAACTATGGCCACAGGACCGAGGAGGAAGCCTTAGCCATGTTCTGGCAGATGTCAGCAGTACAGTACTGTCACCAGAGGAGAATTGTGCATGGGGACCTAAAGCCAGAGAACATCCTTCTGGACAGTGAGCTAAATATCAAACTAACAGACTTTGGCTTTGGCACAGAATTTTCAGACCATAACCTGCATACCTTCTGTGGCACTAACTCCTGTATGGTCACAGAATCTTGCAGCTCCAACCCCATGCCAGCCTGGAGGTTGATGCCTGGAGCCTGGGGGTCATACTCTACACTACAGGATGGTGATGGGGGTACTGCCATTCTTAGGGAGAAGTTTGAGGAACTGAAGCAGCATATATTGAATGGGAAGTTCCATGTATCACACTTTATGTCTCTAGAATTCAAAAGCTGTTATAAAAAATCAGTGTCTGTTGACCCCAGCCACAGAACAACCCTGGAAGGTATAATGAAAGATCCCTGGGTCAATATTGGCCAGGAAGGAGAACTGAAGCCATACACTAAGCCACCCTGGGGTGACATTGACCCCCCAGGTAACAGAAACAATGAAGATCCTTGGATTTAAGCTTCGTGATATACAGGAGTCAGTAACAGAAAAAAAAAAATGTAACCATATTGTAGGTGTGTATGTGAATTTATACTCCACAGAAAACAAAAAGAAGGGCCACACCGTCAAGGTAAGGCCATGCCCCTCCCCTGACTCTAATAGCAGACTTTCAGGGCAGAAAATCCATAAGTCTGCCAGTCTCCCAGTCTCCCAGCCAGCCTCAAATCGAGGAGGCCCAGTCCCCCACCCAGCATGGAAGCAAGGATGATCATTCCACAACTCAGCCTGGAAGCAAAGATGACCATTCCCCCAAGCTGCCTGTGGTCAAGGAAGACTATTCCCCAAACCAGCCTGGATTCAAGGTTGATCATTCCCTCAGCCAGCCAGGAAGCAAGAATGACCATTCCCTCAGCTATGATGGAAGCAAGGATGACCGTTTCCTGACGCTGCTTGGAGTCCAGGACAGCCACCCTCAGCCCAGCCCTCCAGCATGGCCCTGAGTGCTCCTCCACCACCCACAGCAGCAGCAGCAGTGGTAGTGGAGTTCCAGAGGGAGCCACCAATGAAAACTGTTTCCAAGCTGAGCAGCCTGATGGTGGGACCCCAGCCTTTCCACCTGGCCCTAGACAGGGCTGGCAGGGGGTGGCCAAGAGGGTCTTCAGGTTTTTCTTAAAATTTATATGCTGTAGGACATCCACTAGTAAGCAGTATCTCTAAGGACAAGAGTCAAGCCAATATAATTTTTTCTTTACTTTTTAAATTTATTTTTTATTGTATTTATTTTCATTACCAAGCCAACATAATTTTTAAAATTGTGGGCAGCCAAAGCAGGACCACAGGCAAACATGCTTGGGAAATCAAGCCCCATTCCTTGCATTTTAAATGCTGAACCTGAAGGTGCTGAGCCATGTGGTTTGGGAGACGAGCCAGAGGCTGCATGCAAACAGCTGCAGGTGAAAGCATTGCCAGAAATACACACTGTGTGCGCAGGTGAAAGGAACTGGTCCAGTGGGTGATGGAGTGTGCAAACTGCTACAGTGTTCTCTGCGTGGAATTCATATCAGGAATTCATATCATAAAGGGGGGTACCCGGCACCTCCTTTGCTCCCATGTCTGTGGAGGTTCTTATTAAAGTGTTTGATTCTCCCAAATTTTGTAATTAACTTGATGCTCCAGAAAGACATACTGGATACTGTTTTTCATCCTCTCAGCACAGAATTAATTGGGGCTGTGCATCCTGTAGTTGGAGAAGAGTATAGTGATGTAGTACGTACTTGGACTTTATTATGGGAACTCCCACCAGTAACAAATGTGGTTTTGCAGGGGAAAAGTCAGCGCCCAGCATGCTGGGTAGGTTCTAGACACCAGGGCACAGCAAGGGGTGAAGCAGGCAGAGGTCTCTATTGTCATGCAGCTGATAGCCTAGGTGCTCTGTAACATCAGCAGGAATCATCTCTCCTGACCTCTTGGCTTTGCCAACTTCCTTCTGGGCTGGTGTCGTTCCCAGGTGGGCTCTGTACTACCTGTACTAAGTCAGACTTAAAAAGTGCTGCAGGAGGAGTGCTCTGGGCAGAGGGAACACAAAGCCTAGTGAGCTGGAGTGCGAGCAGCGGGAGTCATGGCTGCAGACAAAGAGCAGAGCTCGTGGGCTGTTGGAAGGAGAGTGGGTTTTACTCTGAGAACAATGGTCAACCCATATGAAGCGTTTTAAGCAAGAAAGTTTTAAAACTAGTAAATCATGGATAATATTTTTCCTCTGCAAACATTCTTATTTATCTCTACAGATTACAAGTTTCACCAAGCGGGGCAAATTTTCTTACAACCATTGAAGAAATATGAGTTGGAAACTGTATGTGTTTTTTCACTTCAATCCTAAATTTATACTCATGTACTATAGCCTGTCCACTAGCAAGCAGCATCTCAAAAGGACAAATCAAGCCAATATGATTTTTTCTTTTCTTTTTTTAAATTTATTTTTTATTGTACTTTTACTATTACTTGCTGTGTTCCTTTGGTTCATCTGTCCTCCTTCCCTGTGATCCCGGCAGCATATGGCATAGACCTCGATGTGACTCTCCTCACATTGTATTGTCACTAAGTGGTTCCCATCCTCTTCAGCCCTGATCTTCCATTCCTGAGTTCTTTGGGGACTGGGAACTGTCATACTCACATTTGGATTTCCAGTCATTATCACAGAGCCAGGTCCAGGGCTGGCACTCAGAAAATGTCAGAGAGGTTGGTGACTATGTAGTGGATTATCCCAAATCAAGACACAATGGAGTATGAAAGAGAATGTGATTAATAATTATGCTGGGGCAATGGTGCCAAGTTGGACTGGGATTTTACTGGGATGCACGGTCACCTTGGTAATCATTGTAAAAAGTTGTAAACAAAATTGTGAGCTCTCCTATTCTGAAGGTCTCTTAGAAGGCACCAGTACTCACTTTGCCTAAGGTGGTTTAGACCAATAGTTCTTAAAGCATAGAAGACATAATGTAAAAAAAATTAATATGGACTATTTATTATAATATAATATATATATCAGTGCTAAGTTTTCTGGTTTTGATAACTGGACTATAGTTATTTATATAGGTGAATATCTGTGTTCTTAAGAAATATGCAATAAACTAAGAATAATGGGTCACAATGTTTCAAATATCCTTTCAAATGGTACTCTATCTATAAACATACATATACATACACAAAGAGTAATTAAGCAAGTGAAGCAAAATGTAAATAATTGGTGAATCTGGAAAAAGTTTTATTGGAGTTCCTTATGCAACTCTTAAAGCTTTTTCATAAGTTAGAAATTATATCAAAACACAAAGTTACCCTCAAAGAACATCCTTTAAAAGAAACAATACTGCCAGAGAACACTATGCAGTTTGAGAAATGGTTATAGGGTTGGCAGGGAACTGTTGGGGTCAGGCAAGCAACCTAGCATTTCACTAGTGATCAAGGATATGTGTCAGTTCTGTGCAGATTGTGAAATGACACATTAGCTTAGAACCATAGGGCTTTAACCCAGGGCGGAACTTAGCACTGTCCTAGGCTGCCCTACTCCTTTCACAGACAAGGAAACTGAAGTTAGATGTGGAGTGCAGGCTCCTTTGAGGAAGATCCAAGCCTTCTGAGTGTCAGTATTCATTTCTGATACCCTTCATTCATCCATCATGCTACCTTCTCAAGAATTCTAAGTCTTTACTAGCAGCCTTGCCACAGGCTCCTCTTCTTTAAGGTGCTCTGAAACTAACCCTTTTTTTATATATATATTTTTTATTGTTCAAATGCAGTTGTCTTCATTTTCCCTCCACTACTCCACCCAACCCCAGCCATCCCCACCTCCTTCCCCTGATCTCACCCCCCTTGTTTTTGTCCATGTGTCCTTTATAGTTGTTCCTGAAAACCCTTTCCCCTTTCCCCCCATTATCCCCTCCCACTTCCCCTCTGGTTACCGTCAGTTTGTTCTTAACTAACCCTTCATCTGGGCAATCCCTGTGATTTGCCACACCTAAGGTGTTTATCTAGTTAATGTCATAGCATTTTTTATAGAGGGAGATATTGGAGTTGCAAGGAACATGAAGGCTTTGCTGACTCCTGGGGGCAGCATAACTCTACACCTTCCTCCCCACCCTCAGGTTATCTCAGGTTACCTCTTCCAACTGGAGATTCATCTTAATTACACTCCCTTCTATTGTTTTATTGACCAGGCTGTTGAGATTTATTGAACACTCCACGTGTACTTATCACTCCCGTATCACATTGATCATATGACTTATTACTCCCAATTTAGTTATTCCCTGATTAAGCACTCTTGAACCAAATAAGGGTGTGGTATATGTATGGAGAGGGGTGGAGAGGTAGGGAAAGTTGGCACTTCCTTTCCCAAGAAATACATTCAATAGTATGTAACTAAGTGACTCTTCCAGTGGATGCACCAAGCTGATAAGGAGAAATTTGGGATTCCAACTCCATGTTGATCTACAGCTAGCCTGATTATTCTCTGTGGCTACAGAGTAAGAGCTAAACCTCACAGCTATATCATAATGAAAATCAACAGAAATTCTCCCTTCGCTGGAAAAAAATGTTTTATAGCAATGATCCCACTAGAAGCCTGATAATCTCTTCCAGAATGAAAGCCTGTTTAGCCACAGCTATAATGATTATTATAACCATTAGTCCTAATAGGAGCAGTTTCTTCCTAGTTTATTGTTTATAATAGCTATTAATATCTGCCTTCTAAAAATATTCATCAATAGCAATATATTTGCAGTCATTCTGGAAGTGATTCATTAATAATATCTTTGCAGTTATCAGGGATTTTTTTCTGTTGAAAAGCATTGTACCCATTAAACTCCCTTCCACTCTACCAACCCCTTCTCATCAGTACTCATGCTTTCTGTTACTTTTTAATGTTTCCTACATCTTTCTCAACCATTTAGTTTCAAATGAGAGCTCTGTGGTGTAGACCCACTATAAGTAATAATTGAAAGAATAATAATTGCCTTGATGGAATTAAATGGGCTTACATTCAAAGAAAAATCAGAAAGAGAGTACTGAAAAAGAAATAAATAGGTGCTACAGAGATACTGAGTCAAATATTCCAACTACCAGCTGGAACAAGGGTGCTGAGCATCCTTATAGCTTAAGATATTCCTGGGCTCTTCTATCTCTTTATATCCTATCATTTTTTAAAAGAATCATTTTTTAAAAGAGGTTAAAATAAAAAATTTGGGTATTCAAAGGACTGAGCTTAAATTTTTCAGAAAATTATGAGATGTGAGTTTCCTCAGTCTTTGAGAAGTCAGATAAATGAGGCATTGCCATGATGTGAATATGCCTTCATATGACATGACTTACATTATATGTTTTAGCAATATTTTTCACACTATTAATAACACATTCTCAGTAACATTTGTTAACTGAATGACCTCTATGTGTATGTGTAGAAGTGATTCCACTCAGCTATTACTGGAACTATAAGAGGAAACCATTTTATATCTTTGTAGTTCTATTCACACACTCTTCCCACTCCTACACACACACACGCAGGCAGTGATGCATAAAATGATCAAGTGCTTTTGTATTGGACAAATTTGATTTCAAATCCAGTTCTTTCCTTCTTACATTTGGTCTTGAGAAAGTTACTTTATCTCTGTAAGGTCCAGCTTCCCTGTCTATAAACAAGATTTTATGAGATAATATGAAATTCACTTGCAAGAATTAGATATTATTCTATCTCTTCTAGTATTTATATGTCTAATAAATCATAATATAGTAGTTGTTGATATTTATACATATTCAATTATTTTCTCAAAATGTTAGCGTGTCCCACAAAATGTTATAAAATTTTCCAGAAGCTAGTTAGGCCTTAAGCTCATGACCTTATGGATATAGTTTCCATGAAATAATATTGTCCCACTATTCTCAAATAATGCCACATCAATTTTCAACTGCACTGTCTGTACTTAGAGAAGCTATGCACCCATGGGAAAGGTAGTCTGCTCAAGATTTTCCATGGTTACGTACTCTTCTCCCTTACATCACTTGGTGTGTGTCTCACTCAGCGACCCAGGAACAAATTAACACTGATGGCTAATGTCCTCCATTTAATGTGTTGGAGCCATCATCTACCATTACCCCTGGGATGTCCTCAGGACTCCGAAGAGCCATGTTGGAAGCTCACTCCTATTTCAGATAACCATAAAGAGACAGTGAGAGAAGGCAACTTCCCAGAATCATCCTGCCCACAATCTGCTCAGTCCCTCAGAATAGATAAGGGCAAGAATCTGGAGCTAGAATGGCTGAATTCACACCCTAGCTCTTCTGTTTACTTTCACTATGACTTTGGGGAAGTTTACTCTCTTTGTTCCTTAATTTTCTCATCTGTAAAATAGGGATAATTATAGAACCTAGCTCAAGTATGTTAAGAGAATTAAATGAACTAATGTATTTAAAGCTCATAGACCACTTCTGGCACGCTGGAAACTATCATCATGAGATATGACAAACTTAGTGAAGGTCCTGGGAAAGACTAGTCTCTATTTGAAGAAACTTATACCCCTAGCCCACCACTGATTCATCTCACAAGTGATTATTTCTCAGCTCAGACAATGTGGGTGTTGATAAGTCTATGAGTATCTGCATCTTTATGAGAAAGTTGTTCATGAGAATTGCTGTTCGTGCCTCTTCTCACTTGTTACTGGTGTAAACAGACCAGCTAGTATGTCATGGATGTTATGACACCAAATGCCCATGCAAATTAATTCACTCCCACAAAGGGCAGAGAGCTATAGATACTATAGTTGAGAAAGGGAACTCTGGAACTGATCTAATTTTGCTCCTTTAAAAAATAAGTTATGTATTTAGGTTTAGAGTAGAGATTTGTGGCCTCAGGGAAGGCCATGCCCAAGGAATCTGGGAGTTGGTTTTAGTCACTGGTGGGAAGGTCGTGACCACCATGACTCTCTTTCCTGGTGAATATGGCAGAATACTGCGGCCCTGTCCTCCTCCTCAGCATCATGACACCATCCAGAGAGACACCTGCACTTATTCATGAATATTAGATTGTGACCATCCCTTCACACCTATGAGAGCTGCTGCTACTCAGGACAACTCACAGAGCAACAAGAGACAAAGCATTGGAATACACTCATCTATATAGGTGTTTGAAGGATAGGTCAAGCTTTCAAAGATTGGTTTTGGATTCTTTAATGACCTCCCCACCAAAAGAAAAAAAATTTATCTGGAGGTAAATGATAAATATGCTAGTCCTTGAATTTCTTTTCTGAAAAGGTAGAGATAGATGATTATTAGATAGATAGATAGGTAGGTAGGTAGATCATAGACAGATAAGCAAAATCTATTCTTGTACACGCTTTAGCATTTTGTATGTATACTCGTATATCCACACACCTGCATGTTGATATCTGTGTCTATATACAGGGTGAGGCACAAGGCTTACAGTTTTGTAAATGTGATTTATACCTGTATGTGTAGTTCAGAATTGGCAAACTACACAGTCATCTAGGGTTTTGTTGATCCTTGGTCTGAGAGGCCTTAGTGCTCTACAATGAAGTGAGGAGCTGACTTTAATGAGGAAGAACATGAAAACCAAGAAAATGAAACAAAAACACAGTGCAAAAAACCAAGGGAATGTGATGGAGACCACATTTCAGGCAGGCAATATGAAGTGTTAACTGCAAAATCAAGCTTGCAGACATCCTACTCCAGTATTTTGATAACAGTTAATTTATTATTGCTCATTTATGAAGTGGAATAAAGAATAAAATGGCTTATGAGTAGTGTTGCTGGAAGTAAAATTTCCTAGAACATCTTTTAGTAAGAAAAACATAGACTCTATTAGCAGAAAAATACAAAGAGAAAATCCAAATCACTCAGTAACTAACCACAGTAAATAAACTGCAGCCAATGTGGTTACTTATGGGAAATAAGGGGCAAAAGTTTAAAGAAAAAACATACAAACAAGTGCAGAGAAAATGCCATCTTTTGTTGTTAGCAAAAGGGGTTGGGCATGGGAATTAAAAATCCAGAGAGTTCACTTGTTTCTTTTGTGTTGTTTTAATCCAGGGCAAAATAACCCCTTAGTTTAATGTAGTTCAACAGATATCAAACAATACATATAAAAAGCAAGAGATTTTAGCTGTTGGAGAAAACATGAAAAGACAATAAGAATTAGACACTTGAAGAAGGCACCTGGGGAAAAGGAGTGACTATATCTTTCTCTGGAAGCAGCTTCTCCTTTTATTTCATTGAGTTAGTAGTGTTGGAGAAAAACACTGTAAACTTTAATGAAGCAATAAAACTCATTTTGAAAGCTTTTGCATCTGTTTCATTCTTCTAACAGAGCTGCTCAGAACTACATATGTGTAAAAAAGAAACAGCACCCGTAACTACCTGTGATTGCTTATTAAACATTTACCTTAGTGACCACACATAAAATAGTCAAATATAAAAGGAACTTTCAATTTTAGCTTATCTAGTAAACAAATGGCAACCCCAAACTGCTAAATGTGCAAGGGACCAAAGAAGAAGTGTTCCTTGAGTCTTTGCTTTAAGAAATTAGCAGTGATCTATGCATTGCCCGAGAGCACTCTAACTTGGCTTTGCCCTCCCAGTCTATGTGGATCACCTTTGGGCACTGCTTCCCCACCCTGTTCTCCACTTCTACTCTAAAGCCACGTGCTCCTCAGACACAGTGCTTCCCACCTGGCTAGCTTCCCTTCCCACTGCCAACTGCAGCTTCAATCCCATCTCCTCTACAATGACTTCCTTTATTTAAATGGATGAAAATGACATACATATTTCTAACAAGTGAACATAAGCAGGAACTTTTGGCTGTCACCACCATTAGGATGACCCATAGGAGAAATTACTATTGTGCATTTATTGATCAACCACAAGGATAAGAGGCTACATTTTCTTTCAGTTCTAAAAGAAGGTATTACAGACCCAAAGAGCCCCCAAAACCAGATGATGATCTTAATTTTTATTCAGTAATCGGTAATAAAGAAGTGAAGTAGATGGGGGGTGGGGAAACCAAGTATTTAATAGATTGAAAGAGAGGTGATATATGCATAGCATACATATAAGAAGACATATATACATATGTACATTTATGTTTTTTCCAACTAAATTCCTGAGTCATTTAATTTTCAAAACACAAAACCTTAAATTATGTATCTTTTTAAGTGTTATTTTTATATGTAAGCTTATAGTTTAAAATTTTATTTCACTAAAAGTTGCCTTGATCATCATCATATTTTTCAGGTACTAAGTATCCTGAAATAGACATTGGGAGACTTTTCCCACTCTTGCCGTCCTCTCTACAGAGCCCTATTGATTCAGTTACGAGTGCCTCTCCTGTTCCACTGTCTCTCTTTCTGCTCAAAACTTACCTCTGTTTTCTTTCTCACTATGAAAGTGAGATTCTCCTTTCCTGGTTACTAGGTATTCAAGATGACAAATAGGATTTTGTCTGAGAAAATATGGGCTATAAATGGAGATTCTTGAATTTTCCCTTTTAAAAGTTAAGTTCTCCAGTCAAAACACAAAAGGCCCTTATTTCCCAACTTTTATAAAGAGTTTTTTCTGGATTTATAGTCTAAGTCTGTATTCACAAGACACAATAGTTGTGGCTCTTTTCTGTCAAGCCCTGTGATATAACTGACTAATATTATTTCCACATCTACTTAAACTGTTCTGTGAAAGCATCATGGCATTTCAAGTATCCAATGTTAACTCTTGATTTAGGGGAAATTTCAGGCACTTTTTTTTCCCTTAGTGGTTCATTACCAAGTCAAATTTACAAACTAATTCTATTGAATTGACCACACTTCTATCTTGGGAATTAATAACATTCCCTTCTACTTGAGAAACAATTTTTTCCAGCTACTTGGCAATTGCAGTTGCTGTTATGTCCAGTGAAATACCACTAATATATGAAAAATATTTCTATCTCTAAATTAAAATTCTAAGAAAACTTTAACCTAGAAAGAAAAAAGGATAATAAAAATAAGAAACTCAAACATTTTTTTCTTTCTGTATTTGCCAAAGTTTCTCATCGTTCACAAGAGCACTGGCAATGCTGCATGAGCTAATTGTTTCTACTCTAACCATATACCTGATTTTAGAAAGGAAACAAGGTAGGAGAAAGCCACTAGCTTTGTCTTTTAAAATGGTCTCTCTCAGGGCTGTGCCCATGCCCAGCCTAAGACAAACCACCTGAGAATGGCAGCTACTTGGAGGCAAGATTCAGCTGAATGTTCTCCTATGAGATAGAGTCCTTAGCAGCAGCAGCATTCACTTACCCAAGGAGGAAGAGCACACGCAGGTGAGCTGCCCCTCCTCTACTTCACCTGACGTATTTGTTCAGTTTGGGGATTCTTGGCCTGATCCAGAGCAGCATCAAACCAGTGTTTAATTTTTCTAGTTTCTTTGATCACTTTTGCTGGTTTATCTTGTATCCCATACTTTTTGAAAGTTCAAAAGCCCAGTAAACCTGTTTTCTTATTATTTATTATCTTATCCTTACCAATTGCATTTAGGAACATAAAATTTTAGGTTTCCCATAGTATCAGTATTCTCTGTCAAGTAAAGTTGAGCATTGAAGAAATATGCTAGACAAAGTCAAGGGTGGGCTCTTTCTAAAAATAAAAATAATCTAGTTACTAGCAGATGGATCATTTTGGTTTGATAAAAGTTTTAGAACATAGGAAAAGTTTTAAGTCCTGTATGAAAGAACCCCTAGAGGAGGCCAGTGATCAAGATAAAGAACTAATTAAATTAAGAGGATGTGAGTAGGAAAATGGAAACATTTATAGAAGAGGTGCCAGATTAATGCAGCTTGAAACATGGAATCCCATATGTGTGTGTGAAATTAAAGAATCATGGGATCGAGAAGCGTGGAGCTAGAATGCTCCTTTGAGGTCTAGTCCCAGCCCACATAGGCACCAAGGAGGTACAGGGCTCCTTCTGAGCTAGGTTTGGCCACTCTCAAAGCAACTCTGAAGAACTCCGTGCTTTGCTGTCTCAGGGCAAAACAGACTTCTCTATTCTTACAGCTAATCTATATGTAAGTCATAAAAATAATAGACCTACTGAGCTGGATATTGTGTATTTCTTCTAGAGAACCCAAAAGATTTTCTCCCCATTTCTCTTTAAACAAATGACGTGATGTACTATATGAGAAAAAAATATTGCTACTCTTATTTTATAAATTTAGAATTAAGTCTCAGGGAGATAATCTCAAAATCATTCCATTTTTCCTCTTAGAAAATGAATCTAGTCACATAAAACTATACATGCAATTTGAGTATCTTCCTCAGTCATTGTCATGAGTTAGTGAATTTCATAGTTATACTAATACCCTCCTCCTCACCTAATCGTCACACACACATACATATATACACATGTATGTATATGTATGTGTGTATATACACACATATACAGACACATTTACATATACAGGGTCTGGCATAAATAATGCCCCTTTTATTACAAGATATTTTATTTCAAAATCATAAGCATGTAATTCTGTAACATAACAATATCACACTCAAGCACACCATATGGCATTTTAGGCAAAATGTTCAAATTAGAACTATAAATTATTACACCCATATTATTACCCTACCAACCACACTCTAGCAGGTGTTACTTCTGCCAGACCCTGTATATAAATGTATACATACATACACATGTATGAATGGCCTTTTGGGATTTGTACTGATGTATTCATACTGACCAATTTCATTAGTGTTCTCATTTTGAGCATTACTAATCCACATAATGACTGGCAAGAATTAGGAGTCCAGTCTGTGGCCATGAAACAGAGCAAAGAAGCTCACTGACACACACTGAGATCAAACGGATAAACTTAGTCTCATTAATGTCCTTGTTAATAAAGCTAATCTATTGTCCTGAACTGTAAACTCAATGCATCTAATATCTAACTAGTAGCTCTCGACTCTATCAAGTAGCACCATAAACTATATGTCGAGATTTACCTTTAATAATTTATTCTGTGAGTCATTAATTTCAAGACTTCAATTTTAAACAAATATATATTTTGTTACAAATCTGTGGCTTTTAATTCTACTCACTCTATTTTTAACCGAATTTCCCTGATTTGAGGGTTTTCACTCAACAGTTAACTGAGACATTTGCAAAAGTTAGAGTTACTCAAAGTAATACTTGAATAAAGTGGGAATTTACAATTTAAGCCCATTTCAGCTTGACTTTTATTTAAAGTTGTTAATCTTATCTGTACACAGTTTGCTTAGCAAGGAGTTAGCAAACGCTAATGGGTGATTACTGTGTGTTAAGCACAGACTAAGCTCTAAGTAATGCCATTATCTTATTTGGACTTTGGACTTCACAACAACCTCAGGAAGAGTTTTTAAGAGATTTGCCCCATTTTACAAATGTGAAAAACAGTAATGGCATTAAAGATACAATTTAGTTTATGCCGGTAACTAATCCTTGCCTTCCGACGCATAGGCCATCAGGTGATCGCCTGCAGAGTTAAGGAAACCATTTACAGGCTCATGTTCACACACACCTGCCTTACATGGGCATATTATTTCATCGTTAGAGGGTTCAGTCCCTTGAGCTAAAGCATGTGTCTTCAGTAATCATAGCTAAAATATAAATAATTCTTAAACAGTAATTTACTATCTTATGTGCCACTCTGTTTGAGGGCTTTCGCCCTACAGTATCCTTGCCAGAAGCTGACCCTGACAAGGGTTTGTGGGAAAGAGATGTATGTACTTAGAGGGGATATCAGTGAGGAATGGGTGAACAGGAGAGGAGCGCAGAGGAAGCCACCCCTGCTCTAGCCTGTTTCAACAGGGGAGCCCTGAAGGATAAGTTTTGCCTCAGCATTATCTCTGACCCAGAGTGAGAGAACTGAGATTTTATACTCCTGTACTCCTGAGCTGTGCTTTAAAGCCTACTCCAAAATGTAAATTCCTAGATTATGGTGGGCAAAGAGGCTCCTAAAATAACTGACACTGGCTATTGAAAGGTAAAGCACACAAAGCCAGGAGGGCCCCTAAAATAGGAGTGAGGCATTGAAAGGGACATGAGCAGGACACCAACATTGTCTGCACACACATTGAGCCTATTTATTCATTAGCAACTTCACAGGAAAGAATGCAGTCCCCCAAGGGAGGAGAAATGGGCTGGGAATTTCTGTCGAAGGCAGAAAAAAGAAATAGGAAGTCAGCAAGGATCTTTGGCTTGCAGAGGGCTTCAGGACATTGAGGGAATGGTCCTGGGGACCATTTCTGTGTTGGAGAAGGAACACAGCAGGGAATGGAGTGAGAGAAGAAAGCACATGTGTGGTGAGAGAATATCACAGTTTGACTTAGTCTTCTGTGGCTTTCCCTTGGTGGAGAGGTTTTCTAATATCTCAGCAGGCTTCCAAGGAGCATTATTACTCACACCCATGGGCTTTTTTTTTTTTTTTAACCATTGTAACTACTAACTAGGCCTTTTATATACAGAAAAAAAGACACTGTAGTTTTTATTTTAATAAACATACATTTTAAATGTTATAAGTCTACTAAATTCTCACAGTAAAGAAAAATAAAAGACTAGAGAGACCAGAAATAGACTCACATACATATAGTTATATGGTCTCTGGTGAAGGAGAAAAGACAATACAATGGGGCAAACATAGCCTTTTCAACAGATGATGCTGGGACAGCTGGACAGCCCCGTGAAAAAAATGAATCTAGACACAGATCAGCACCGTTCAGAAAAATTAACCCAAAATGGATCACAGATCTAATGTAAAACACACAATCATAAAGCTTCTAGAAGATAGCAGAGGAGAAAACCTAGATGACCTTGGATATGGCAGTGACATTCTAGATATAATACCAAAGGAATGATCCATGAAAGCAATTATTGATACGTTGGGCTTTATTAAAATTAAACCTTTTACTCTACAAAAGACCATGTCCAGAAAATAAAAAGACAAGCCACAGACTAGGAGAAAATATTTGCAGAAGACATCTTATAAAGGACTGTTATTCAAAATATATTTTAAAAACAACAATAAGAAAATAAATGATACAATTTAAAAAATGGGTCAAAGACCTGAACAGATAGGTCACCTCACCAAAGAAGATATACAGATGGCAGATAAGCACATGCAAAGATGTTCCACATCGTATGTCATCAGGGATACGTGAATTAAAACAACAACAAGATACCACTACACATCTATTAGAATGACCAAAGTCCAGAAGACTGACAACACCAAATGCTGCTGAGGGTGTGGAGAAACTCTCATTCATTGTCAGTGGGAATGCAAAATAGTACAGCTACTTTGAAAGATAGTTTGGCAGTTTCTTATCAAGCTAAACATGCTCTTACCCTACAACTTAGCAATTATGCTTTTTGGTATTTATAGTCAAAGGAGTTGCAAACTAACATCCACACAAAAACAGGCAGATGGATGTTTGTAGCCATAAGACATGGGGGAAACATTAATGCATATTGCTAAGTGAAAGAAGCCAACCCCCAAAGGCTACACACTGTATGTTTCCCATTATGACTTTCTGGAGAAGCAAATACTGTTGGAGACGGTAAAAAGATCAGTGGTTGCCAGGGATTGGGAGTGGGGAAAGGAATGAACGGGTGGGGCACAGAGGATTTTTAAGACAGTAAAACTATTCTGTGTGATACCTTAATGGTGTTTACATGTCATTATATATTTGTCCAAACCCATAGGATGTGCTTCACCAAGAGTGAACCCTAATGCAATCTACGCACTTTGGGCGATTATGATGTGTCACTGTAGGTTCATCAGATGTAACAAATGTACCACTCAATGGGGGATGTTGATAATGGGAGAGACTATGCAGCATGAGGGCAAAGATTATATGAGAAATCTCTGTACTTTCCCCTCAATTTCACTGTGAAGCTTAAACTACTCTTCAAAAAGTAGTCTCAGAATTTAAATTTAAAAACAAATTTCAAAAGTCACTCCTTTTCACTTTTAACTAATCATTAAAACTTTTTTGGTCAAATATATCTATAATCAGTGCTCTTCAGAGAAGTCAAAATTTAGAGCTTTTTTTTCTTATCTTGAAATCCCAAATTATGGAAATGTTATAAAAAGTGTGACAGTAGAAAAAATATGCTGTAATTTGTACCTGCTTTCAGAAACTCTATTGCATGTGCACATTAATCATGTTTGCGATGATTTATTTCTGCATTCATGCTGGCCAATATTATTAGTGTTTGGTTTGGATGAATAGAAGAAAATCTGCTTTCTATTTCACCTCTGTAAAAAGAAGAGTTGGATTTGTGCTCATTTGTATGAAGACCATACCTGTGCTTTGTTCCCGATCTCCAGCACTTCCGTATCTGTCTTTTTCTACATTCTCCCTCTGTGGCACCCTCTGCCAAATCCCTTGATCTGGGTCTGCTACAGTTATACCTTTGGTTTACTTTCTGGCCCCTCCAAGAATCCTCAACACCTACAACATAACTGTTTCACGTTCACCAAATGTGTCTTGTCGCAGTCATTTTCCCACTTTATTACTTAGTCTTCAGTGCTGGCTTCAAATAATTTTACTACTGATACTGCCTACCTGTGTGTGCTCGCCACCCACTATCCTGCCAGCATTAGCCTAGCCCTTGCACAGCTCCAAAAGCCACCTTTCTTTGGCCACTGACACATCAATGATCTTTCATCACACCCACATACAACCACATTCCTTCAGCCCACATAGCAAATGCCTTTCATCTTTGCAATTGTTGTTCATCCCTACACATTCAGGAAGCTTTCTCAATTCCCTCCCCTCAAAATATTGCCTCAAACTTTGCAAAAAGGTCCACACCACATTTCATTCATATTCCCTACTACCCTGGCCTACCTGAGAGCAGGGCTCACATCCAGTGAGTCTCAAATTCCTCCTACCAAATAAGAGTCCTTCAGCCTGAGCACTAAATAACTCTACTTGCACTTACCACGCCATCTTAGTCATACAATTTTGTTTTTCTTTTTCATGCGGGTACTTCCAAGAGAATTTTAAATATTTTCTCCTCAATTCTACTGCTCAAACTTCTACCATTTTCCAGACTTCTGCCCAATAGCAAATAGTTCAGGGAAAATCCCATCTCTTCTGCTGTATAGTTGTGTACCTATACTGTTTCATCCTTAGGACAAATATTTGGCTAACCATGCTGAACACCATTTATTTAGACTCTATCCTTGGGTCCTTTTCTTATAGTAGGTCAATATGAATCATGAAAGGGAGGTCTAGCTTCAAATAACTCAAGATGTAGCAAGTTAGAAATTGCTGGCCAACTTACTGACTTTAAATGGTTTGGACTATTTTAAAACAGATGTATGAAGAAGAAGACATCACTCCTCTGGATATTTAGTCTACACTAGAACAAAGGTTGTAATTTTGAGCTAAATTTTTTATATTACTCACAGATATTCCCGCAGCTATACACACAACCATATACAAAGACTTGAAGTCGCCAGAAGTGTGATGACTCTAACACTCTCCTTTTCTCACACTCCTGAACAGCCCACTCCTGTACAGCCCACTTCAGCTGCCAAACAACGGCAGAAAGAACGCCCATTCCAAGGCTGTGTGAGAATCTGTTCTTGTAGAGTGGGTAATGAGAGAGGGCTGTGGATTTTAGTGTCTTGGTTTGGGGTTAATCTTTGAAGTGAGACATGGACAGAAGTCCTGACTGCCTAGGACTGGAGCCCAGAACACGTTACTTCGCTTCTCTGTACTTCAGTTTGCTCATCTGTTAAATGAGGACAACATTAGTGTCCACTTCACGAGGTTTTATAAATATGAAACGAGGAAATGGGTATAAAGTATATAATTTAGGTAAATCAATGATTCATGAATATAACTCACTGTGATTATTATCACTGCCTTTATTCTATGTGCGCTACATATTCAAATATCAGGGAAGCCCTAAGTAATACCTGGTGGAAGATTTAAAACAAACAAAAAAACCGTGAAAACTGTTGATGGAAAGAAAACCCAATCAAATAAATTACTTGTTTCTACAAAATAAAGGGTAGAAGTTGACACATGCTTATTAGGTAAGTTGAGCATATGATTTATCATCCTACTTGGGACCCTTTGGAGAGTGAAGTGATTACTATTAGTAATTACCCCAGGACAAAATCATAACCAAAGACCATGGCAGTCTGAACGGGGGCAGGGGAGTAGGTCATCCTTTGGTTAGCACAGTCCGATTCCTGGTATTCTAAAATTAAAGATACAGAGAAAGAAAACCAGCCCTTCCCTTCAGCTCAAGGCTTTTCTATGTGATATAATCCTTAAATTCTTACAGCAATTACAGAGAAAATAATTGAAGAAAAAAATCCCTACCCCCCAAATTAGCAAAATAGAGCCTATACATCGAAAACCAATGAACTTCAAAATGATGAACTTGCAGAAAGGAGGCAGTTTAACATCTGCATATAACTTGGGGAAGTTAGAGTCTCTAGCCTTTGTTGAGTCACCAGCACATGGGACCAGTGAGAGGAGTGATGGTGTCTACCCAGTCATCATGATGTGTGGAAAGCTGCATTGTGCATTATGAAGCAATAACAACAGTTAGTTACTTGAACTAGTTATTTTGGGAAATTTTGAAAAGATCCTATCATCATCTCTTTTTTTGAAAAATTAAAAAAATTAACAAGAAGCTTGTTTATGAAATGTAAGGATTATAAGAATGATACCAGTGTGAAAGTCTGTACCTTGCAGTGGTGACTGCTAAACTAATCCTAGAATCTTTTATTAATTATAAAACTTTACGCCATTCAATAAAATGTGATGATTGAGTCAATGAATATGGCCCCACCTTTTTAAAAATGGGTCTTTAAAATAATTAAACTAATAAGAAATAAATTCTTTATAAGAGACTAGGTTTTAAATGGTTTAATTCAATTAGAACCTGTGAGTAGCCTGGCTGGTGTAGCTCAGTGGATTGAGTGCGGGCTGCGAACCAAAGAGTTGCCAGTTCGATTCCCAGTCAGGGCACATGCCTGGGTTGCAGGCCAGGTCTCTAGTACTGGGCACAGGAGAGGTAACCACACACTGATATTTCTCTCTTTCTCTTCTCCTCTCTCTAAAAATGAATAAATAAAATATTTAAAAAAAAAAAGAATCTGTGAGTAATAAAGAGAACTAGACGCAACTGTTTCCTGTTCTTCTGTTTCTTCTAACTCTGCTTTTCAATTCCACTAAACATCTGCATTACCTGAGGAGTGTTAATGCTCTGCCCCAATAAGGAAGACCTAATCTCTGAGGTGTGGGGCCTGCATGTTGGTATTTTGTGAAAGCTTTAGTCCATCAGGGATGATTCTGATGAGCAGCTGGGGTTGATGCCCCTAGTTCAGTGGTCTAACTTGAGAAGAGAATTTAGAGCAACCTCTTATCCCCACACCCTACAGGCATTGCTCTTTATTGCCCCTTCGTATGTTCTTTCCTACCCCTCAGGCCTCAGAATCCCAGGACCTTAAACCTCTCTTTCTCTTTACTTTTTTGTCTAATCAAAATACTACACTGAAAGGAAGGTCGCTGATAAATCCATTCATATCAAAAGGTAACCATTGATAAGGTAAAGTATTAATCCTCTTACGGTAAGAAAGAACACACTGAAGGTGAAGTAGAGACATCAGGCCAGTATCTCAGGCAGTGATTGCCAAATATCTTCTGGACTTTTCCAGTGTTCCAGAAATCAAATCCAGGATGCAGTACTCCATCTGCCTGTGCATAAACCTGTAAAGTTGATGTAGGTATCAGTCCATAAATAAAATGAATTGTACAATTCAATAAACTAACAATATTTGATCCATACCTTTTATTTTTCAGACACTCCCAGATGTTATCACATGTTACCTTTAATCCCATTACCCTGAGGGAAAGTTAGGAATTGTTATCCTCACTTTACATATGAAAGAATGAGGTCCAGAGAGCTGAGTTCACTGCTGCAGACACAGATAAGGGGTGTCACCTCACTCCGACTGCAAACCCCAGCTCTTTCCAGTCTCCCATGCTTCTTCCCCAAAGGTGATCATTGCTTTGAGAAGTGACAATGCCACAATAATGTAAATTTGAAACAAATAAGGGAGAAAACTATTAGAGAGGTTAATAAACCCTATAGAAATTTAGAGCTTTTCCTTTTTTGTTTTCTGTATTTTAAATCCAGCTGTCATGGGAAATGCAAATAAGTCAATCCAAAAATGTTTGTTAATTTTTTCAACCTCCACTGTTTCTGCTATCACTTCAGATCTTATGGGGACATCAGTAAGTCCCCATAAGCGGCCCTAGACAGGAAAAGCCTTTGTGGTGACAGAGTAAGCATCACATGCACTGTAATCTTCTAAGGGCAGATGCAAGAATCTGCATCATCTCAGGAATGAAAAGGGAAATGAGTGATTGGTATATTCTGTATGTAAACCTATCTCTTAAAGGACATCCAGGTACACTTGGTAATCTATTGGTTTGATATTTTAGAGATAACGTCATCGTCATCCATGGTTTATGCCAAACAAGTCAGCTAGAATCTTGGCATATCAATCATTTTCAAGGTGGGAATAATTTGTTAGGTGGTAAATTGTGTTCTTATTTTTTTTAATGCTTGGTTTAGGTTTGTAATTAGGCATATGGTACTGAATTCATAGTATCTGTTGCTAAAAATTAGATTTTGAAATCATGTATGACATAAATGGAATATAATTAGGTATTAGATTACATTGTAAGATTAATGTGCTCATATAAGGACAGAAATTGCTATACAAAATTATTTTGAAGGAAGAGAAAAAGAGACAAAAGAAAGGAGGGGGGATAAAAAAAATTACCTGTTGGGCAAGGAATAAGAAGTTCACACACCATACATCTGTTTTCCCAGAAAGATCAAAGTAAAATTTCAAGAGGAAATAACTTTGGCCTTAATCCCAGTAGGGAAAGGAGGGTAGACTGCCCAGGTCGAAGACCAAGAGACCTGGTAAGCTTCAGCTGTCCGAAGAGAGAGGAAAAAGATGGTAGAGAAAATGACAACATTCAAACAGCCAATATAAGCTCATAGAGGGTGTGGCAAAATAGAGCAGGAACTATTTCAAATTATATAGAGACATATCAAGAGGGTGAAGTTGATGTAATATTGATTCATCATCATATAGAGTCATTGAGCATGAGTTTGTAGCTGCAGCTAGAATAGGAAACCACAGAGTAAGTGATGACAGAAATCTCAGTGATGTATCACAAAGTATATGACTTCGGGAAGGACCAGATGAGAACCAGACATCAGGGAGGATGCTGGAATGAGCAAGTGGCAGGGGGCCAGTCACAAACATGTATAGTCCTAGTGGCAGCTGAACCTTCAGTGACTACTTATAATCTTTATTTGGGGGCAAAACATAAGCCTGATGCCCTTAAAAGTCAGTTGGGTTCTTTGACCCAAAGAAAAAAATAACAAATGATACCTAACTGGCAAACAATGCTGAAAGTCACTTTCCCTAACTCTGTAGTCAGGCTACTCGCTCAGGATAACATCACTCTATGGCCAGGCACTGGAGTCAGGAAGTAGTTTATTTTTGCTGAAACTAAAGGGGAAGTTAGAGACTTAAAACAGCTGCAGTTTGATCGATTTGGGAAAACCAGGTACTAAGAAAGAGAGCAAGTTAAAGAGAAAGCCAGCTCAGGTTTTGCACACTAATAAAAGACAAAAATTCTAGTATTAGTCCTCTGTATTCGGTATGAAAGACAAAAGCTGAATTGGGAACTGAGGCTTTACGTGCCAGAAGGCAAAGTTAGCTCTAGGAGTCAACAGGGTCATGAGTAATACCACTTGAAAAACCAAAGAAAAATAGATTGAATCACTGAATTTCTCCACGTCGGAGTAGATGAGTGAGGACCAGGGCAGGGCGAAGCCAGAAGGCGGAGGGGAGGAGGGAAAGGGTGGAAAGGCAGGGGATTTGAGATGGAAGGCAGGGAATGGGAACAAAGGGAAAAAAAGCTGCTTGTTTTAAATCAGTATTTCTCAAAAAGGATGCTGTGTTTCCCCCAGGGATATTCCGAGGGAGTCACAGGACCAGAGCTTCAACATTTCTAACATCTGTTAGGCACAGGGAGGCTTTATATTTGCAGCAAAACCTCTGCCTCTGCATCACCCCCTTCCCTTTTTCTGGAACCATAAGGTCTAATTTCCTGCCCACCCTACAATCCCTTCACTTTCCACCTTCCCCTGAGTGTTTTCCTCCCTTCTTCAGTGTCAAGAAAAGTAAAAATGTCACCTGCTTCCCAACAGCTGAATTGTTCTACAGTACTTTTATTTTGATAGCAAAGTGGTTCAAGGTATGCTTGAGGGTTGTGGAAACCCTCAAAGGGATTGGAGAATGAAAAGGTTTTGAGAACCCCTCTCTAAATAAAGAATCAGAGACGAAAACCTGTCATAATGAAAAATTAAACTAAAATGCCTCAAATAAAGCAAAGGAGCAACCAATGCTTTGGCAAGCAAGGAGAGGAATTTCTATAATGTGGGACTGGTAATGAGGCAGTTTCTTTGCCAATGTCTAAGCCTCCTTCTACCTGGCATGTGCTGAGGAGAGAATTTATGGTCATGCAATGAAACTTGCAAAATCAGAAAATGGAAGCTTGAGCATAAGTTTATTTGTAAATTTGGAATTTGTCTCAACAATTGCCTCCTACATAATTACATAGATGGATGGTTGGATGAATAAATAGATGGGTGGATGGATGGATAGACAGATGGATGGAATGAATATTAACTCTCACTTTAAAGAATTAATATTCATTTACAGAAAATGAGCCCTCGATTAAATAATTTACATAAGGTCGCATGGTTATTGGAGGAAGAAACAGGATTCTGCTTGACTTAGAGACTATATATATTTTATATATTCTACTATATTATTCTATTATTCATATCCTATACTTCTAATCTCTTTTTATATCCTCCCACAATTCTGAAAGTCCTACCCAAGCAACCAGGATTTTCAGATTCTCTTTTATCCCTTTCTTTCCAAAATTTTCTGATAGAAGGACCCAAAAATCACTCTTATTCAACTCAGCAAACAATAATGAGACAAAAAGAAATGTGCCAGGAATGAGGTTAGATGCTAGAAAGAATAAAACATGGTCCCTACTCAAATTATTCACAAGTAACAAACCAGGCATGAAGCCTTGGCTCCATCCCACCTCTCCAGCTGCCCACTTCCCCGGTCTTCGACCTCCAGTCAACTCTCCACTCCCTCCTCCCCCTGAAACCCTGCAAAGCTCTGGATGACAAGTCTGTGAGCATATATCTATTGAGAGGAGAGCCTTCTAGTTCTTCTGAAAACACACCCCTGAGTTAGGCTCCTGGTCTGCCTGATGCTAACAGATCTGATTTTCAAGGCAAAGGACCTATGTACTTGTAACCATCTTTGAAGCAGAGCAACCAGGTTTTTCCACCACAGAGTATTCAAAAGTCACAAAGAAATGTCCCACAAGTATTTAGAAGCATAGAGATTTCTGTCTGAGCACAAGCCACACACCATGGTCTTCAATGAAAGTATAGCTTCTTCGGACAGAAGAAGGCAGTGGATCAAAAAGCCTGGATTTAGAATGTCATCTCTGCCTCTCACTGTGAGTGGCATCATGGACTACTTCACCGACCTCCCTGAGCACCATTTCCCTGTCTTTGTAAAGTGAGCACTGCAGTGCTTTGGTCTCATGATTGCTGCCAAAATTCAATACAATAATTTTGTAGAGCACATAGTGTTTTACAAAAACTGGTCAATAAATGGTAGCTGTTATCACTATTTTTTCTATGTGGAAATCAACTGGTCAAAATTCTGAAAGAGATTTAAGATAAACCTGTTCCTTTTATCCTTCTAAGTCCTTCTACACACATGCTTTCTCTGCATTTGTATATCACACTTATTTTAGACTCATGGTGGACAACTAACTTCTGTATTCTGACATTGCCAGAGGGTTTTTTTTTTTGCTTATGGATTTTAATTATTACTGAATTACATTAGGATTCCCATGGAATTACTTACTACAGTTGTGTAGTGCCAAAATGAGTCACCATGGTTAAATCTATTACAGTAGCTACAAAGGAAAACTATGTATGGTAAGGTCCCACAAAACCATCCAGCAAGGTCCCACGAAACCAACATCCAATGAGTAACATGACTGACCTCCCAGGGATTTTATGGCATCATAGACAGTGAATATGTAGCATTACTCATCCAATAGGAACCTAAGTGACAATATTGACTCAGGTCCTACAGTGCACTTTCTTTTTAATAACGTAAGATTAAATTAAGTATGTAGTATTTTATAATATTTTATATATCTTTAATCAGTAATAAGTATCTTTTTATTTTAGGGAAGCCACAAATAAATAACTAAAATTCAATGATATAACATATAATTATGTAATTATATAGCTATCCCAAACTTACATTTATTTAAAATTGTTATTCAGCCTTGTAACCTACACAGCAAACATAGAGTGCTAAGTCAACCATGTATTTCTGTGAAAAACAGCACTGAAATAATGAACAAAATATTATTCCCTCTTCTTATGACTGAATTGCCTCTTAGAAAATTATTTTAAAATTTTATAAATACACCCTATAGGTATGTTTTATAGCTAGAATATAAATTAATATTGCACTGATAATTGCAGATCTTGGGATTCAGAAGTAAGGAGTAATAAAAATAAAGCTAGCATGAACCTCAGTATTGCTTGATTCTAGAAATATGTTGAAGGTATCTTCATGTTTCAAATATTGCAGCTGGGTTTGTGTTGAGAAGGCACCTATTTCACTGTGGTAGGGCTGCCTGGATGTTGTCGGTTCCCATCGGCTTCTGCTGCACCAGGACACGGCACCTCCTGACTCAGAGGAGGGGCCGATGAGCCTCCAGAGGAAGGACAAGAGAAGACATTGAAAGCAAACTGTATGGGAAATTAAGGTTTGCAGAGTCAAATGCTGGTGGTACCATTCTACAATTTTTTTCAGTCTGAAAAATACACAACTTCAATGTGCTATATTTAGAAGCTACTATTTTGTGAAATGGGTCAAGATTTGGCAAACCTCTAAATGGTTTGGTTTTGCTTTTTCCGTTTTCCAGGAGCCACCCACCTCTCAGAATTTGTAGGATAACACAAATATGGATGAAAAGATTTTATGCTTTTATGACTTTGGTTGGCTCCGTATGCCATTTATTCCATTTGCTTTCTGACTTCACATATGGATATTTACATGTCTGAAGGCACTGAGCTTACTTTGTAATTATGATATATTTTTTCCTGAAATATCATTAATATAATTTCTCTAATGTCACACCTTATTTATATTATTTATGAATGTGAAGGATATCATTTCCATTTATTTAAAGATGACAGAAACTTAGGTTAAGCACTCCCAGCTGTCAAGTGAACCAATGGCAGCTAAAGGACCAGAAATTTCTTCTTTAATCCCTCTGACTTTGTCATTAATGTAGGGAAAGGCTTCAGTCATTTTCAGCTTTCTTCCTTTCCCCCACTTGTGAATTGACTGCACTTCTAGTCTTACCTTTCTTATACTTTCTGCATCCCCATCAAATTTCAAAGCAGAAGATATGAGGAAAACATGCTCATAGTTTGAGGGCAGAAATTATACTCAACGGAGATTGAATGTGCTGGGTATATTGGCATCAGTGTAGTTTTCTCTCTCTACTCTCTGATTTGTGTCCTTTTATTCTTCTTAAGCAAGTCTCTTTGAGTGAATCCTGGGTCCAAGGAGAAAGAGCATTGGTCTTCTTGGGGAGAAGTGCACTAGTGTCTCAGGGCTCCCCATTTACCTTCTTTCTTCATCTTTACCATGAAGATAGTATACTGATTTCAAAGCACTCTTACAAGTACGAAATGCATTAAGTACTGTATCTATTCAGGCAGGAAGAAAAAAAAACAGTCTTCACTCAAAGTAAGAACTTAACCATGCAATTGTAAAATGCTCCATAACAGTTATCCTCACTCCCTCACTTGCACATTCTCCCCTCACAGGAGTCCACTCCCCTTACATCAGCCAGGCCTCTCCTGTCACATCACTGTTTCAACAAAAAGTCGTCATACACTATCATGTGCAAGGCAGCATGCGGAGAATTTCAGAAAATTGAGTGGGAGCCTTGAAATAATGGGGAGAGTAAACACACCTGCCCACGAGGTCTCAGACCAGCTGCTCGCTGAGTTTAGGCAAGTTGCTTTCCTAATGCTGAGTCCATGTGTTTACACTGATTTTAACACTATCTCAGTCACAGTGTTATCTTTTCTGACTCTTACTATATTATGTAAGTCTGACTATATAAATTGTGAGATTGGATTTTCAAAACTACAAGTAAGCTTTAAAATATTTAGTGTAAACATTAAAAAAACATAATTGTGATAAATCTGGGAGAGTTTCACCCTCTCTATAGAACTATGTGGCCCATGCATCTTTAATTGAATCCTTCAATTCAAACTCCCATTCTTACCCATGCAGGGCTTTTGGAGAACTGACCCTGTCTCATAATGTGGAGAGATTCTTGCCCTCCTATTATCACCTCGTTGAAGTTGGATGAGGTGAGGAGGGGAAAGCTGCCACGAGTTGGCCTTTAAATCTATTCCGTATACATTGCTGGAAGCAGTATGCTAAAACCGGAAAGGATTTTCTACACTTCTTAAAGATGAGGGCTTCTTGGGGTGAAAGTTGAGTTTCGTTCTTTGTATGTCACTCTGTTTTCCTTCTGATTTTACTAGTGTCCCCATGTCCGGCTCCAGGCTGCAGTGGGTCCCTGTAGGCTGGTTGGGTTAGGTGGACTGAGTACCCATCGAGGCACAGCTGCCCGGAGGGGCACAAAGGGCATTACCGAGAAGTCAGGTAGACAGTGAATGGAGTCTTCTGTGTGAAATAAACCAACTACAAATGGCCCGGGGCAGTTTTTTGTATCTTCCAAGAATTAACAATGTTTCATTGTTATTGAATAAACTTGTGGGGTATTTTTTTAATGACAGAATAAAAGTTACATATACACTACATAATTCATTCCACTGTGGCAGGAAATGGCCTTCATTTTTCTCTGGGGAACTGTACAAACATCTGGATAATCTTGAAATCTTCTAATGTGAAAAAGTGGTAATTACCCCCAAACTCACTACTTCCTACATTTATTTCCTCTTTTACAGAGATTAGGAATTTATTTCTTTCTCAATGAGGATTTCAAGATTGCTTATGAAGGAATTAATTTTGTGGTGTGTCCACAAAGGACACAGTTCTCAGCCTGGTCCCACAGAAATTCACAGAAAGTTAATTTTTACCATTTTTCTTCCAGGCAGCCACATTTCCTAATTTTACAGATGCTTATTTTAAAAAAAAAATTTTGACCGCATCATTTTCTTTGGTTTTGAATATTGAGCTGAAATGCCTTTTTAATGTAATGAGCAGTATCGCATAGTTGTTTATATTTAGCTGCCATTCATCGCGAGCCTGCGGAAGAGTTGTGACAGGAAGTGCACAGTGTGACGTGGGCACAAAGCCGCGTCTCAGCGGTCTGGAGCCTCCGGGCTGCGCTGTGCTCAGTGCAGTGCTGTGTGTCCCTGGAGGGGGTGTCCAGCGAGTTGCATGCGACGTGGATCTAGCTTTGGCATTTCACTCTGTAATGCTTTTTTGCTTCCCAGAAAGCAATGTGAGTCTTTTCCTCTTTTTTACTTTTTCCCTATGTTCTTTTTTCCTTTTATGTTGTTCTTGAGTATTGGTCCTTTATTCTTATACTCAACTCCCTATCTTTTTTATAACTCAGTTGACAAAATGTTAATCGCAAGTATTTTTCTTTCTTTTATTCCTTGCTTGTTATGTCTGAGCATTTTTGTTTGTTTTATCAATTTATTCATAGCACACCTGGAACTATATCATTTTTCTGCATGGCCTATATTTGAATTCCTTTATTTTCTTTGTGTTGGTTTTAGGGCTCTATGTTGAATTATGGGAGAGGAAAACTGACTTTTTCCATTGGTTGCGGAATCACCAAGCTTCGTTTCAGTAGGAATATGCTTTTTGAACTTTGGCCAGTCTAGTAATTTTCTTGGACCCCAGATTCCTGATCCAAAATAACAGTTTGTATGTTCTGTCAGTGGGCTAAGTATGGAGTAACTAGTTAGTCCTTCTAAAGTTTTTGATTTTCACTTCATTGACTCACTTAGAATATTTGTATTTAATACTTACTACGTGATCCCTACTACATGCTCTACACCATGCCGAGTGCTGGGAGCACCAAAATGAGTTGCGGTACCCCCTTCCTCAAGGACTGCTGAGAGACAGGCTCACGTAGAAGGATGGTTTCAATAGATCACAGTAAAGACTATCCTTTACTATTATCCAAGTCTCTCACTAGTAATTGTTAAATAGGTTTTTGCAGCACTATATTATCTTTAATGGTCCATACTGAAATCATGAGTTAGAGAAGAGAAATAAATTTCCAAAATAATCTAGTCCTTCTGAGTGCAAGGAGGATTATTTAAACAGCTTTAAACAAATATTACACAATTAATATTAATCATTAAATCTATATTTTTAAAAAATTGCCCTATATTTAATAAGTATTGACTTTTGTTTCTTTTTACTCAACATATTTTCTGTGATAAGTGGAGAACAGGGAAGAAGGAGTTAACATTTGTTGAACACATGTGCCCAGTATGTTGCTAAGTGCTTTAAAAGCGTTATTTCTGTAAACACCCAGAAGAGTCTCTAAGGTAGGTGGTGTTATCTTTAATGTAAGGCTATGGGAAGTTAGACTGAGAGATCAAATGATCTTCCCAAGGCCTGCCAACCAGAAAATATTAGTTAATATGCACCCCCAGGTTCACTCGCTCCAAACCCATGCTAACCCTGCCACGTCACATCCCTCCCCCAAGTGAAAACAACAGAATTGGAGTTCAAATAGCCCTTTAAAGATATACAATATATAGATGGCCTCTGAACCTCACTGCCTCACCCTCCAGATGAATGATAAGAGGCCTGCAGAGGTGTAATGACTCACCAGAATTCATTCTGCTGGTTGATGTCAGACATTGCGGTAGACATCAATTTTTCTCTAGGACAAGTCCATGCTCTGGAACATTCTGTCTAAAAATGAAAGAATGAACTCCCTGCTATAAGAAATGCTTAAACAGAAATGCGATGGTCAAAAATATTATAGAAATACTCATTAATAGATGGAAGTTTGGATTTGAAGACCTGAAAGCTCCCTTCCATCCCCTCAATTCTTTGAGGCTAATTGAACATACTTTTTCATTATGTTCTCTTCAATTGAAAATAAGCAATTAAATAGTTTTCCTATTTTCCTCAAGATTTATACTTCTTTAGCAGACTTTATTTTTAGATTCCCAGCATACCTGAGCACCAGGTGAAGATATTTCCCATATACCTTCCGCCCCCACACATGCATAGCCTCTGCATTATCAACACCCCCCATTAGAGTGACACATTTGTTAAGACTGATGACGTGGTAGATTTTCGTCTTTCAAGTCATTGGTTCCTGTCACCTAGGTTACCAAATTTTCGGGCACAGAGTTGTTTATAGTATTACTTTATCCTTTTAATGTCCATGGGATCTGTAATGATATCCTTCTTTCATTTGACAGTAGAAATTTGTGTCCCCCTTTTTTTCCTTAGTTCTCTTGGCTAAGAAAGCTTGTCTATTTTGCTGTCCTTTTCAAAGCCTTTGGTTTTGTTGATTTTTCTCTATTGATTTCCTGTTTTCAATTTCATTGATATCTGCTCTAATTTTTTTATTCCTTTGTTTTCTTTGGATTTAATTTGCTTTTCTTTTTTCTAGTTTCATAAGGTGGAAAATTTCATTGTTGATTTTTTATTTTTCTTTTTCCTAATACATGCATTAACAGCTGTAAATATCCCCTCTAAGCACTGAGATTACTGCATCCCACAAATTTTGGTGTAGTGTTTCCATTTTCATTTAGTTGAAGATTTTTAAAATTAATCCTGAGATTTCTTCTCTGACCCATGTGCTACTTAGAAGTACATTGTTTAATCTGCACATATTTTTGGAATGTCTAGTTATTTTCTGTTATTGACTTCTAGTTTAATTGCATTGTGGTCCAAGAACGAATACTCTATTATTGCTATTCTCTTTAATTTAGTAAGGTGTGTTCTATGGTCTATAATGTGGTTTATTATCTATCTTGGTGAATGTTCCATGTGAGTTTGAGAATGTGTATTCTACTGGTGTTGGATGAAGTAATCTATAGATGTCAATTATAGCCACTTGACTGATGGTGTTGTGAGTTTACTGATTGTTTTTTGATCCACTCTGACAATCTCTATCTTTTAAGATATTTGTCTGTTTGTTTTTAGAGAGAGGGGAAGGGAGGGAGAAAGAGAGGGAAAGAAACATCAATTGGTTGCCTCTCGCATGCGCCCCAGCTGGGACCAAACCCTCACCAGGAAATCAAACCCTTTGCTTTGCGGGACCACACCCAACCAACTGAGCTTCGGGACTCAGAGATTCAGGACAAATCTCTGTCTTTTAATTGAGCATTGAGCATTGAGACCACTGCTGTTCAAAGTGATTGAAACAAGATCTACCATATTTGTTACTGTTTTATAGTTTTTGTCTTGGTCCTTTTGTTTCTGTTTTTGCCTTCCATTCTTAATTGCCTTTTGTGGTTTTAACTGAGCATTTTATAGAATTCCATTTTGTCTCTTTTCTTAGCATATCAAATATAATTTCCTTTTATTTGGGGGGATTACCCTAGAGTTTGTAATATACATTTACAACTAATCCTAGTTAATTATCAAATAACAGTATACCATTTTATAGATAGTTTGAGTACTTTATAATAACAAAATAATTCCTCTTGTCTCTTTTATCATTGTTGTCATTCATTCATTTCTCTTACATATATACATAAGCACACATAAGTGTTGCTATACTATTTTGAACAAACTGTTATCTGATGAGAGAAATAAAAGATTTTTAACTTTATTTCCACTCATTCCTTTCCTAATGATCTTCCTTTCTGCATGTAGATCTGAGTTTCTGATATATGTATATAAAATTTTCCTTCTCTCTAAAGAAACTATTTGAATATTTCTTTCAAGTTAGATGTACAGGTAGAAAATTACTTGTTTTTGTTTGTCTGCAAAAGAATTTATTTCTCCTTTACTTTTGAAGGGTAATTTCACAAGATACAGAATTTTAGGTTGATGGGCTTTTTCTCTTAAATATTTGACGCCACTTACTTCTTGCTTATATGACTTCTGAGGAAAAGTCTAATGTAATTCCTTTTTCCTGTATAGGTACGGTTTTTTGGTTTTTTTTTAAATCTCTGGTTTCTTTCATGACTTTTTCTTCGTCTTTGCTTTTCCATAGTTTGAAATGATTTTCCCAGGTATAGTTTTCTTTGCCTTTATTCTGCTTGTTGTTGTCTGAGCTTCCTGAATGTGTGAATCATTGCCTGTCATTCATTTGGGGAAATTTGCATCATTATTGTTTCAAATATACTACAAATATTTTTTCTGTTTCTTTCTCTCTTTCTTTCCTTCTGATATTCCCCTCACAAAAATGTTATACTTTTTGTAGTATCTCACAGTCTGTTAATATTCTGGTGTTTTTTCCCAGTCTTTACTCTCTTTTCATTTTTAAAGGTTCTTATTGAGATAGCCTCAAGGTATTTCCTCAGTTGTGTCCGATCTACTAATAAACCCACCAATAGCATTCTTCATTTCCATCATAGTGTTTTTGATCTCTAGCATTTCTTTTGTTTTGTTTTTTTCCTTAGAATTTTCTTGTTTTTGCTTGCATTGCCACATGTTCCTGAATACTGCCTACTTTATCTTTTGGAGTCCTTAGTATATTAACCATAAATATTTTAAATTCATGGTCTGATAATTCCAACATCCTGTTATATCTAAGTCTGGTTCTGATGCTTGCATTTTCTCTTCCAAATGCGTTTGCCTTTGAGTTCATCTTGTAAATTTTTCTTGATAGCTGGGCATGCTGTACTAGGTAAAAACAACTGATATAAGTAAGTCTTTAGTAATGTGGTGGTAAAGTATAAAAGAAGGTATAAAAGGAGGGGAAGTGTTTTATTGCACTTCACAGGTATTGCATTATTTTTACAAATTGAAGGCAGGACCCTCCACCAGAAAAAAAATTATGACTTATTTTATTGCTGTGGTCTGGAATCAAACCCATAAGTCTACGAAGTATGCCTTTACTTTTGTGATTAGATCTGTCTTTTAGTCCAGTTGAATATTTTCCTTGTCCCACATGGAAGGCTAACAGGGGCTGTAACTGGGTATTTCCCTTCCCCTAAATCAGACTCTGATAAAACTCCATCAGATTAGGTTCTCATTAATAAGTTTCTCCTGAGAGCAGATGTTATTAAGAAGAACAGAATACTTTGGCTGGTTTCAAAATTGTTTCTTTTCCCTGCCCTTGCTAGAAACACAAGGGGATTTTTCCCCAATATTCACTCTGAGAACCTGGCAGATACCCAGAAGCAGAACTCACAAAAGCATGGGGTCCTCTCCCCACCATTACGACCCGGTCGCTTGGAGTTTTTAACTCTCAGAGTTGTCCACACTGAGTTTCCAGTGATTCAGCAATTACATGTTAAGGTTCTCTACCCCAGCACTGGTTCCTGAGCACATTTCAGTTCATGAGTTTCTGCTCTAGTAAGCTGTGATTCTCTGTATTTGCCTGTCAGTCTTTCTAATTTGGAAACGGGGCAGCAATTTGCCCTATGACTTCAATTCTTTTGTGGATCTAAGAGGAATTGATGATTTTTCAATTTGTTCAGCTTTTTACTTGCTGTTAGGGTGGAATGGCAACTTATAAGCTTCTTTCATGCTGGACCAGAAACTGGGGAGTCTCAGGTTTCTGCTTTGTGATAGTTTTTAATTATTTTCTATGTTCTAGGTTTTCTCCAAGTTCACTTCTCAAATCTTACAGCAGAGTACACAGCCAGGACAAACGAGGAGTCAACTCAGAAAGGTAAGAACCGATTTCTCTCAATATCTCTCTCCCTACCCACCTTCCCTTTCACTCTTTCCCTCCTCCTCCCTCTCTCTCCTTCCTTCCTTTCACTCCTTATTCCTGAGTCTGTCTTTCCTTTCTTCTTTATCTCATACACTTAACTATCCTGTGTCCTTGTGCTTAGGCAATTAATGATTAAATTTATTACAACAGAAACAAACAAGCAAAAGTTTTAACCCTGGCGCCGATAAGTCAGGCACTGGGTTTTCCCATACTCTATCACAATATTCAGTTTGACTTCTTGTACTCAGAGTTCTTTGTTTGATACATTTGGTTTCTCAGCTATTTTCCTTCAAGCAAATATCCCTTTAAACCTTGAATATAGAAATGGTGTCAAACAAGATTTGTCCTCTTATTTTTCTTTAAAAAGTATTTTCTGTAATATAAATTGATAACATCAGTTATTCAATTATTAAGTTACTATTTTAATGTTGTATCTTAAAGTGTAAATTGATATCAAATTGAATCTATCATTCCAGGGCCACTACATTAATTTTTATTATCAGATTCCAAGATTATGGATGAAAAGAGGAATAAATGTGAAATATTTTCTCATTTTTATTATAAAAAACAATCAGTAAGTAACTGACAATTAGTGCATATAAAGTAAAATACCAGCTTCTACTTGATGTTTTATTATTTTAATTATCATAAGATGTCATGCTCACTGAAAATCATTCAAACATTATGGAAGTATATTAAATAAAAGTGAAAACTTTACTCCTCATATACTCCCAGCCCCCTATGCTTCAGAGTAACCACAATTAACAATTTAATTACTAGACTTAAAGATCCTTTTGATTTTGCACATACCTATATGTGTATATACAAAAGAACATAATCATACTCTACATAATATTCTTCAATTAGCTTATACTCACCCAACATTATGGGGAGATTTTTATATAACCACATACAAATCTGCATCATTTATTTTAATGTCTACCTAGTATTCCATCTTATTGATGTGGCATATTTATTTAACCATTCCCTAGTTGATAAACATTTAGTCTGTTTTCAATTTTTCACCATTACAAGTAATGCCGCAATAAACATCCTTGCACATAAATTATTATGACATGTTTATTTTTACCATTTACTCTAAAAATCTGACAAACCCACAATCTAGAATTAGACAAACACTTCACTGTCTACTTCCAAGGTCTAGCTGAACAGTTCACAGTAGGGCAAGGTCCTACAGAACAAAACATACAGCATGAACCTTAATACAGTGGGCTACAGATGAGTTCAAGACTCTGAAGATCAGTGGATCTTAATATGCTCTCAACAGGGAGAGAGCTCATTTAGATACAGGCTGGGATCCACAGTTCATGTTTATAAAAGGAGGGGATAAATGGGAGGAGGAAAATGAATGTCTCAAAGGTAGTGCCTGAAATATCAGACACACCAAAGGGCAGCTAAGGTAAGATTCAGGCAAAAGAAAAAAAGAAAAACTCTGACACCTTCCAAGCGCCACTTTCCAAGTGCTTACAGGAAACAAAGGTCAAAGCTCAGGTAAGTTTACTGGCTTTTTAGGGGTTATACGCCCTCTAAATTGCTATAGTCATTCCTTGTCATGAGTGTTAAACTACAACAGTAGAATATAATAGCAAGTGCCATATATAGAAGTAGCCACGTGCAAGTAACACCTTGATCACTGGCAGAATACTCGATTTCCTTGCACCACTGCACTTCTATCACATGTAGGGAACCTCCCCTCAAACTTATGTCTCCTTGCTCTAGTACCTTATCTCTTTTTTAGCGTGATTAGTTCAGGTTCAATTTTTGAGCAATTACAATGTGCTCAGCACTATGTAAAGTACCTTTTAGGCATTATCTCACGTAACATTCACAACAGTGCTGTGAAGTCAGTGCTGTGATTACTCCCATTATGCAGTGCTCACTGTGCTAAAAAGTGGCAAAACCAGGGCTCAAATCCAGACAGGCATCCTCTAAAGCCCATGTGTCTAATCACTACAAGAAATCATCTATTTTATTCAGATGTTAAAGGAAGAAACCTTTGGATCAGAGTGAGTGATAGAACCCTATTAATATTTAGTGATGAGAGTAGAACTACTCACCTATTGGCTTCTATCTTAGTTGCCAGGGAGTCTATTTCTCAGATTTTCAGAGGCACTATATGCGTGAAGAGACCTGAAAGCCCAAGTAAGTAAGAAAAAACAGCCCTTGAAAATGTGTTTGAGATCTCTCCAAAGTTCTAAAAGACTACCAGATAAGGCTGTGGAACCTAATTTGGCACCTTTGGGGAAATAATGGAGAATCAAGTAAACAGATTAATAAGAAACAGATAAATAAAGATATGATGTTCAGAGAGGAGAAGGTGGATTTTGAAAATGTATATATCTAGGTGTATTTAACAAACGAGCAAGATTCCAGGTGTGATTATTAAAAGCATTTTTTTATTTAGAAACAAAACAAAAATCTCTAGACAGAACTTCAGATTTCAAAGGGATTTCTTTTTTTTTCTTTTTTGATGGACCAATCTTTCTGAACGTTGCTGAAGTCACTGAGTACCAGGCTGACGAAAAGTACATAGCAAAAGCTTTCACGAAGGAGGTGTGCAAGGCAGAAGAATGCAAGGCAATGACATGCCGTTGGGCGAGGAACGAATCATTTCAACATTAAACCTAACCCAGTTGGTTAATTATCTAAATGTGTCCAAAATAAGAGTCTCTAATAGCAAGTTGCAGCAAATAAAGTGGGTAGTAGAATCAAAATTTTAACAGTTCACCATAGGATGTTCAGGGCTAAATCTACAGAAATAACATTTAATATAGATAAATAGAAGTAAACTATTTGACACAGTTGATTTCCCCAAGTAACTTTAGATAATGCTTTTTCATGATATGATTGTACATTTCCAATAATATCTGAAAAATGGGACAGATGAAAACAAAATTTTACCATGAACTTTAAGTAGCTAGCTTTCCATTAGATGTGTATAAAGCTTTAGGGAGATAGAGGACATCAGGATAGCCAAACAGTTGGGCAGCCTCAAGCTGCATGACTTGGTCTCCTCCCTGCATCTAATGGTATCTCATTTCTCTCCTAGGTTGGACAAGTTTTTTTTTTTTTTTTTTTTTTTTTACTTTTTAGCTCATATTCGCTTCTCCTCCCTTTATTAGCTGTGCTTTGCTGACAACCTACTGCAACCACTGACTTCTTTACCCTAGCTATGACATTTAGGGCAGACCATGTGTTTTATCAACCTAACAGCCACTTGCCCCCTTTTCATACTGCCAGGGCCCTGATTTGTTCTGGAATATCTTCTTCTCATTCCAGGCAGATAAACTCAGAAAGAGCCACGGTCAGTCATAGGGTCTCAACTTCCTTGTCTACAGTTGTTGTGGGGAAAGGGCACATGCAATCCAGTTTTCATCCTTTTATTCCACAAAAACTTCCTGAGGACCAAGTACATAGCAGGTACTTCGTGCTGGGGAAACAGCAGTGTACAAAACACAAATGTCTCTGCCCACATGGGCCCCTGGTTCTAATTGGAGAAAAATTCAAATTAACAGAAAACAAGAAGGAGTATGAAAACATTTGGGGAAAAGAGTCTTCATTTTAAATATTTTTAAATGCCAAAGGAAGAAATTTCTCTTTATCTTTCTCTGACATTGATGAATAGGGTGTGATTCTGGAGCTTCAGCAACATGGAGAGGAGCTAGCCAATCTGGCTGGGACAGTAGTGCAGAAAGCTGGAAAGAACCATCATTGAACTGCTAAGCTAATCAACCCGGTCATCATATTGCTTAAGCCACTTGCTTTTGAGTTTTCTGCTACATTCCGTTGAGTATTTCCTCCTGATACAGTATACAAGTTTGGTAGAAATGATTGCAGAATAGTCTACCTGATCTCTGACCATTTTTTACTGTCAGAGTAGAGTAGGAAGGTCATTGCTGCCTTGGTAATGATGACATTAAACAAAAAAGTGACTACATGCCCCATTTTCCTTTACAATGGCCATGGAGAAAGAAAAAATATGTAGAATGAAAGCACATGGACAACCAGTCCACTGAGGTCAGAATGTGTATCCTTTGTAAATACACTTCAGTATAGGCCTACATTGTTTTGCCTGGCACTGAAAGAACAACTTATTTATCATCGTAGGAAGGTGAAAGTTATTTGAGACTTTCCGTATTTGTGGTCTTACTGCAACAATGACCCGCCTGTAATCATTTGTTCTGTCTAAATTTAATCTTTAGAAGATGATTGGGAAATTCTAACTTGAAGTCTTAATTACAGTATACTTAATGATGAGACCATTAGGTGTGAGAAAACTTTTTTTTGAAGATACACAGATGGACAACTGGACAGCATAGCTAACAGGATTTCCAAAAATTTGGTGAGAAGACACTGTTATTTTCCTTAATGTTGAGATAATGAGGCTTAGGGTAGGGTTGTACTTCCTGTGATTAGAAAGCAAAAATCCCTTATGAATACAGAAAAGGAGTAACTTAATAGTTACTTTTTAAATGAACAGACATTCGAACATCTACAATTCTGCAATATATATTTGTGGTTTCTTTTCACACAAAGAAAAATAATCTTTATCTTTCAAAAACGTAAATTTCTGTTCAGATAAGAGATAAATCAAACATTCTCCCTCTCTCTCTTATTGTCTTCTTTTCTTCCTTCCATTTTGTTTTCAGCAAACATTGAGTGCCTTTTATGAAGCAGGCATTATTTGTGACATATGCATCAGATAGATAAGACATAGTTTTTTTTGCCCTTAAGAAGCTTATTACACTCTGAGAAAAGAAGATACATACTTCATAAGTTCTCGCATATTTACTGAGTGAATGTGGTCTGGTAAAAGAGTGAATGATACTGAATCCAATGTGAGGAGGGAGGAAGAGTGAGAAGGAGAGAGGGAGAGAGAGAGGAGGAGAGGCAGAGAGAGAGGAGGAGAGGGAGGAGAGAGGAGGGGAGAGAGAGCTATGAGCAGAATTCATGTGGAGATACTAAAAGGGAAAAAATAGTGGTCTTTGCATTGGATTAAGTAAGGTCATGAGAATATGTAAAGGGAAAGGAAGGATAAAGAAGGCCATAGAAAATGTAAATCAAAAGTACTCACAGGTATATGTCAGGTATTGTAGAGACAGTGTCCTACAGAAGAGTCCTGAGAGTTAAATTGGGAAGAGTAAGTGGGGCCATATAATAGAAGTCCTTGAAGGGCAGGCTAATACTTTGTCTAAACCTATAGGTAATGGGGACCTTAGTTAAGCAAGGCAAGAAATACAGAACAGAGCCTAAGCAGAATGGTCTGTCACTGGTGTAAGCAATGGAAAACAAACTTGTTTCACTTACCAGACTATGATGTTTGAGTTGAAATAAAGTTTCTAAAGAAAAGTAAACAATTGTGGGCCAAAGCACCTGTGATATTGAGATTTATATAAGAAATATTTATTTGGTTATCATCCAGGTTCCTGGGTTCCTGGCACAGAGCTTCTAAACCCCTTAGAATTTCCTGTGATGAGAGAGATAAAGGTGTTGTTATGTTAATGAGGTTACTTTTGGAATGCACCAAAGAAGAGAGGCTGGTTGTATATGGAAACAAATTTGAAATTAGAGGGTTAGAATTTTCATTCCTACCCACACTGCCCCATCTCTGGAAGGAGAAAGAGGCTAGAGACTGAGTTTAGTCACCAGTGGCCCATGACTTAATCAATCATGTCTATGTAAGTAGCCTCCATAAACACCCAGTTCATAGATCTTCCAGGTTGGTGAACACAACATATGCAGATGCTAAAAGAGTGGCATACTTAGAAAGGGTCTGCGGGCTGCACTTCATTCCCCCCCATACCTTGCCCTATGTTTCTCTTTTATTTGGCTGTTCCTAAGTTGTATTATTTTATAATAATTCGGTGATTCAGTAAGCAAAATGTTTCTCTGAGTTCTATGAGCTTCATTAGCAAATTAAACCCAAGGACGCAGGGTTCTTGGAACATCCCATCTATATCCAGTTGGTCCGAAGCATAGGTGACAACTTAGTCTTGGAATTGGCTTCTGAAGTGGTTGGTTGAGAGGTGGAGGTTCTGCCTGTAGGGTCCCTTATGTGGTGAGATTTGGTGCTGTCTCAAGGTAGATGGTGTTAGAATTAAGTTATTCTCTTAGTGGTGTTGGGAAACCTACATATTGGAAAATGAGAAGGATACGTTTAATATTATACAGTTTACTGAATATGAGACCCCCATAATAATGGTGACTAGCAATATGAATATTTTTAACTGTTAAAGTTTGATTATAGCATGGATGAGACTAGGAAATAATTTAAGCAGCAGAATCCAAACCCATCATTACTTCAAAAAGTGTTTTAATTTCAAAACCATAACCAAAATGTTAGTTTAAAAAGGCACACTCCATTTAATTCATTCAACTGTTTCGGAACATATTTTAAATGTTAATTTTGATAATAAAATCCTATTAATGAATTCAACAGAACCTTTTATTAATCCTTGTATTAATCCAATCACACGCTATTAGAAAAGACTAGGAATACTTATAAAAGAAGGAATGTTTTAATGAAATGAAACATCCTAACACAAAGCTACCCAGATTGCACCACTCAAAATTCTCAATGGAGAGATGCTAAATATTATCAAAGGTCTCTGTAAAGCCAGCACTCTGGGGCATAACATACTCCTCCAAGAATTATGTTCTAAATTAGCTAGTGTTCTCCTACATCATTTACTAAAACTTTATAACCAGATCTTGAAATTAAAAACCATCCATTTGCACACTCTGTCAATATTATATGCATTATGTGAAGAAGGAAAACTATTACAGTATAAATTTCTCATTGGCTCTCTGCCTCTGAAAGCACCAGTTTGGAAGGTATGACTCAGATCTCACCTGCCAGGTAGAATACAGAATGTTCCCTTTTCACTCATGAAGACAAGCCTGGACTCATGCCAGGGGAGACTCTCTCTGGCTCATGTATGAACTTTCATGGATAATATTTTAAACACAATCCCTTGTATTGCGAGGGATTTCTTTTTTTAAAAAAAGATATTTAGTGAAAATGAGTACTTATGTGGATTAAGCTTACTTAAATGACTCCTTCAGCTTGAAAACTGATATGAAAGTTTTCTCAACTGCTAATGATTGCATCCCAAAGGAAAACTAAGGATAAAAAGTGATGACACACTGAAGTTTCCAAAGGTGAAAGAGTACACGGTAAGAAAATTGAAGTGGACATACAAAGGCATATATTAATATTCTGCCAAATTCTCCCCTCCAAGTGTATAATTATTACACCCATGTAAATTAGAAGACTGGTAATGCTCCTCTTTTCACACCCTGCCACATGTCCCCTCTAATGTGCTTACCCCTGGGTCAAGCAGAACACCATTTAGCTAGAATTGACCATTAATGCTACTTTGATATAGTGAAAGTCTAAGTGTGTGAAGTAATCTGCTATTAAAGGACGGGATGGGAGAGAGGTGGGCAGCCCTCTCCCGACCTGGCCACTCTGCCAACCACAAACTGTGAACGTGCCCAGGAATACGTAGTTCACTGGCTCTGCTCCGTTGCCTGTTCCCCCAGCATAAGTAGGTTTATTTGAGCCCATCATCCAGTTCTGGATTGTGAATCCAAGCTCATTTGTCAATGTTAGCACCTCATATGTCAGTTTTAGGTGAATATACCTATTCAAGGAAAGATGTGGTGCCTATTTAGGACAGGTGAGACAAATTTTGCAGCAAGATTACACCAAATATTTTTTTCAATACTCTGTTTTTTTCCCTGTAAAAGAGTGATTATGTCATCGTGCTGTTGGTTGTTTTTATTTTTAACTGAACTTTGCAACTATCACTTTGTCTTAAGGAAATTTTTAGGTACTATGGAATTAAGGGACAAGTTTCAAAAAGAAAATCTTCCAGATAGAGGTTAAGACTATAGAAGGCATTTACTCATTAATAGAGAGATGAAATTTAATTCACTTTTTTCTTGACCTGTTTTAACCTCTTTAACATCCTGAGAGGTTGCCCATAAGTGCAACAAGCATAGATCTCAGAGCCCCCACCTAAAACACTATTCAACAGTACCCATGATGCTTTAGGAAAGGAGTTAGGAACAACTAAAGCTCCAACCTCCATACCTGTATGTGGAGTTTAACAAGGGGCATCACAGGGCCCTGTGCGCCAGGAATCTATGAGATGCCTGGAGAGTGAGAGAATAGGATGCATGGCATAGTTGTGACACTAGGAAGCAAAGGAAGAGGATAAAACTCTTGCAGAGAAGAGTAGGCACATATAATCCCATCAAAAATAACCATATGACAAATTAATGTATATAATGGTTTTTCAAAAGTAAACATTTGATGTATACATAATTAATCATTTATTTGAGCCCCATCAGAAAAAAAGCTACATCCCAATAATACCTATTTCCAACAAACCAATTCCGCTTTTGACCCCTTTTAGGCATTATAATTATCCCCTGTACATGTTGCCTTTAGCATGTCAAGAAAAAGTCTTTCATATCATCACTTTTAAAGATTTACATCATTGCTCTTGCTCCCTAGGATGCTGTCATTTTCCTGTATCCATCATAAAATAAATGGAGATATGCCCCCATTTTATTTTTCATTTTCAAAGGAAGGGCTTTATTAGCATTTTAAATCTATTTTTCTAAAGGGAAAAAGATACTAAAAATCAACAAAAGTTTCCCCTGTGATATTAAAAATCACTAGGTGGTCTTAAATTTCCTGCCTTTAATGCTTCTTTCATGTCAGGAACTTGAGACATATTTGGAGTTGGCTTTTACCCAAAGAGAACTGAAGCTGGCTCAAACTTAAATAGGCAAACTAAATTCTTTCTTTCTTTCTTTCTTTCTTTCTTTCTTTCTTTCTTTCTTTCTTTCTTTCTTTCTTTCAAGAGCTTTTTATAAGACTTTTATCTGACAACTCAAAAATCATATTAATTCAAATTACTATTCAAAGGTACAATATAAGTAAATGTAATATATTGCTTTCTTAGCTTAATACATAGGACAGAGCTTAGACTGAAAAATTAATTCAGAATCACACAAGTAGCCAAGGTGAATAAATCAAACTAGAGAATAGTCTGGATTGAATGGATCAGTCAGTTAAAAAAAAAACAGAGGCAAGAAATATGAAGTGAGAGGACCATTTTTGTATGGCTTACCAGGTGGTTTTGTCCAGTTTGCCCCAGATAACTTAGTGTCAGCCAACTGTCATACAAACGGGCAGTGCATCGCCAGTGGCCTTTGAGTAAGAGTGACGATGGCTTAAAAAAACCTTCATTGTCCCTAAAAAAAGATGAAATACTGCCATTTGTGACAACATGGATGGATCTTGAGAATATCGTGCAAAGTAAAATAAGTCAGAAAAAGTCAAGGACCATATGATTTCACTCATATGTGGGATATAAAACTGTAAGCAACAGATGAACAAACAAGACAAAGACAACAGTATTGTGGTTACCAGAGGGAAGGGGGTTGGGGGTAGGGAGTACAGGGTAAAGATGGTCAAATATATGGTGACAGAAGGAGATTTGACTTTGGGTAGTAAACACATAATGCAATATACAGATGATACAGTATAAATTTGTATACTTGAAACCTATATAATTTTATTAATCAATCTTATCCCAATACATATAATTTTTAAAAACCCCTTCTTTATCTCTGGAAAAATTCTCAGGCATACATCTTACTAGGTCATTAGCTTCAAGTCTACATGAAAGTCTATTCTCAATGACATTTACATGAGATGCAAGGACATTTGTCCTATTACCTTGTGATCCAACACCCTACTCTTCATGGAAACCACTCTTAGTAATAAATGCATGCTTTGTTAGACTTGATAAGGTGATTTAAATGCTAACTCCCCTTATTTGTATATGTCACATACACAACAGAATTTTCTAATATCAGATAACAGAGTATAATCATAACAAGTCTTAGTTCATTAGCTTTAAAATGACTGTACCTTGAGTGTGGTTTAACATATTGAGATGACTTTTGTTCTTGCTGTTCTCAACAAGATATTCCCCTTTGTGAGCAAACTAAGAAATATGTACCTTTCTCACACCTGTATTTATAAATAAAGGCTTTGTTACCAAGCAGTAAATGTATTCCTATAAAAAATCTGCTTTTGAAAATCTATTTAAAGATAGATATCCTAAAAGAAAAAAAAAACAACCTAAAATATATTACACATTCATAGAATATGAATTTGTTTGTTCAGATTGAATTTTCTGCTTACAGGATATCTTATGTAAAATTTAATGAGAGTATCAGGTAATGAAAACAGGCTCATCAAATTCTGGGTTTGTGTCACAGCGTTGTCACTTGGTCATGCTGTGACTTTGAGAGATGTATTTCATCTTCAGTTTTATCATATGAAAATGAAGATAATCTCTACCTTGGCAGGTTCTCATGAAGATGTTACAAAGATTGTTACAACACCAATTACAGGGCTTGGTCACGGGCAGCACAGCATAGCAATTAAGAACATAAAATCTAGAGCCAGACTGCTTGGGTTCAAATCCCAGCCCTGCCATTTGGAAGTTTTATTCTTGAGAAAGTTACTTAAATTCTCTTTGCTTCAGTTTCCCCTTCTATAAACTAGGAATAAAGATAATATCTACCTCATAAGGTTGTCGAAGATTGTTGAATAATACATGTTGATTATTAAATAATACACTTGTGACAGTGCCCAGCACAGAATACACAATATACAAATATTAGCTGTTTAAAAGTAGTCTAATAAGTGACAGGTATTGTTGTGGTGACAAGGAGGCCTAGAAGAGGTAAAATGGGAGAGGTGTGAGAGGAGAAACAGATCAAAGGGCTGCTTTCCAAAAGAGCTAGAATAATCCCAAACCAACTGTGCCACTGTGGCCACATTTAAAACAGTTCTCTCCGTCAGAATAATTTTCAGTCTCCAGAACCTGAAGAATGCTTTCAAATCAATGATAATTCTGATACATGCTTTGAAATCGCCTCTTTGCTACAACCTGTGATCTAACATGAAATTTTGGAGCTTCTTTTTTTTTTTAATTTTTTATTTTAGATTATTCAGTACAGGTTCAATCTTTTATTCCCATTCCAGCTTCTTGATTCCTTATTTAATCCATGGTATGCAACTTTAATGACCATTTCTTTGTTCATTTTTTAATTTTTTCTGCACACATTGTCTTTCCAACCATGTTATCAGTTTCTCTGATGGCAAGGGTTTTGTGTTATTCACCTTCACAGCCTACTTCATCACAAAACAGGAAGAATGTTGTTAAACATGTATGTTATTAAGCTTATATATGTCCTTAAGCCTAAACAGTTAAACTCCATGGCCAATATTTTAGATTTCTGCATGGGACACATAATTTTATTAGTACTACCCATTTGTGATAACTCAAAGCTTTATCGAGTGATTTAATTCAAATTTAACTCAAATTTATAATCACCCTAGATAATATTTTAGTCATCTGTGTTTAACTTTGCTTGGCTTTTACACAAGTAAATTAAAAAGCATCCTGATTATTACAAAGTTATAAAAATCTATACTCTTGTTGCATAACCAATAATCCACATAAAGTCTCACAAAATTTTACATAATTATACAAATGAGATATACAAGAGCCAGAAAATAAACATCCTAGACATAGTGGATCACATGGTCTCCAAGCAGCCATAGATAGTACATAAGCAAATAAATACGATTGTGTTCCAATAAAAAGCTAATTATGAATTCTGAAATTTGAAATCTTATATGATTTTTATATGTCATGAAACATTCTCTCTCTCTTTTTTTCAGTCATTTACAGGTGTAAAATCCATCTTGATTTGGTTCATGATTTCTGTAGCACTGACCCCGTTTGTATGTTATTGTTTTTTCTAATGATTTGAGCCATACATGTTTTCCTCATTAGACTATAAGTTCCATGAAGACAGGGATCAAATCTGTCATTTTATTGCTTTTGCAAATATCTGATTAGTATTCAACACATAATTGTTTAACAAATTAATCAATTAACCCAGACTCAAGCATTTCAGTTCTTCTGCCTGTTTGAATCTTGGTTCAAGCAGTATAGGTCCAAGATTCCATCTTTTGGTCTGCCTTTGTGTTTTCCAGGACAATTTATAAATTCTGTATTTTGACCCTTTTGGCATTTTGTCCTACTTTGTTTTAGAAGAAAATAGTCTATTTTTGCCTCATTTTTACCAAAATCATTTGTTATGATGTATTAACCTAGGTAACTTATTTCTCTCTTTATGTTTTCCATCCCCTGGGCACTTGAAGTTACTTCTTCACCTCACAAACATTTCTGGTTCTTGGGTATAGAATAAAGATGACCCAAAAATCTATAAAAGAAGGAGGGCAGTGGGAAGGCCAAGCCAAGATAGTCTGATCACCAAATGTAAGCATGGGAGCTGCAAATGTAACTGGATGCGGGGAAACAAAGGCAGGAAAGGGAATGTATTGGTTATAATTTTTACTCTTACAGTCCTCAAGAATTTTTGTGGGAACACTGTCAAAGTTTCACTCTACTGAAAAAAGTAGGGGCAAGTACTATTACCAAAATGCCAATGATTATGTAGTTTAAAAACAAAAATGAGCAAAATTCCATACAACTCTAAAGTGGAAAAGACATTGCAGGGGAAAGAAAGTCTATTTGATCATGAATTACGTGCCTCTGAAAAGGCAATGGAACCATCAGCAGAAAAAGTACATGGGAACGGGCTGAGAGACATTCATGAATATTACAAAGTGAGCAATCCCACCAAATTAAATGTAATGTTCTGGAATATCCTTTATCTGTCTATTAGCTCTAATTCTGTAACTCTTCAGAAGAAAATGGACTGGAAGAGAAAACTCCAATTATGTACTCTGAGCCTAAGGCGTACTCCAGCCCTAGTGATTTGACTGGAATGGCTTTATAATTCAAAGGTAATCTGGTGATGTCAGTCAGGGCTTTCTCATCGTCCTGCATTTTTCCTCCATCAAAGATAGGGAAGAAAAATGCCTGAATGTGATACAGCTCTAACAAAAAAACATCTAACATAGAGGAAATGCTATTTCCCCTTGACGTACTGTCACTAACCAACAAAGGGCCAACTGGAGAGGCAGGTGTTTCCTGGGAATAGGCTAGATCTGCGAGGTTGTCAGAGATTTAAACGGGAGGGTGCCTTTATCTAGAGATTGGTGTTTTTGTTTTAGTTTTTTATTTTACTTTCTTTTATTCCCTCACATGAAACCTGAAAGAGTGGTATTCCTTTAAATCGTTCCTGTCCAGTTTTCAAGGAAAGGAAGAGATATCTCGGTTTACTCCTGTGGCCCATAGTCTTTTGGGGACAGAGAAATGTGCATTCAAACTTTTATAAATAGGACACTCCATGAATCATCAGATAGATATTTGAGAACGTGGAAATATACATTGCTTAGCTTTTTTTTAAACATGTGTCATCTCACTCCAGGTTTCAGTCAGTCTAGGATAGGAGGAGACCTGGTCTTCTTCAGTGGGAAGAGTTTACTTAGAATCAATGTTCCCACAAGCAGGGAAAAAAACTACAATTATGGTGTATGGATGAGTATGAATTTGTTCTTACTAAATCACATTTAATTAAGGTATCTGTTTCTGTTGTGCTTTTTAAGTTGTAAGCCTTTTAGGTTGTGACTTGGTTTTTTCCACCAGCCTTTTGGTCCATGCCTTTCTGCATGGAGACTAAGGGAAAAGGACCATTCCGCTTTGACTAGGCGCTGAGCGCACGCCACCACATGTCCTGTCAGAGCTCAGGGCTTTCCCAGCACTTGGGTTCCTACCCTCAAGAAGGTGCTGAATAATGGACCATACCACATGGTGAAAAGCTTCATCCTTCTTTCTGATAAACCCCTCCCTACGAGGTTTATATCTTCTTGGCATGGCCTAGAAAAACCACACAGCAGGACATTTGTCTCTCTGAAACTGTTTCACTAATCAATCTAAGGACTTAAAGAGAAAAAAAAGTATAACTTGATTTTCATACCAAGCTGGGGCCCATTCTTTTGGGTGTATTTGCATGTTAAGGTGGGAACTTGGGCACTGACTACTTAGTTCTTTTCTCTGAGTGCTGGAAGATATTTAAAAATTGTAAAGCTTTATTAACTTTTTGATGTAAGTCAGTTTTAATCTCTAAAATCCTTCTTTATTTTGAACTTTCAAAGTGGACCACATGTTTCCTGTAAAAGTTTTACCACTTTCCAAGACATAGAGTTAATATTATACAATCTTCAACATCCAAGACAAATTGATCTCTCAGAGTAAAGCTACAATAGTTGTAGTATGTGGCATGAAGATAAACCCAAATCAATATCGATTTTATTAATCCAGTAATTGCTGAGATATCAGTGATCTTTTCCTTTATACTGTCTTGAAAAAGGGCTAGCTAAGCAAATCGCTATGGCATGGGCAAATGCATAAGGAGAATGCTTAACTAAGTGAATCCATTTCTATACAAATTATGTAAATGGAACAAAAGAGCTGGCTGTTTTGGTATATTACTTCCCAAATATTTGTCTTTTTAGTGTAAAGCTCCCCTTAGACAACTTTTGTTTGGCATTCCATTAGCAATCATAAGAACTTGAAGAACCTAATTTCTGGGGGAAAAAAGAATTTAGATGATGTTTTTCCTTGATACTTGGAGCCAAGAGACTCAATTTAAATTCATGGGCATTTATATTTACTGATGTTCACTTCCATCATCTGAAAAGAAAATAATAATACTTTTTTTTTTACAGTATCACTCTGAGGATTAAACTGAATGAAAAAAGGAGCATCTGCCCAAGTTCCTGGAATATGGTAGGTTCCAAATCAACATTTTAAAAAATTAATTAATTTTTTTTTATTGTTCAAGTACAGTTGTCTCCATTTTCTCCCTACCACTCCCCCTGGCCCCACCCATCCCCACCTCCCACCCTTGATCCTACCTCCTTTGGTTTCATCCATGTGTCCTTTTAAAATATGATGGTAAACTTTTAACTACATTATATTTTTTCTTAAATATTTTAATCACTTAAGGAATTTTATTCTAGTAAATAGAGAAATTTTCTATTGCTATCATCTTTTAAGAGTTCCTTTAACAATATTCCCTTAGTTAAGATAGCTGTCTTTAAAAAAATTATATTGTGTTCTATTAAAATACTATTTTTTTAATATAGAGGGTTTTTCTTGTGACTGCAAATGCATACTCAGACTTCATTACCTACATATTAATAATACAGAAACATGAACTTTAAGAGCATGCTAGCTTGGGGATTTATTGGGAGGGAAGAAGAGCAATGAAAAGATGGAAAAGAATTCATTCCAGATATTTACCACTA
>CM052545.1:15952519-16032097 GCA_028533065.1 Trachops cirrhosus | reverse complement strand
TGTGTAAAGCAATGGGAAGTGTGTCAGGATAAGATCTTTATTTCAAAACACTGCAGCCTGGAAGGGTCAGAGGAAACCATGAAGGAAATATGAGTATTTTATCAAAACAAAGACTTTGGAAATAATTCACTTCATCTGAAAACTATAAAAGTTGTTACTTTTAGTACAGTGATAATTGGATCTATTTGATTTTATGTCTGAAATATTCACTGCAAAATGTGAAGCTTCATTAAGCTATAACTTGAAGAATATTTCATTTTCCTAAAGTGATACTTTTTAAATTAAATTTATTGGGGTAACATTGGTTAATAAGATTATATAGATTTTAAGCATACATTTCTATGATACAAGATATTGCATTGTGTGCCCACCACCCAGTCAAACCATCTTCTGTAATGACATATTTGACCCTGTTTACCCTTTACTATCCCCCTACCTCCTTCTCTTGGCAACCACCATACTGTCATCTGTCTCTATGAGTTTTTGTTTGTTTTTCGTATTTGTTCATGTTTATCTGCACTACTTTTAATTCAGAGAGGATTTTTAAATGATGAGAAATAATTTCCTGAATGTATTGAATATGTGTGTGCATATGCATGTGTTTAATTTCCTTTCACTCCATGCTTCCCCCTGAAACCTTTTCTCAAACTCCTTAGAAGGGTGTAAGGTCTTGGAAGAAAAAAAATTGAAGGTAACTTTGCCACATGATCATCTGAAAGCAAGAGATACATTTTAGGATAACAGACAATAAGAGACACTAAGATTTGCTCAAACTCCTGACCAAGAGAAGCCATGACTTTTTTTATATAGTGGTGGATACGGAGGGCTGGTCACTGTTCCCTTAGAACTGAAATGTACTGTTGCAAAACTGTGTTGCTAATGCTGGTTAGCAACTACTTCTCAAGAAAATTAAGTAACAACATTCACACCAATCCCTTTAACTTTCAGTAAACCCCAACTAGGCAGGACTATGACTCACTTGTTACTCCACAGGAGTTTCTCCTTGTGTCAAAGAAGCCTGTTTTTTTTTCTACTGAGGCATTTCCTGGTGGTAATTACTTAAATATCCAAGTTTCTGTATACTGTCCATGGTTTGGTGGCTGTGCCTGTAACCTGAATACTTCTAGGCCTCCTTCCTCTGTGAAGTCTTAGTAACGTTACTATCCAAACCACAGCAGCTTCATGACTGTGGGACCTCACCCCTCCCCAAGCTTACCTTCCAGTTATTTCTGGGCGTCATGATGGCTTCTTCCGAGGGCTCAGGAATATGCCTGCTTCTGTTCCTGTGCCTGCCCCTCTTCCGGGTACCTCAACACAGTCTATCCCTGATGCCCTTTGTGGAAGCAGCAAGGGCCATGCCAAGGGGGCATCACATTATATCAAGGGCACACACTGTCAACAGAGCGTCACTGTGGATGTCCACTTAGATCACCTGGGTGATGACCCCCTTTTATTTTATAGGAATGTTTACCATTCTATTTGCATTCCTATAATCACACCAACAATATTAATCAAAATAATCCCTTTAATGACAGCCTCAAAGAGAATCAAATACTTTGGAATAAACTTAACCAAAGAGGCAAAAGCCTTGTACACTGAAAACTACAAAGTGTTGCTGCAGGAAGTTAAAGAAGACACAAGTAATGGAAAGATATCTCTTGTTCATAGATTAGAACACTTAACATTGTTAAGATGACAGTACTACCTGGATTAGTTTGGTAGGGCTGCCATAACAAAATACCACCTACTGAGTGACTTGCAGCATTTTCCCCCTCACATTCTGTAGACTAGAAGTCCGAGATTAAGGTCTCAGCAAGTCTGGGTTCTCCCGAAGCCTCTCCTTGTCTTGCAGATGACTGTGCTCTTGCTGTGTCTTTCTTCTGTGTGCCTGCCACCTGGCCTCGCTTTCCTTCTCGTATCAGCAGTAGTTGTACTGGATCAGGGCTCCACCATTATGACCTCATTTAAACTTAATTACCTCTTTAAAGTACCAGTCTCCAAATTCAGTTACAATGGGAGTTTGGGCTTCAACATATCAATTTTCAGGAGACACAGTTCAGTCTATTTCACTCCCTAAAGTGATCTCTATATTTGATGCAATCCCTACCTAAATCCCAGTGGCATTTGTTTTCAGAAATAGAAAAATCCATCTTAAAGTTTGTGTGGAATCTCAATGGACCCCAAATAGTTAAAACAATGTAAAAAAAGAACAAAGTTTGATGTTTCAAACTTCCTGATTTTAAGACATATTTCAGGGCCACAAGTAAGCAAAATAGTGTGGCACTGGCAAAAAGACAGACATATAGACCAATGGAATAAACTGAAGAACCCAGGAATAAGGGCTCTCATGTATTCAATATAGGACCTTTGACAAGGCTGCCAGGACCACTCAATGGAAAAGGACAGTATCTTCAGCAATAGGTGTTAGGAAAACTGTATACCAACTTGCAGAAGAATGAAGATGGACCCTTCCTTACTCTATTCAATACATTAAAAGTAATTCAAAACACCTGGCTGGTGTGGCTCAGTGGATTGAGTATGGACCTGCAAACCAAAGCATCGGAGGTTCGATTCCCAGTCAGGGCACGTGCCTGGGTTGCTGGCCAGGTCCCCAGTGGGGGATGCGCTAGAGGCAACCACACATTGATGTTTCTCCCCCTCTTTCTCTCTCCCTTCCCTCTCTCTAAAAATAAATAAAAAATAATTCAAAACAAATTAAACACCTAAATGTAAGATCTAAAACTACAAAACTCATAGAAGAAAACACAGGAGAAAAGCTTCATGACATTGGATTTGGCAATGATTTCTTGGATGTGTCACCAAAAGCACAGAAAACAAATAAAAAATATACAAATGAGACTACATCAAAATTAAAAGTTCCATGCATCCAAGGACACAATGAACAAACAGAATAGGAAATCTATGTAATGGAAGAAAATATTTGCAAATCCTGTATCTAATAGTGTATTAATGTCCAGAATATACAAAGAACTTCTGCAACTTAACAACAGCAATAAAACCACAACCCAATTCAAAAATGGGCAAAGAACTGGAATAGAACTGTAATAGTATCTGCCACACCTGATATTAATAACAATATCAAACACTCTTCAATATTACACCAACAGAACTATAACAAGCAGGAAAAATTATATAGGTGGTGATAGAATAGTAATATTTATCTATTGGGGCTCAAAGAGTTCTCTTATTCCCAAATTATCTCCAGTTATCGGGACATCTTTACAACTCTTTAACAATGCTTAGCCATTTATTCTGACTAGGTCAATAAATGAATTTCTGTCCTCATACATGGAAGAGATGAACCTGGCTTCATGTAACTGTATGTATACCAAGCCCTGTTTGTACACTGTAGATTGGAAACTCCTTGTGGCCTGATCAGTTTGATTTGATGTACGTGTTTAGAAGTTTGGCACGATCTTAGTAAAATATTTCAGAAAACATAGTTGAAACTTCTGTAATTATTGAATCCATGAGCCACAGATTTAGAAAATAGTTGTTTCATGTGTTTTATGAGTGACTCTCTTTTCTGAAGATATTTGGTCTCAAATTGCATGTCAAGTAATTTGCATAACAATGCATAAAAGATATGTCCAGGTGGGATTCTTGTGCATTTATTGTATCCTTATCTCTATTAAAATGAATTCCCCTAAACTTAAAGTAGATCTAGGCTAGTTAACTCAGAAGATGGTAACATTGGATGAATGAAGACAATATCATGAAGTGGATACCCATCGAATCAATGATAGCTAAGGGTTATATACCCACCTCTGTACCAGCCTGTTTCCATTTCTACTGTTCTTAATCCATCCATTACAGAGTAATTGATAGGCAACATTCTGTTTTGGTCCCCAGGCTAATAATTTTCACAAGGTTTGATGAGGGTTAAAATTTAAATGTCCCAGAAGGCAAGGATTGGGGTGCACAAGGCTCTAAGACTTGCTCTCTCTTGGAAAGAATACAAACACCTGTCTCTTCGGATTTGCTTCCTCCCTATATGGTAAAATAGAACCAAATTCTGTTTTTATTCAAGAATAAGTGCCTTCCTCTCTACTCTGTTCCCCCTTAGAAGTCAAGTGGGAACCAGAGAAGGGCAGAGAATAAAGGAGGCAATTTGGGCAGCTTTGGGCCTAAGCAAAGAGTTTGGAGGTTCTGCACAAGGTCCAGTGTAGACCCCCAGGGAAATGCACAAAACTGTGTTGTCAAACACTCAGATATTAATAAAGTGCTCATCTTTGCCAGAAATGATTTTCTGTCATATGTATGACCCTCAGCATCCTTTTACAGAAGTATGGTAAGCCAAGATTTAGGAGTGCCTAGACTACCACCTAACTAATTACTACTTCTTTCTCAACTATTTACTCCCTAGTCTCCCCTCCCCCAAGGCCAGACTTCTTGCACTGAATGCCCTTGATTATAATAGGGAAAGGTCATAAAGCACTCTGATTTAAAGAAACATGTACAGGTTATATAGTGAAAACAACGTAGCTTAGGAACTCACAGGTCTGGGTTTAAATCTCAACACAACTACTTTCTTATCCCATGAACTTAGGTAATTTATTTTGTCTCTCAGAGCCTCAGTTTCCTTACTGAGTTAATGACACAGCTCAGGAAGTTATTATGAGGATTAATGTATAAGCAATTAATAGTTTATAAAATGTGTCAAGGCATGTAATGTGTGTTCAATAGGTGTTAATCTACTAAGTGAGCATTATTGCTAGAACACTCTGGTGATAGATCAGTAGTAAGATATTCTTGTAAAAAGATATTTATTTTTATTATTAGTCTTTATCCTCACCTAAGGATATGTTTTATTAATTTTGGAGAGATAGAGGAAGGTAGGGAGGGAGAGGGAGACATGTGAGAAACATCGGTCAGTTGATGCTCATACATGCCCGGACTGGGGATCTAATGCACAGCCCTTTGGCGCATGGGACAGTGCTCCAACCTACGCAGCAACATGGCCAGGGCTAAAAAGACATTTGTTTTATTATATAAACTATAGGAAAAGATATAGATGATGAGCTTGTGTTTCTGTGCTAGTGATGTTACCAAAATATAAATTAGTTGAAACAGAATGAGTAGATTAATAAGATATTTATTATCTTTATTACAGGATTTTGAAAAGCAGCAGGTTTAAGAGCTGACCATATTTGAAAGACTCTAGAATAGCACAGGATTGATTAAAGGTCTGTCACCACAGATTGCAATGTGTTGATTTTGTTTCCCCAAAGGTATCCACATAGCAACTTGGCAGTACACAAATATTCTAAAAATTCTAACAGTTTTTTACAGAAAATAATAATTGCACCCCTACCTAAAATGTTAGGTCCTATTTTCACTTGAAAGGCTCATAATGCTTTTAAAAGCTAACAATTTTGGTTATTCCAATCCCGTCATTTTGAATTTGAAAGAAGGGCACAACAAATAGGTATTAACTAAAACGGGTGCTTTCTCTGTTGCTTTTATAAATCCAAACCCGTTGATTGAAGGAATATAATACAAAATCAGGAACTCAAGAAAACTGCTCTCATTGTACTATAATCACAACTCAGCAGAGTTAGTTTAAGGTCATGTCCATGCATTAAAATCTCTTGTATCCTGTGCTGCAATTATCAGGTTGCCTTGCATACAGTCAGCACCCAGTGAATGCTTGCCCCATTACACTGAATTGATCATCCACCTTATTCACTAGGCTTAGCTTTGAATAACTTACAGTTTTTTCCCCCACAAAATTAAAAACAAAGGAAAAAGGCAGAAGGATATTATGGCAAAAATGGTATCCTGGAAAACAGATCTTGGTTCTGGTCCCTGGATTCTGTGACTTTGGACAAATCACTTGAACTTTCTAGATCAAGTGTCTCCATAAAATGAGGAGGCTAGGTAAGAGGCATGCACTAGACCATAAGGTCCAGGTGTGCTTAGACATTCAAATTAATGTACATGGAACTGTAGATACTTGCAGAGACATAGCATAAAAATGGTTCTAAAATAGTTTAGAATTATTGGGTTGAAAGCTAGCATTCTGAAATGACTGCTCCAAAGGAGATAATGCTTATTTACTTTTTCTAGTATGTTTTGAGGGTTTGATATCTTTTTTAAGTTACATTACTGTAGAGTTATATGTTATATAATCATTAAAATTCAATTCAAGAGAGCAAATGTCAACAACAGTCTGAAGTTGCTTGGCATTTTATCAATCATTATTTAGAGTTTCCTCTTTTATTTTTTTCTTAATGCATTTGGCTGAAGGCACAGATTTGTGTGATGTAATAAAAAAGAAATAAAGGAAGTTTAATCTACTGCTCTTTCAGCCTTATCCACTCAACACTTACCTCGTGACAGACCCTGACGCTCTTAATGAATTTCCAAGGTTACTAAAAAACTTGGAAGATCTTACATGCTTACAGGGAGATTACAGAGGCTCACCTTTTGCCAAGTCATATGCAGGTGGCTAAAGAGTAAGATTACTTTATCTACATTTCATGTCACACTTGTTCTTTTTTGTGAATATTTCTTTAATAGTCATGCAAAACACTCAATAGGTAATTCCCTACCAAAGTGGTTGTTACATAACGGACCAAGCAGCAATATATACGTCATCTTAGATCCACTTCAGAGGAAGGTCCCGCATTTATAAAATCCACTCTCTAGCAGCTGATACACAGGTTTACAAGTGTGGGCCTTTACACTGTAGGGGGTTTTGTTTTGTTTGTTTTTCAACACTGCACATAAGTGCACTTCCTTTCTTCCCTTGTAACGTTTGGGGTAAATGGAATTCTTGACTCGAACAGATCTCACTGTAGACCCAATGAATGGCACGGATCCCACACAAACACCCACACACTTCCCTCGGTTTCAGATCCACGCTAAAGACTAGAAGTTGGCCATGGCTCTGCTGAATATATACTTCTGTTGGATTTCCATGGAATTTGGTTTCATTAGATTTTATGTTGTTATATATAATGAAAAAAAAGGAAACTGTCATTCTTTCTACCTCACATGTATGGTGATTCAGAGAGGTCTCCAAGGGGAGGGGAGCTGCCACATTAGCACCCCGACCCCAGGAGCAGCCTCTCAAACCACCTCCAAGCAGCTGAGCCCCAGCTTGCTCCGATCACTGTGGAGCAGAACCAATTTTTAAATGTCTTCATCTGGTCCCTCCTACTTTCATGGTTGCTCTGGGGGTGGTGAGAATCAGGACGCAATGAAAGCTGCTGGGACATCTGACTCTTTATTTTCTTTGCTCTAAGTGTCTTAACTCTGCACCAGTCCTCCCGACTGTGCAGAATTTCACTTTTGAGAACAGAGGCAAAAGGAAACATGCAAAGAGGAGCAGGAGCAGTCAGTGCTGTTTAATTAGAGGAGAGAAGAGGCACCACACATTGCCCCAGTACTACCGGGTGCCCTGACAATCAACACCCCTTTTCCCACAGTCTGTAACCTGAACTTCCCCTCCGTAGTATGGTGACGGCGGCAAGTACTGCCAAGAGGAAACTAATTTTGAGTATCCTTACATTTTCAGAAAATACTTCCTAGTTCTGTTTTAAGAGCGTATTTGGATTTTTTGGATAGATGTGGTGTTTGGAGGGGGAGGTGTGAAGAGAGATAATGGCTCAAATACCTGGAAATCAGTTATGTGACTAGACCTGCTCTTTGCTGGACAACACCATAGTGCATGGTGGAAATCATGAGGCAGCTTTGGTTCCATATGAGAACATTCTACCACTAGCCTGCATTACAGTGGACTGCTAGGGGTTATGTCCTTGGTGTGGAAGTTCTACAAAGGATTCTGTTGTCAGAAGGGAGTGGTGTTGGAAACAAGAACATTTCTGCCCTCTCTCCTATATTTCTTTCTCTGCTCAAAGAGAAGGAAATGTCTGCCCTGGCTTAGCCCCTCCCACCACCCAGTGGGAGGAGTACACTCCAACCTGATTGGACAAAAGCTGGCATCTTTGGAATATGGCATCAAATATGTTTGAACAGAGGGTGTTATTGTATCTTAAGAAGAAATGGGCGTGTCTTGCTTCTTTTGCTTCCTGTATCGACTCAAGCAAGTCTCTTTCCTACTTGCTCTTTAAATTTTTGCTTCACACATCACAGGGCCAGGGCCTTTGCTTAATTTCCTGTCTTGACACAGAAGGAAGTCAGGCCTAGCAGTGGGGTAAGGAGCCTAGATCAGCTTACAACAAACCATCAATGGAAAAGGGGCCTCTCCTTGCTGCCTTTCCCCCTTTCCCCTGGCACAGATAGGTACCAAGATTGGCCTTTGTCACCTTGCAGGAATGAGATCCTTGAAGTTTGATGTTTCCTTAAGAGGAAGCTAAAGGCTACATCTAGGCTTTTAGTATTAAACTATGTTGTCAAATCTATCTAACAAAGCCCAATGATAGGTGTGTTTCTATTTGCCCAGCCATTAACCAAGTTGGTTCTTCCTTTCCCACTCAGCTACTATCAAAACTATGAACAATAACCCAACCAAACTCACAGGCACAGTGGTCTAAACAGAACATGAGTTTTCTGTAACCATTACTAAAACATACACAGAATTTTATAACTATATACACATTTCCCTCAGAAAAGAATCCAGGTTTTTCTCATTGTAAATGATGACATAGAATATGTGGGAATGTGAGAATCATCATGTAATTTATCATGTCCTTTAAGCCTAAGGCTCTAAGATTCTAAAAAATGTGGTATTTTCTGTTTAATATAACACTTTCTCAGTTCAGTCATATATTAGGTTTAAAAATACAACTAAAATTTCTACAGATTTAGAATGCTGGCATAGAATTGATTTTATCTATTGGTACTTCAATCAATCAGTGAGAATTCTTTGGAACCTACTGTAGAAAGTGTAAATTCAAAATAATACCTAGGAGCAAGCCATCAGCACACCAATTGCTGCCTGCAGTTGCCATGTGTTACAAATAAACAATAAACCGATATTACCCTTTGTACCTTTTAACAGAAAGTTCTTCCTTACCCAAATAAAATTATTCCTATAAAAATCTGTCCCTCAGGCACTTTTCTTGTGGCGTTTCTGATAGAGTACAATTGGGAAGCAATGAAAGTGCTCACAGAAAAGCCAGTTTTCACTGAGCTCTGCGGGCCAATGAGAGTGAAGATTAACTCAAATAAACTTTGGAATGCCAGCCAAACCTCTGAGACTTGTCAGCAGTTCACCCACCAAGTTGGTTGTGCTCTTTCAGTAGTCCCTTATCCTGAAATGACCTGATGCAAAAACCAGTGTCAGATGACACATGACATCAAGTGTTCAATGAGAATTCTGCTGGCACAATGTTCCATTTGAGTCCATACACACTTTGCCTTTCACAGCAGTCAGTGACAACTGAGTACCTCTCCCATCTCCGACAAAACATACGAGACTGAAATCTAATTCCCTAGGGAAGGAACTCTCAATGTGTTCATAGATTTTGCTTTGGATTGGAAAATAGTAACCCTCTAATTGAAGTGTCTTTTTTGCCATAAAGAGTATTTTGGCATTAATTTCACTGATATATGATAGTCATTTTACATTTTATGTTGCTACCAAATTAAAGGGTCTGTATTTCATTCAGAACTGAAGTTGAAAGTGTTTAACCAGTTGCCTTTTCTTTTTCTCCCAGCAAATATTAACTTAGTATTTTATCCAGCTTGACTTTTCAAATATGGTATTTTATACTGCCTTGATTTTGTAGCTGAGGATACATAAAGGTTATGTCAGCATTTACATTATAAGGCCATGTTTTTGTGGGTTTATAACTAAGTCATAAAAATAATTCTGACTGAAATTCAAAAGGCCAAGTTTTACCCTGAAACACAAGTTTGTTCCTAGATGTGACACACACACATATGCATACACACAACAGAGTTCAGCAACTACTGCTTTGCAAAATACATTCATTCGGTATGTGCCTTGATGAAAATGAGTTGAAAGAAAGTCAAGGCTATGACGTGAAATCAAACATAGTCATCATCTACAGAGGTAGCCAGTTATATACTAAGATATATTTTAGTAAATTTAAAAGCTAATTTAATAACAAAAGGATTGTAGAAGTTTCAAATACTACTTAAAGAGTAAAGGACAGAAAGATGAAGTAATACTGCCCCCCAAAAAGCCTTTTTTAAGCAGAAATGTTTACAACTTCCTTCCATACTATACAGTAGATTCTATCTGAATCTCTTCGCAGATGTGATCTAATGTCCTTGAACACATTTATTACAATTTATCATCTGCATAGCAACAGACAGGGCCATTCTCATAAACCAGAGCTGGCGCTGGGTCTGGTAAGTCATTAAGCAAACATATTCATATGTCATATGAGGCTTGCGTGCCCACTCCCTGTCTATAAAAGGGAAATAGGATTACTGATACTCAAATTCCTTCCTAAGACATGTAAAACTGTAGCTTTCAAATCACATCTTACCCATTTTTGTATTATTTGACTGTTTTCAAACGTTAAAACATACCTGAATAAATTTTCCATGGTTCTCTTTAAAATTACTATAGTTTTTCTATACATGGTCATGAAATCTGTCAGCAAGTGAGAAACGGAAGTATTTAAACTAATACATAAAAAAATTATTAAGAAATAGGGGGAGAACCAGAGTCTGATCTTATTAAAAAGATACAGCAGTTTTCTGAAAAATAATTTTGTTATCACTTCATTATACAACTCATATACCCAAACAGGACTCAAGAGAGAATAAATTAAGTTAATAGAAACTGGCAGTTTTACTGCATGAGTTTGTTCCATTGTTGACAAAAGGTATAGCTAGGAGGTTAAGAGCATGGGCTACGGGACTAGTAGACTTCCTGGTACAGATCCTGGCTCTGGCACTTGTATTGGTTTGCATGACCTTGGGCTGGTTGCTCAACATCTCTGTGCCTCAGCTTCTTCATCTGGAACATGGATAAATGGTATCTTTTCCCTGGTATATCATACGTTGTTGTTGTTGTTGTTGTTGTTGTTATTCCAAACTCAGAAGAAAAATTCTATAGAAAATTGCTAATATCATTTATTGTATCAAAATTATATATCATCCTCCAACTCTGGTTCTTTACATTTAAGAAATTTTAACAAAGACAAAACCTATGTACTCAGGAGAAAGTGAATAGGAACAAAGGCAATATTGACTTACTTGTTACGGCTATAATAAAATAATACTGCTTGAAGAAATATACCAAATTGTGCAATGTTTAACTCTGACCCATGATTGGCTCTACTGGGAAAAAATATCATACTTATCACTGTACGAGTTTTGCTGGGGAAAATAAGGAGGAACTAACTTGTCTCAACTTCTGATGTTGCTTAAAGGATCAAATGACACTAAGATCTTAGGTAACCTTGAAACAGAGGAGCTGTTGTCATGGCCAGGGAACTGAGAAAGGCTGAGGTTACTCCCGCCTCAGAGGAGGCTCCAAGGTATTGAACGTTATCCTAGTTGTATTAGAGAGTGGAGACCGTTACGCTCTCTTCTCTGGGCACAGAGGAGGGAGGAATCTGAGACTGCACAATTCGGTGCATTCAGGATGATTTTGATTCCACCTAACCTAGAAGAGGACAGGGAGATTACCACTCTCTTTGCCGTAATGGTTTGGTCCGGTACTCACTTTTGTTTGGCTCAAAACCATGCACCAGAAGTCAGGCGGAAGACAAAGCAGACTAATTTCCTGCTGAATTTAAAAACAAAAAGCAAACAAAAAAACCCTCTTCTTTTCAAAAGTTTCATAGTTGCCTGAAGATATATTTGAATTATTTATCCCTTTGGAATGCCAGTAATGGAGGTTGCTGAGCACAGAAAGACAAATCTTTCCCTGCTATCCTGTCATATTTTTTTGTCAACCCAGGGTCAGGATAAGAATAGGTTTCTGTCAATAACCACTAGCAAAGTTTTGGTATGGCCACTTGAAACAGAATTCCTTCCAGGGAGGTGACCAACGGTAGATGTATACCCAACAGAATTCCTGCCGTGATATGGGTCACTCCACCCTTGAGCTGCACTTCACTTGCAAAACTGAGCACTATGTATGTGATGCCATTTGCATAGACCATCTTCCCAAAGTTCTAAGAGCTACACTAAATGAGAGCAATGGCAAAAGAGGCAAGCTTGTGTTATTTTCTGTGCAATTCCTTAATTTGTTGTTTAAAAAATATATATCTGTGGTTGTTCTTCCCACCTCCCAACCCCTTATTCAATTTCACTGCATATTTTAGGGACTGAAATGCTCAATTCTCTTTCCTTCTCTGCTGTGTTATTATAAAGTAAAAATAGTTTTAAAATATCACAGTTTTTTGAGGCTAAGATGCAGCAATAAGTTCTACTCATGGAGAAGAGTCAGGATGCCTTGTGACATGTCTTTAGACATCAGAGATGCCTCATTTTTATGAATCAGTCTCTCCCACTAGTTTTTCCAGCTGAAGTGATGTCTGTAACAGTAAGCATCTCTATTTCATTTCAGCACTGAATGACACCAATTGGTCAGTGCATTAATGACGCTTCTTCTGGAGAGAATGTCTCTCCTCTTTCAAGTTCATCTGACCCCATAATGGTAACACTAGGAGAAGGCAGATGCACTAGATGTTTGACTCCACTTCAGGTGGTCTAAAGACTGGAATCAGAATCACCTTTAGCTTTCTAGGGATGGAGAATCTCAGGTCCTGCCCCAGGTCTTCTGAGTCAGAATTTACATTTCAGTAAGGCAGGAGGTGGTTTATATACATACTGAAGTTTGGGGGTTACTTGTTAAAATAGTCAGAATCATAACAAGGCTGTTTGCCCATAGTGGTTTTGGCAACAAACCAAGATCATTTAAATGCAATTTAACTAAAAAAAATGTTGATGACTCTCTTTTTTAAAAAATATGAAGTTAATCTATAATATATGTTAATTAGTTTAAAGATGTTTTAATGATTTTAATAGCCATGATATGTAACTTCCACTGAATATGTAAACTTAAGATTTTAAGCATTTGCTTGCACATAAATTATAATTAACATCTACAGATAATTCTTAACTTGGCATCCTTTTAATGCCTTTTCATTCTTCACCCAACATTTATTTGGATATCCATTAGAAATTGTTAATAATTAAATGTTATATTATTTTGCAAAATTAGCTAATGAATGTAAAATTCTGTATAGGCCTCTAGTCTATACTTTTCAAGTGCTGATTTTTCATTCATTCAAAAATGTGCTTGGATTGCTGAAGACACGGGGGATCCAGCAGTGATCACAAAGATAAAATCTTTCCTCACTCTATAGAAGGGGAGATAAGCACTTGATAAAAATAAAGAAGTTATAGGTGTCATGTATTAGATGGTATAAGTGCTATAGAAAGATGGTATAATTGCTGGAGAAGGGGGGTAGCTTTTTTCTTTAAAACAGTGGTCCAGGGAGGCCCATGGGACATGTGTCATTTCCTCAAAGATCCCAATAACCTGGGTGACCCAATCTTGAGGATATCCAGGCAAGGAACAGCAAGTAGGATGGTCTGAACCAGGAGTATGCCTGGTTTGCTCCAGGACCAGCAAAGAGGCCAACATGGTAAAATAGAGTAAGCAAGGGCCAGAGTAGGAGGTGAGGCAGAGAGATAGTGGGGTGACAGGAAGGTTAGGTAGAGCTTGATAGGCTATTGCAAGGACCTTCACTTGGAGTGAGATGGAAAGATATTGACATGATGTGATCCAGCTTGTCTGAGCAGCATAAGGTTGTCAACTCACTAAGAGCATGTGTACTTCCAGCTACAGGGGCAGGGATGAGAAGGGAGGGGAGCATACCTAGTCTGTCCCCTCTCTAACAATATCTTACCACTCTTTCCCATCGACAGATACACTTATCATCATTATATTCATTTCTCCTATCAATATGCACAGAATTATAGATCTGAAGTGAATTTAAAGTTCATATAATGCAATCACCTAATTTTAGAGATGGTTGAAGCTTGAAAGTATATATGATTTGCTGAGGTCATAAACCAAGTTTATGGCCCAGGCAGAACATGAAACTTTTGTGACTTCTGTTCTCATGCAGAAGCTTAATGTGAAATAATTAAAAGGTAAGGGCTTTGGTGCTGGACAACTTGGGGTTTCACTGGGGCATGGAAGAGCTGTGTAGCTTTGAGGAATTTACATAAAGTCTCCAAGCATCAGTAAACTGGAAATGATAGGATCGTTTGGTGATTAACTAACTACATGTAAAGCAAAACAGTAGAATGTTTGGAAGGTAGTTGGTGCTCAAAATAGGGGATCTTTAACTCTCCTCTCCCCCTATTACAGCATCATTATGTGGTCAGAGCCTGTATCATTCCAAAACGCTGTGTAGCTCACTACACAGCACAGTGCTCATGATGGTACTGATGTTATCGGACAACTCTAATAAGGACTGAAATAGGAAACTAATAAATTCACAGACTCAGCTACTTTGCTCATGACTCATTACATCTAAATGGGAGAAGCTATTGAAAAAAGACAGTCACTAAACAGTGAATGATTTTGTTATGTGAGATGAATTATAAGTTATAATAATTGTAATAATAATAACTACTATTGGGCTATTAATTCTGCTATATGTGAAACACTGTACAGAGTACTTCATATGTGTTGTTAAATCATTTATGCTCCCTAGAGAAGCTTGCAGATGGGTATAAATGATGCTTACTTGACAAATATAAAAACTCACAGAGAAGTCACCCCTTTGCGTGTTTACAGTAGTACATGGAAGAGGTGGGAACGCAGACCAACTAAGTCAACTGCAGGAAGCTTCCTCTCAAGGGGCTTGTGTTGAGTGTGAAAGTAGCCTTATTGAGCATACACATAAGTAGCTAATAGTTCACATTTGTTACATGCATATGTGTGCCAGGTATTGCCTTTTTCAGTTTATTTACTATGCTATTTAATCCTCACAGTAATAGGTATTAATTTTCTATTCTATGAACAAGGAAACTGGCTCAGGGGAGGATTAAGTAACTTGCCCCATGTCAAACTGATCTATGATGCAAAACCAGGATTCGAACCCAGGATCTCTGACACCACTACCAGAGTTTGGCCCACTGCTATGTGACACATTGGGCCAGAATCTCCCATGGCTACCCCACCAATGAACTCTCGTGCTTATTTTAGCAGCCCCCATAGCCCCTGGGAGGTCAGCTATGTCTCCTCAATTATTATCTTCAAATGTTGCTTATATCCCAATTTTCTCAGTAGCTGTTTAAGGCTCAGACATTAAGAAATGAGGGAAATCCTTTCATTTTAGAGTTGTGGTAATTTAACAAACTTGAAAGCAGAGTACATAGGTCTGTTATGTTTCAGTCAGCACTTCTTATTTAGATTCCCTGTATGAAGAGTTTTATTTCTTACTTGAGTAGGAAGCATTACCAGATACACATTAAGTCATTTCCCACATTGAACCAGCCCTATCACAACCCCAGCCCCCAGTCCATGGCTGCCTGTTCAGGTCCACAGCCTGAGATTCCACCCTTGTCCTTTATTCTCCCTCACCACCCCTGCCTGCAGCAGCAGCATCTCAGCCTCTGTTACTGTGATGGCAGGCACAGTGGTTCTCAGAGCCAGGTACAACCTGAATGGACCTGTGAAAGCAATAACTCTTCCAACATTTCCAAGCTCAAATGATACGCCATAGTGGTGTGTGTAGAATCTGATTCCTCAGCAATTATCTAGAGGGGCAGGTAGTAAAATCCAGAAGCGTGAATGCCTCGTGGTGAGATCTTCTTCCAATAAGAGAAGGAAGACTTCAAGAAGGAAGGGGTCAAATAAATTCCTCCCCCTTTCCCTTCTAAAACAGGAGTTGTCAAACTGCAGTCAAAGAACCAATCTGGCCTGCTGCCCATTTTTGTAAAGTTTTATTAGAACGTAGCCAGGCCCATTCATTTACTTATTGTCTATCACAACTTTCATGCTACAACAGAGTTGAGTAATTGTGACAGAGACCATATGCCCCGCAAAAGTCTAAAATATTTACTATGTGGCCTTTTTCAAGAAAAGTCTGCAGGGCCTTGCCCTGAAGGTTTGTTCTGAGGCAGAGCCTATTTGGAAAACCTCTGAACCAAGTCATCATTTGGGTTTCTTATGAAGGTATGCCCAGCGTGGTTATATATGCCTTTTGTGTCTCCATTCCCTCCTGCTCTGCCTCAGGCCTGCTGCTCTGAGACTGCACTTACCCGTAAAGCTGAGCTTGTGAGCTGTGTCACGCCATCTTCTGGGGAACCAGGGGTAAATAAAACTCTGTGTTTATAAATAAATATATAAATAAATAAATACAGATCTAAGACCTAGATTTAGGAATTTTATTCTTCCTAGATGTACTGGTTTTCTCATAATTTGCATTAGTCCATCAAAAAGAATAGGATCATTTTCTAATTCTTCCATGTGAATTTGAACTAGTTTTACAAAGCCATCATCCCTTTAGAAGGATATCTGGTGAGAATGTATTAAATATTTGAACCAATCTTACTTATGGTGTGTATCTTTGGGGGTGGTTTTGCAATCCAAGATTCCTTTTCACTGTAGTCTCACTTCACTTGGTAACAACACAACTGGAAGTTGCTAGTGTTTTCCAAGGTCATATGTAATGAGAATTATAGATGGCAACCTGCATCTGTCATAACTCCAAATCATCTCTTCTCTTTTGTATTTCAATGCCCCAATAACTAAGACTACCTACTCCTCTAAGTTTCTCTGTTCTTATCTCCTGTTTTTTCCCTATCAATTGTAAAGATCTAATTTACAAGTTCTATTAAGTCACCAGCAAAGCACTCATTTTCAGCCTGAAGAAAAGCTTTAGATACTGAGACTGATTAAAAACAAGGGGCGCCCATGATGGAAAGCTGGTGTTGGGCCAGGGAGCCTCCACAAGTGCATGTCGTAGCTTGTGTTGTCTTTCCTCACACCTGGCTTCTATGGAGCTTCCCTTGATGAGGGAGCCATGTGAAAGATAACACCAACTTTAATTTGATCAGAGCTGTCAGTCTGCTTAAAACCGCAGATGAAATGAGATAAATGCTGTAGTTGCACTAGAGATTTAGCCTAGATCTTCTCTCATCCCCACTCTATATCTCTGGTAAAGATGATCTGGACTAGATTTGTTCAGAGATTGAGGGACCATTTGCCAAGTCCACCTTGCGAAGTGCCAGTGTTGTCTGGGACTTCTCAATCAATTTCAATCTTGAGAGGACTTCTTGGAACAAAACTGGAAACGGAATTGCCTTGGTTTCTTTGTCTTTCACCAGTGTCTTGTGCAAAACTTAATTGTCTGCTGTCCAATTACTGAAACAACTTAATGGTTCCTTGTTTTGGTTCAATGTTTTTAGCTAGATGACCACAAAAAAAAATCCTGATTAGACTTTGGAAAAAAAGATTGAAATGGAGTGGTGGCAATTACACGGAAGTGAGTCCTTCACTTTACAGTAACTGCATTCTTCCCAGCCTTCTCATCTTCTGCCTTTCACGCATGGGGAAATTCATTTTCAAGGTTGGAAAATGAAATAAAGTCTAAACTTCACTAAAATATTATAATGCTTTGGTTTAGCCAGAGAACTTTCTTTTTCTGTCAGATCCTGTTTAAATATCCATAGCAACTCTACCTTTGAAAATAGAAACTAATTCACAGATCACTGCCTTAGCTTACATTTAGGTACCAGCCTTGAAGAGACTATAAACATTCTAATAAATTAAAACATTCCTTTGGTGTTACTATCAGTGCTGTACATCTGCTTCAGTTAAAAAAGAAAACAAGCAATACTTATTTAAAACATTAGAAAATTTTGTAAATGTGTGATGCATTTGGAACGAAATGTAAGCCCTTAAAATTTGGTTAATTTTGTTCTATGTGACTGAAATCTAGTAAAGCTCAAATAAAAATTGACCAAAAAATAATAATATTGACTTTTCCATATTTATATACAGGATAGAAAAATAAAAACCCATACAAATCAATCAGGAATAATCAAATATCAATTTTAATTTTGCTTTTGCAATGATTACCTCTATAGTTCTTGTACTTTAGAATCATCTTTCAGAAGTCTACTTCAGAACCTAAATATTCAGATTATTACAGACAAAATATTTTTATTGTTTCCAAATAGTGTCATTTTATTCAGATATTTGAATAGTAAGTATCAATATACTCACAGCTTATCTTCTTCAAGCTAAAAAACAAAATAAAAACAAACAAAATATCCTAATTACAATTCCTCCTGAACTTTATTTTAACCCTCATATTTAGATGATTCTGAACTTTTTTCAGTATATCCAAATCTGTTATAAGGTTCAGAAATAATACCATCAGTAAAGTTAGTATTAAATGTGTTAGGGAAAATGTTATCAGTCCATATAAGAACATACTATTAATTACAAAATTTCCTAAAACAACTGGATTATAATAACAACATATATTCCTGCAATTAGTAACAACACTATAAAAATCCTTAAAATATATATTGTTTTATCTATAAAGCTGATGCCTTTTATTTTGGGGAGAATCCATAATAGTGAGCCATGGGAATTTCTAATATTTTACAATGCTTTACTTCTAACTTTAAAAGATCTCTAAGGAGATCAGATTTGCAGAATCTCAGAGGTCTTGTTCCACTTTCTCAGATTACCCTAATGTGCCAAGATAGGCTGTCTGGCCAACGTGTCAATGCCCAGGTCCTCCACTCTTTAGGCCCTATCTCACGAGGCCAAGACTACTAAGGTCATTACTACTAGGGCCACAGATGCTGCTTCCTGATTGGGGGTGAGGGTAGCATGGGAGCCATATTTAATCTTCAACAAAACCACAAAGAAACCCTACTACTTTTAAAACTAGAAGAGCCAGGTGTGGTGGCATAGTTTTCTATCCATCTCTTTGGCTTACTGGTCCCTAAGTAGTGTGGATGAATTATACGATACTGCACTTCTTGCTCTGGGCTTTCTCAATGAACATTCCAAGTAGTATCCACACTGACCCCTTGGTCCTGACACCTGAAATTTGAGGGAATATTCCATTTGTTGTTTACCTCAGTATTTCTCAGACTTTGTGGGAAGAGAAGCTATATTGAAATATCTGGATTTGAAAGAATATGTGCACCCCAAGGGCCCATCAGTAGATGAGTGGAATACTACTCAGCCATAAGAAGAAGGAAATCTTATCCTTTGTGACAGCATGGATGGACCTCGAGAGCATTATGCTAAGTGAAATAAGCCAGTCAGAGAAAGACAAAGACTGTATGATTTCACTTATATGTGCAATCTAATGAACAAAGTAAACAAAAAAAAAATAGAAAGAAACTCAGAGATACAAATAATAGACTGACAATTATCAGAGGGGAGGGGTTTGGGGAGCTGGGTGAAAAAGGTAAAGGGATAAAGCCAAAAAAAAATAAGCCTCATGGACTCAGACAACAGTATCGTGATTGCCAGAGGAAAAGCGGGGTGGGGGCAGGCAGGAAAGGATAAAGGGGAGATAAATGGTGGCTAAAGGAGACTTGACTTTGGGTGGTGAACATACAACATACAGATGATGCATTACAGAACTGTACATCTGAAACCTATATAATTTTATTAACTGATCACCCCAATAAATTCAATAACTTTTTAAAAAAATATTGATAACTTGGCTTTGAATATTAGAGATCCTCAGGTCAATTATCATCCATTATTTTTCTCTCCCCTTCAGTTTTAACTTCTCTCCAATCAATTTTTTCACATCTCTTAAATGTTAACATTAATGAAATAATACATATACTTAATAAAAAGAAACATCTGGAGAAGTCTGAAGGTAATAAAGACCTCAATGATGGGGAGAGATTTATGTTTTCCCTCTCCTTAACTGAAATACTGCTTTCCTCTGCTCAGTCATATTAAACCTCCATCTGTCTCCAAAGCCTTAAAAGCTTTATCATGTACAAGTGTATTGGGTTAGGCAATAAGGTAAGCTCTTAGCATTCAGACGTAACATCCTTAGTTTTGCCAATAATGAGTAACTTTGAAGAATCTGAGCTGGACGTAATGTAAGCTGGAAGCTTACTGACCTCATTTCCACAGCTAAGATCTTTTATCCTCTACTTCTCCCCATATACAGAGTAAAAATCATGAGAGGATACAAATTGTGTTTCCCTTTGAAAAATAGTCTTCAAATGAGAGGGGATTGATACTTCTAAAGGTAGAAATAAAAGAATGTAAAATAATCTAGGACAGTTATTGGTCCTAAAATATAAAAAGTTTCATGGGGATAATAATTTAATATTGTGATATTTATAAATTTGAATATTTACAAAGCCTTGAGATGGTTCTCTCTTGAATTTAAAGAGTCCTTTGCAAATCAAAGGTTTTTAAGTGATCATTATATTATACTACAAGCAAACTATTTGAGACTAAAAATTTAAGAAACTAAGCATAAGCAATTTGGTCACCAAGTCAGCAAAGAGAATAAGTCACAACCATAAATGTTTTATGAGGAAACCATGCAGAGATGGAATATCAATTCAGTCTCCATTCAGCTTTGGCTTGCTTTACACTCACAAGATTTTAGAATTTTGTGTGTTAATATAAGTGAAATGAATGAATTTTGTGTGTTTTCTATCAAAAAGTTCTCTTGTACATTTTGCCATATTTTCAGCTATATCTATATACTCAAAACCATTTATAAAGGAAAGAAAGATCCAGCATAAAATCCTCTTACCATCTGACTGGTTTATTTTCTTTGGCTGTGGTGGTTACTGAGTGCTTTATCTCTTTTATGTACTACCAAAGGAGCAACTATCTTTGGATATAGAATGTGTATGATTACTTCAATGGTAAGTCTCAGTCCTGAAGGTTCTGCAGACAATTACAGGGGAAGAAAAAGAGTGGGGAAATTCTTTGGAGAACTGAGGACATTTCATTACTCTTTGGAGCACAGCCATAGCTGGCCAATGTAAACCTTTTTGTGAAGCGGCACCCATCTGGCCTTTATAGACAGGCACTAAATTCCCTGTAAGCGGTGTCATCCATCTGGCTTTATGAATGTATGATGTACTGGGTTCAACTTAAATGATAACATCTATCTCTATAGATAAACGACAGCCAGTCTATAAAGAACTATCTACATATCTCTATGAAGTACATAATAGGTTGATATGGCTGATAAAGATAAGTGGTGGCATTGGTGGTTTATGTCCCCCACCACTACCACCATCTACAGTTATTTCAACATATCCATTTAGCCATCTCAAATGCTTCAGGAAATGCACATTATTTAATGGCTTGTGTGTATGTAAGGTAAACCTTCATGACTTTCTCCCGCCTGTTCAGTGATGGCTCAACCATTCATAGTTCTTGTTTTTCAATCTTGCAATGAGAGGAGGCTAACTTTCCAAAGTCTATGTTAATTTTCAGCAATCTTTCTGGAAGTACATAATGTTGAAGAACCTGCTCAGCATGTGATAGTGAATTCCCCTTTATCAACTTATATGCTCTACACAGCATCAAGAATCAAAATCTTTCCAATTTATATGCCTGAGCACTCAAACAATTTATCAGAGAACGTGCTTATTTCCAGAGCAAGAAGCAATTAGTCATATTAAACATTCAAGACACTGAATAAAAGAGAACAGTTTAGAAAATTGTAATGTAAACACACAAGAATGAATTCTTATCGCTTGAATAGTTTAACTGCAGGATGTCAGAGCTTTCATTGGGTAGAATATGCAGTGTTTGCTTTAGTAACTAAACCAAAGATTTTGCACTTACAGAGCAACTACAGTGTTACGTAAGGTTAACCATCTGTTAGAGCACTGAGCTGGGTTCTTGTGTCACCCTCTTGAGTCAGTGTCCAAACTAACTTCATTAGGTAGCCTAAAGTTTTACCACAGAAATACACTGGCCCCAAGGTGCTAACATGCAGTATTGTAACAGCAAGCAGAAAACACTCTCTGATGGACAAGAGTCTAATAATGCATGCCGAGTCATTGCTCGGGACCTAGAACCAAGGACAGTCGCTCTGGATATACTGGCATGAATGATATGTTGCAGTCCCTGGTTTTCTTCTCCAGAGTGGAAAGAAAACTGAGATGATTTTTGCTGACAATTCTGCTCTTAATTTAAGGCAATGCATACAATTACTAAAAAATACTTTCTAGAATCTAGATACATACATTATCTCCTCCCAGCTATTTACTTGACTAAAATGAGTGCTGCTCTTTAGGCTGTTAGAAGGGATGTTTTTTGTTTTTGTTTTTGTTTTTAACTAAAATGATCAAGTAGAAGGATTTCTTTCCTAGGGTTATTCCTTTGATTACCATCCCATCAGGAGCTGGATCAGCTATATCTGACGTGTGGAGAACAGCAGAGAGAGGGCGAGTGCTGCCCTTTGCCCCGTGCAGTCGTCATCTGAGAGATGCATTGTCATGGCTTCGCATTCATTTAGGAAAGCCATTGCTTTGCCCCATCTCCCTGGTGTCCTTTAGAACCACTGGTGAAATAGGCAGAGATTCATTCCTCAAATGCACTGAATATTTCTAAACCATCTTAATAGTCTATTAATTCCCTTCCAGGAGGCAACAATATATTTTATACAAATTAAACACACAAACAAGCACAGTCTCTCACACATACATACATACACATACATACATACATGCATGCACACATGAGACACAGCTACTTTTGTATTAAATACAAAATTCTTATTTGGTACAACTGAAAATAGTTTCCAAGTTCAGACTAAAGAATTAAAAAGAATAATGATATAGTCTACTGCTTTCAGAAGCAAGTTCAATGAAATTTTTCTTATCAATCCTCCCATAATTTTCTCTGTAATTTTTGGAAAATAAAATTTCAGTAGAACCTAACTATAAAATCATAATATTTCTGGTAAGCATAATAAATTTTTTTAAATGTCATGATGAGGAAATGTGTTTTAGTCACAAAGTACACCACTGAGTTAGCTGTGGAAAGAGCATTGAACTTGGATTTAGGACCTGGTTTCTAACCTTGATAATTCAGCTAATGAGCTGAGTTTAGATAAGTCATTTCCCCTGGTAACTTTTTTAAAAAATATTTTATTTATTTACCTTTTAAGAGAGGAGAAAGAAGGGAGAAAGAGAGGGAGAGAAACATCGATTGGTTGCATGTTGTATGCCCCCAACCAGGGAGCTGGCCACAACCCAGGCATGTATCCTGACCAGGATTGAACCAATGCCCTCTCAGTCCATGGGATATGATGCCCAACCCACTGAGCCACATCAGTAAGGGCTCCCTTAACTTTTTATATAATAGGAAGAATAATTATAATATATGATGGTTATGAAAATTAAATGAAGTAATGCATATGAATATGCCAAGCATAATGGCAGACACATAGTAGATACTTGGTAAATAGTAGTACATATCCCTAGTTATTTAGGGTTTCATACTCTTTAGGTTGTAAAGCCTATAAAGTCTTCTAAAAACAATGGATAGAAGCCAGTCTGAACCTAAAATTTTTAAGCTGAAGTTAATTTTAAAATATCAAAATGAAAGGTAAAATTTTTCCTGATTTACTTTTATAAAAACAATAATATAATTACTGTAGAAATGGGTGAAAAGCAGTATTCATTTTAGGCCTGGAGGTTTTCTGATTTTGCATGTAATGACCCAAGAGAATAAAGAGACTCCTTTCTACTCAGTGGTGTGGCTCAGGGCAAGTCTGAACTCCTAACAATAGAAAGCAGACAATTCCCGAAGGAAGAACCACCTCTATACCTTGAATCCTTTGATGTTATCTTCTGATAGGAATGCTAGACTGATCCCAAACAAAAGAATCAACTTCTTTTCTAATTTACATTTCACAAAATCAAGGTTATTTTCACGTTAAGAAAGCCACAAATGTTCACTTAAAGTGTTAGTATACCTAACACTTTAGATGAGTTGACCAAAATAAACTGATGAGTTCATTTTGCTGGGCAAGTCCCACAGCCCTTTTACTGGAAAGGGAAAGAGCAATTTTGCTGGTCAGGTCTCCAGGAAGTGGACTCTGAGAGGACTGAGATTTGCATGTGCAGAGTTTAATGGGGAGTACCCTGGGCATTACTGCCTGTGGGTTAGTAAAAGAAGCAGAATTGGGCAGAGAGAAGGTGAGTACCACAAAGACCTCAGCCAGTCTTAGGGGTGCTCTGAGCTGGGAATGTTGCCAGCAGCATAGTCACAAATTGGGGAAAGGAGTCAGCCTTTACATTCTGCTCATCGACCATTTGATTCAGGCTGCCCTGGAAAGGAATGGTACTTACTGAAGAGGTGGCAACTCAGCTTTGCATTGTTGACCTTCAAAACTCCCAGAATCAAGGAGAATGAGATTTTCAGTCCCAGGAAGGAAAGAAGGGGACAAGGGGACGAGATGCTATTCCTGAAACTTTTGCTTGGCATTCCTCATTATGGTTGCTGTAACCCCACAGGCTTAGGCACTAATGTGGCACTAAGTATAAATTACTTACTTATATTTTTAGGGACTCGGGAAGTAAGCAGTGTGTGGATCTTTAGATACCTTGAGCCAAGCTGGGCCAGGACTTTATTTATTATTTCCTATATGCTCTGTGTCCAGCATTCCACAAAATGTCTGGGTATTCCCCTGTCCTCAGTGTGTAGTTAGCTACTAAGTAAATGCCCATGCATTTCTTTGCAAAGTGCTAGGAGCCTTATTTCCATATATACTTCTCATGATCTCACTATGTCCTTCCTTCTAGAGGTCACATCTCTCCCATACTGAGTGAGTTCTGTATTGGTAAACTGGCCTAGATCTAGAAAAACAGTAAGGAATTCTGACATTTTATTGCAGAAGTTACCTAGCCTATTGGTGATCTATTCTTCATTTATTTTAATTGTGTAGATTTAGCAATACCTTTCCTGGCTTTCCATCTATCCTGCACATGGAGGTGCTAAATGAGGGGGGACCCCAAAAAACTTGAATTTATTTATTAAAAAAAGTGTGTATTCCCATACAATGTATTCCAATGTGTGAAGGGCAAGTTAAGACTGGGAGAAAATAATGCAAGCAACATATCTGACAAAGGATATATCTAGAATATATAAATAAGTCTAAAAACTCAATAGTAAAAACAAAATCAAACCATCCAGTTAGAAAATGGGGAACAGACATTTCACTGAGAAGAGTTTACAGATGACAAAGAAGCACCAGGAAAGATGTTTAACATCATTAGCCACTAGGGAAGTACAAATTAATGCCATGAGGAGATATCAGTATACCCTATGAGAATGGCTAAAATACAAAACAGTTGAAAACCAGATGCTGGCAAGGATACAGAAACCTGAGCAAGTGAGATCACTCATTCATGGCTGGTGAGAATGTGAGATGGTACAGCTACTGTGGAAAACAGTTCAAAAGTTTCTTTAAAAACTGAACATGCATCTACCATACAACCCAGTAACTGCACTATTGGGCTTTTATCCCAGGGACATGTAAATTTATGTTCACAAAAAACTGTACACGGGTGTTCATAGAAGCTTTATTTGCCATAGGCAAAACTGGGATCAGCCCAAATGTCCTTCAGTAAATGAATACACACATGGTACAGAATACTACTCAGAAATGAAAAGAAGTGAGTTCTTAATTCCGTACAATTTAGATGACTCTCCAGGGAATTACACTGCATGGGAGAACAAGGAAAACCCCAGTCCCAAAATTTCTCATATTGTAGTATTTCATTTATGTAACATTTTTTGAAATGCTAAAATTTTAGAAATGAAGGGTAGCTTAGTGATTGCCAGAAGTTAGGGATGGAGCATGAGGAGAAAGGTGGCTAGGGTGATAAAAGAGCAGCAAGTGTCAGTATCTTGACTGTGGTGATGAACGCACACACGTACACACACACGAGGTTGGTGGATTGTATCAATGTCGATATCCTAATCATGATATTACACCATAGTTTTCCTAAACGTTACCATGTTACCACTGGGGGACACTGGGCAAAATGTACAAGGGATCTCTCTGTATTAGTTCATAAAACCATGTGTGAGTCTACATTTATCTCAATAAAAATTTCAATTAAAATTGATATTGAGAGATTTTTATCATTTTACTTATTCAATCAACAGATGAAAAACTCTGTGCATATACATTTGTAGGCACCAGAAACTCCGTAAATACAAGGTACGACACCTCTCTAGCTGTTGTCAAGCATATATTTCTTGTGCAAGGATGGAGCGCAAACAGGCTCTCAGAGGTTGATTTCACACCTGGTGGTCTGGGCGTAAAGGTCGGCGGAACTGCTGCTGCCCCGGCACTCTCTGCAGCAGTTTATGCGGCCTTGTGATTTTAAATGCAGGCAAAGCTGTGCTGGACAGTGATGATGACGTCACATCCATAAATAGTAAATAATAATGATAAAACACTAAAGCTATAGGGAGATATACGCAAAACCAGGACAGGATTTGATGTCTCAAGACGTAAGAACGAACCAGCTGTGAAAAATGCCCATTCCTTGAGGAAAAGATAATCATGAAAAGAAAATACTGTTATTATACTGGGAGAAGCTTTGCAAGTCACACCATACATTTGGTCATGGTGGGGACAGGCCAGGCATTCCAGAATCAAAGGAAATAGTAGCTGGAAGGTCAAACCAATCAGAGGTGAGATTACTGATAGTAGGTTGAGTCTCCAGGGACCTGTGTAGCAGAGGAAATAAATGGGAAGGGAAGGTGGAGAAGGTGTTGATTTATACCCAAGACTTGATGGCAAGGTATCTGGATCTCAGTTTCAAGGCAAAGTCCCATCAGCTCCAGATGTGTGTATGTCTGCATAAGTGAGTGCATGTGGCGGGGTGTGTGAATTTGTAATTTACATAGCAGTGATCTGTATCTGTTTTGGTCTTGCTGTCTTAACATTTTCATGAAGTAGTTGCAACCCTTGATATTACAGTTTAGAATGCCTCTTAATTAAAAGCAGGATGGTGGGGCTTAATTATACTACAGGGAGGTCTAATAAGGTATCACCAAAGTGATCATGAGATCTCATTAGGCTTACCACAAAACTGTAAATATCTGTGATAATACTCCTCATGGGCTAGATTCTGGAATAACGCTCAAGGAAATTCTGAGATTGTACCAGATAGTACAACAGCAATGAAATAGCCACACTTAATTACTGGAAAAATATTGACATTTTATTTTCAGATACAACTACATGAAGTGAAATTTGATGGTATGTTCTGAAGAGAGGCAAATAATGATGGTGATGATGATGATGATGATGATGATGACAATACATGCTGCAAAGAACCAAAAGCGTGACTGAGACCATCCAAAATGACATAGAGGTCCGAGCGGGTAGCTCAGTTGGTTAGAGCATCATCCCCATACGCCAACATTGTAGGTCCCATCCCCCATCAGGGCCCATGCACGAATCAACCAATGAATGCATAAATACACAGAACAAATACATGTTTCTCTCTCTCTCTCTAAAATCAATTTAAAAATTGATGCAGACAAAACATGCTAATTAGCAACTAGCTAATGATATCTCACTGAAGGTCTCTCTGAAAGCTGCATCTTTTTTTCCAACACAGCATCGGTAGCCCCGTGGGTACAGACTGTCAAAATGCGGTTCAGGAAGTGTGCAAGGGGCACACAATGATTATGTTGTTGCATCCATGAATATTAAATAATAATAATAAAGCACTGAAGCAGTAGGATGATATACACAGAACCGGGACAGGATTTGATATCTCAAGACCTAAGTAAGAACTAGCTGTGAAAAATGCCCAGCCCTTGAAGAAAAGATAATCACAAAAAGTGTACTGTTATTATTACAAGTTGCACCATACATTCACCGCCAAAGAATTAGGTCACTTCAGAAGGAGGCCTGTGATGAACCTTAGAGAACATAAGTAGGAAATAGGTTTAATAACTGTTGACTGTGACCTTGGTGGATGCTCCAAGCTCTCTCTGTAATGAATCTAGCGCAGACCCAGTTGTACATCCTGTCCCAAGAAGCCGACAGTCCATTGCTTAACCTACAGCACATGTTGTGTGAAAACCTGCTTTTGTTTTTGCCACAGAACCTCTGCCAATTTCCTTTAATTGATCTGGATTATAGTGCTGATCCTCGCACAAGAATCCAGGCAGTCAGAAGGCCCACATTTCTCTTCAAAGATCATCCTCAATTCACAGATAGAAACAGGATCCAGCTAGATTTATTGAGGGTCCAATTATCCAGTTAGACCTATAGTGTTGTTACACCTTAGACTTTTTGTGGCTCTGATCACATTTCCTTAGCTTGAAACTGACAATTTTAGGATGATTTTTCCTTCTTTTTTTCCTTCCCTGTCTTTCACACCCATAACTGCATTTGGATGTTTGCTTCATTTTTCTTGTATGAATCTAACCTGATACAAATTTATCCACAGGCAGGATAAAGCTTAATAAAATTTCTGATTCTCTTTTGGGGTATTATCACTCAGTGACAGTTATTATGGTCTTCTGAAATTTTTTTCTTTTTTCTTTATGGCAAATCATGCACATGCACACCAAGGAACAGACACAGGCTCACCGATGGGGGTACCTGGACGTGGACACACACACACACACACACACACAAGCACAAACATTCCATATGTTTGAGGTTTCTTCGTGAGAGGACAGACGCTGACTGTGTTTCTGTTCTCTGATTGGGCATAACTTCAGCATTCACTTTGATGGTTTTGATCCTGCGGGTTGAAATAACAATGAAGTACTTCCATAGAACATTTCTGGGATTGTGATTCCACTGTTTTACCCATAACCAAGGAAACTTTTATTTTTCCAGTCCACTACTAAGCATCCACTTTTGTACTTGTGACTCTTGGTCTCTGTATTGCAGAGAATTCAGGATTTTTATGCATTAGGGAGCACCAGGGCTTTGTTCTAAAATAAACTATTACTATTCTTTATATATTAACATAAAAACATCTTATATTTTGCTCAGGAACATCTATAAAGGACACATGGACAAAACCAAAGGGGAGAAAGATCAAGGGTGGGAAATGGGGATGGCTGGGGTGGGGGGAGTGGGGAAGGTAAAATGGAGACAACTGTACTTGAACAACAATTAAATTTAAAAAACACGCAAAAAACTGATACCATACACTTTCTTTAGAACACGTATTCATGGAGCAAGAAGTTAGGAAATAATGCTCAAAAAGGAAGGCTAGAACAGACCAGTGATAAACAGTGACAGCTTTGCCAAGAACCAGCCCCATGCCTTATGAGAGCTGAGATACATTTACATTTGGCTTTTAATTTCTCCATCAATTTGGACTATATTTTTGTGAAAATTAGATGAAATATATGAAAGTACCCAGCTGAATTCTTGGGACATGGCTGACAACCAATACCTATAAAGTTTTACTACTATTTGAAGCATCTTCTTATCAGAAACAGAATTTACCCAGTTGGTAAAGAAAAGTTACAACCTAGCTAAGCCAATTAGAATAAAACACTTCAAGCTGAGAACACACACTTAACATTACCATAAAAATTCTAAACCTCACCTTCCTCCAAGAATATCAGAAATATTGAGTTCAATTCTGGAAAACCTAAGAATTCCTATTTCCTGTCTCTAAGTCTCCCTGAGCTTTCTTTCCTTCCAAAAGAAACCAGGCAAATTTCCAAGTCATTTTATTTTTATTTGTCCCATGTTATCTTTCAGTGGAGACTAATAATTGGTAGGAGAATCCCATATATAATAATCTCTTAATGTGCACATATTTATAGTGAATCTTAGGAGAGGAAAGTAACAACCATGCTTGTCTGAAAGTAAAATTCCATTTTGGAAAGTACATTGTCCACTGACAGATGTGGTGACAATGCTGTGTCTCCAGTGTCACCATTCGTAGAGTGGCAATAATCACCCATCTTTGAAGGATTATGTTCAGTGACTGTTTTGGATGTTGTCATGCAATAAATAAGTGACAAATAAAATAAAAATGGAATCCAAGACCCTTACTCCAAGCCCATGCCAACTTACATGCTCTAACATTCTAACAGTTACAGCATCTGGAAATGCTAAAATAACATTATTTAGCAATCCATTGGGAGGTCTCAGATATTTTATTTATTATATTTTTATATTTTTTACATTATTATTATGTTTTTTACATTACATTAGAAACTTTCTTCTTATTAAATCATATCTTGTTCTATTTAATTCTGGTGTTTTAAGGTCATTTTTATAGGTCTATCTCTAGACATAGTTATGTGTATAAATTAAGTAACTGTTATACAAAATATTAAGTATATGCAAAATATCTAAAAAAACTATATTACCAACTCATCATTTTTTAACTTCCAAAATGTTTGAGGGAGTCATTTTTTTGTTTTCTATGTATTCATTCTAGTTTTAGCTAAGATAATAAAGTGACTCATCACATAGAGGTTATGGGCTAAAAAGTCTAACCATCATAATCACCTTGGGAAGAAAAATAAAAGTGACATTTCCTATAACTTAACAAAGCTTTCAAAGAAAGCTGTAGTAAGTACTTCATGAATTTCCTATGTGGTTTTTTTTGTTTACCACCAATTTATATACACAATATAAAATATCAGGTAAAATATTCATTGTTTAAATTAAGTAGATTGTGAACTCCATTATGTCGTATTTTATAAAAATATTTCTGTAACTAAGAAAAAAAAATCCCAGCTCTCAATCTAGACACCTAGTTCCGTCTGTTACTAGAGACTATGTAACATCCAAGCATCCCTTGGAACATTTAGGTCACAAGGTCAATCCCTGCCTTGTTCACAGTGATTTAAAGTCATTAGCAGCAAATGATTATTTGTGTTGAACAAGAGCTCAATCATGCCACAAGCTGTCATGGTTGGTATTAATGATCAGCCTTCGTAGCAGCAGCAGGTTCAGAAATTGAATAAACCTACCAAGCACTGCCTCACGGGTAGGAAGTTGCCTTACCCACCTCTGCCTGCTAGGAGCAGGGAGCGTTGATCTGGACGTGTGGCCATCAGGAGACCACAGTTCATCTCCAGTCACGGTTACAACACAGGGATAAATAAAAAGTGCATGAGAAAAAGGAGAGTAGCATTGTTGCTTCTAGTATTCAAAAGTATGATTCAAAGAAATTATATCCAAATCCAAGAATAATTGAAGGCTTAGTTTAATCAAAAGCGGATTAAACATGTCACTGATACCTAGTTATTAATGGGCAGTGCCAGCAATAATAATAACATACGTTGATGTTACTGCTGGGCCATGGCCTGTAGGTGAGTCATAGGATGAAGGCCCCTGTGTAAATTAGAAGTGCTAACATTTCCATGAATAATAAATAATTGATTCCTATGACTCTATAGAGAAAACAATTTACTTGAAGAATTTTATCTCATTTCAATTTATAACTCTTCTTGACATTTTGTTCTAATATTCAAAATCATGTCAGAGTAAATGAACTATTACAGGAAAGGCTGTGTTAATTTTACCGGTTGATATAAGCAAAACATATTGCTTTTTATTTTTATGAAAAGGTAATTTTGTTTTTCATAAATACATAATGAACTTTTTTCCCTCCCATGAATAGAAAGGGGCTTTTGAATACATAAGATATAGTTACAAGGATGCCAGTCTCTTTTTGTTTATATCTATTCAGCCAAACATTTGAAATGTTCTGAAACTGATTTTCTTTTTACATGTAACAAAGTCTGTCACTGGCACAATGATGACAGCATTCACTACTGACCCACTCTCTATGTTACAAGTCTTCAACCTCAACGTGGGCATCAGTAAAAAGTTTGTGGTTGACATCAGATTTAAGGAGTTTTTGTAGAAGCATATTGCACTTAGTAGCAGGAAGTATCCTTTCTTGTCCATGTGATTGCACTGGTCTAACTGAATAGGAAAACAAAGAATACTAATAGTTACATCATTTTAGGTCCTTTCTCGGCTCCATCTTATGAAAGTGGAAACGATATTTCAGTTGTATTCTCTCAAGAAGTGCTGATGAATCTTTGACATTGGGCTTTTAGGGTGAGAGGAAAGAATGGTGCTTTTCAAGGAGTCCTTCTACATCTGGATACTCTGCTCTTACTCTGCTCAATCACACCAAGAAAAGTTTTTTCATGTATCAGATTATGTCAGGATGAAATGTGATAGGCTGTCTAAATGTAATCATTTTGGATACATTTCAAAAATTAACATAAAAAGGTGATATAAGTATATATTATATAATTATATATTTGAAATTTGAAATATAAATACCTTATATAATTGAAATTTGCTAAGAGAAGATCCTAAATGTTCTTACCAGAAGTAGAGGAAGGTGGAGGGAGGAAGGGAGGGAGGGAGATGGTGAGCACCAACCTGGTGGTCAAATGATGCACTTGCAGTAGCTTCATTTTGCTTTAGTGAATATTGTTTACTGAGTTTTTTTGATAAATAACTTGGTAAAATTGGGATCTCTCTGAATTAATACAATACAAATATTAAAAACATTATTTATCTATGTGTGTGTGTGTATGTGTATATATATTCTACCCTTTAAGATAATAACTTCTGAATGGCACTACCCATAGGCAGAAAATAATCTTTGAAAATTTAGACTGATTGATCTATGATGTAGCCACTCATCAATTTAAAAAAAAAACCTTACATTTAATGTTTGTTAGGTTCCAAATACAATTCTTAATGCTAGGAAGGCACAAATGGAAAGATAAAAATGCTCTAAGAGGCACAGTTTTGAGGAAGAGATAGTAAATAGACCAACAATTACCAGTCAGTGGGACTCTGGCTATGATAAAAATCTAAATAATTAATCAAATGATATTTGCTACAACTAGAATTTATATTAAAATGCCTGGCATAGGCATTTAATTTTAAAAGGAGCACAGAGGAAAGCTTATTTTAAATATCTTAAGGTGATTTTTTCTAGGTACCTATTCTGTTTTCTCACATCACTACTTGTGTACATGGTATTTGTAGTTGTCTGAACAAAGTACATTTTGTTCAGCCTTATGTCTGCTAAATCCAACATAACATCTATTTGCCTTGTACACACCGGGTACTAGGAGAGTGTGCAGCTAGCTGTTCAGGCAAGGTTTGACATTGTTTAAAGCTCTTGGCTTCATGGGCCCCATAAATCTGAAGCCCTAAGAAAGACTGAATAAAAAGAAAGGTTAATAAGACAGTCCCATCACAGACAAGTCATAGGATTTACATAGAAACATATAATGTGCTTCTTAAATGTGGGTGGCACCCAAACAGAATTGTTTGGGATGAAAAGGCAACTCAGTGTTTACGTAGTTGGTGCTCTGTAAGTACTAACTAAATGAGTGAGTGAATGGATTAATGAATGAATGAGAGAGAGAATATCTGAGAATCACTGTCAACTTCAAAGCACTGTCTCTACAAAATATTACTGTTTGGGATGATTGCTTGTAAGCCTTAATAATTTCTAGGTATTTTCTTCATTGCCAACCTTCCATTTTTTTAAGTTCTTGTTTAATTACTTTCCTGCACTGTAAAAAGACAATGTTCATTCTCTCCAGGAGAGTGAGAAACAAATGTCTTTACCTAACAAAGAAGTGCTCTGTTTCTCCACCCATCCATCAGCCAACTTTGTTAATCTTAGGCAAACTGGCTATCCTCAGATGTTCTTGCATAGTAAAATATGAAACAAAGGTAGCAGTTTTGGAAGAAAAGTAAACAAATTCTTCAGGCTCCAAATTCCAAGTCATATGTTATGGAAGATTAAGTTTAGGATGTGGCAAAGAAATGGACTCTTCATTCTTTGTGTATAAATCAGGATCTATCAGGTATAGTTTATCAGGTATCCAACCCCTGAACCAATTTGTCACCTGGTTTTTCTCTAAACATCCATCCATCCAAGCATGAAGACAACGAGCGTGATATTCATAGCTGCTCTCCCGAAGTGCTGAACTCAGACTAGAATTAACCTAGAAGACAATCAGGTCAGAATCAAAATAGTAAAAGAATTTCCTTCTTGAGAATAGCGCGCTATTTCGTAGCCAGAATCAGTCAGGGAACAAGGCCCGTTATCCTTAGAGCTAATTTTATTATCTGCAGCTACTTTTGAATATTCAGATACAAATGGTCCTATTCTTATTCTAATTTGGTGGTTAGCTTTATAAATGTGCCAGAGGTTTATTCTACTGGGCATATTATATAAAAGTAAAATAATGGTGCTATCCTGGCAAACACCTTATTAAATTAAGGATGGGTTTTCTTACATATGCTTTTGAAGAGAACAAATACCTTTTTCCTCTTTTAGAAATTCTATCCATGGGTCCCAATTATTTTGAGACATATTACAATCCAATCCTTTTCAGAAATCTTACCATTTTACTCTGGTCTAAAATATTCCCTTCAGATCTCTGGAGTATAAAAAAAGTCAGAAAATTATAAATTCTCCCACCAGAGAGACTGAACTCCTTCACAGCCGATCCAAGTTACTGATATCAGCAGAAAGTCACTCAGAACTCTTTCTGAATGTGAAAGCTAGAGAGGTTGAAACAATGAAATAAGCGTTGTAACCAGAGGCTAAGATGCATCCGGTAAAGTGTAGTTCACAGGGTCCCACAGACAATCAGAAAACCCCTTCGAGGCTCTAAGTGCTCAGTCACACTTCACTCAGTCTTGTTAGTAACAAATAAAATACCTAGAGTGACACAAGCATAAAGTGACCAACTAAGATTGGGTTACTCTGAGTTAGCATTGATTCTCTGATGATGAATATTTGGCCCTTAAGGACAGTGGGGCTTTCTTTGTGTTTTGTTCCATGATTATATAATTCACCTTCTCGGTCATTTACTGGCATTGGTTAGTATTCTCTGCATACAGTATTTTACTAAGAGCTGCCTTAATATACTAAGGCTATCTGTCCTCTCTTGCAAACCCTGCGAGATTACGGATATGGCTGTAAGTCTGAGCTACTTTGCTCCCAAAGCAGGCTTGGCAAAGTTCCCTGATTTTGGATCAGAATGAAAGGCTATTTTGACATGTTTCATGGCCACCAAAAGCACTTCCCTCTAAGGAAAAAGAAAAGCATTACAAACCTTAAATTACACATGGAAATCATAACAAATTCACAGTTTTTTTAGGTTTTCTGAATTGTTGGCATATAGTTGTTCAAAACACTGTTTCTCAGTTTTTATATTTCTTTTTCTACTAGTTGGTTTCCACTTTTTAAATTTGCAACTTACGTCTCTATTTCCCCTGATGGGTTTTCACAGCATTTTTTATCAACCTTTTTGAAAAGTCATGTTTTCAACCTTTTCTGTTACTGTTTCTGCTGTTTCCTCTTTTCTTGATTTCTTCCCTGTTCTATAACTTCTTTATTTTTGGTTTCTTTGAATTTATTTTGATGTTTATTGTCCAGCTGCTTGAGTTGAATATTTAGTTCCTTTGCTTTTGTTTTTGTTAGTGCTTGCTTTGTGATAAATATATCTAACATCAGTAAGGCCACTTTTGGTAATGATTTAGCTACATCCGACAAATCTTGATTTGTGCTGTTTTCATCTCTATATAGTTAGTAATTTCCTATATGATTTCTTCTTGGTCAAGAGTTATGTAATGGTATGTTTATACTTTCAAATATATAAATATTTTAACTGTATTTTTAGTATAAACTTCAACTTTTAGTGTTCTTAAAGTGTAAATGTGTATAATATTAATTCTCTGGAATGTATTGAGCTCAATTTTGAATTAGTATCTGGTTGATATTTTGGCAGTATCTCATGTTCTCAAAAACAATGTGTTTTCTTTTTGTTGGGTGAAAAATTATGTGTGTATGTAAAGTCACATATAATACAATCCTAGTACTCTAGTCTTCTGTACAGTATTTTGGCCTTTCTGGATCTATCAGTTAAATATTCTAACAACAGTTATTGATACAGCCATTTTCTCAATGTGTCATTTTGTTGCTTTATATATTTGCAGGTGTATATTTGTTCATTATTATTTTATTTTACTCACACATAACATTCTTATTTCCTTTTACACTTTAACTCTTGAATTGTATTTGTAATTTCTAAAATTGCTACCCAACTGTTTTTTTATTCATATTTGCCTGTGTGTTTTTTCCTTTTCAAACTTTGTGTATACTATTGTTTTACATTTTTCTCTTTAAGAGGCAATGTATTGCTAGACCTTTATTTTGATAAATTCATCTGAATCTTTGTTATTGAATGGGGATTTTTAACCACATACACTTATTTTATTACTATTCTATTATGTAGATCTTATTGTGCCATATTATTTTATGTTTTATTTCATAATAACTTCATTTACCTTTTATTTCTTTATATTGACTAAATCAAATTTTCTTCTGCTATTTTAATAGTTATATATATTTTTATTCTCTTGGTGGCCACCCATTACATAAAACTCATGAGATTTTATTTTTTCCCCTTAGTTCTACTAAAGTTTGTAAGTATCGAGTCTCAGCCATGAGCAGTATAAAAATTTCTGTAAGCTTGTGCTTCCCTCTGACCCATTCCTCATAACTTACTTCCATGCTGCCATTTGATGTTATCTAGAATTATATTTTTAGATTGTTGTAGCTATTCGTTTGTTTGTATTGCTTATTTTATAACAATGAACTTGTCCCTGTTTATATTTTATCACTTCCAGATTCATTTCTCCCCTTATTAGAGCCCACTGTGTAAGAACTCTTTTAAAAAGTATCCCTATGACCTTATATGTCTGATGATATGTGTATTTCATCTTAATATTTAAATATTAGTTTATTTAGCTATAAAAATCTAATATCCAGGGAAATTTTTCAGTTATTTTCTCCCCATTATTTATTCTTTTTTTCTTCTGATGTGTGTTGACAATTTCTCTTCTATATCTATTAACTTTTTTCATATTCTACTATCTGTTTACTCTTTATTGATGCTTTAAGTATCTACATATATTAATATATTATTTGTCTATATTCCTTCTGTTACTCAAACTATCTTTTTTGTTACATTGACAATTAAATATTTTATGCCTGAAATCCCCACTTGTTTTTCTTACATTTACAATTCTTCCCATTCTTCTCAGGGTATTTATGAAGTGAATTTTCCATGTTTTTATTTTATATATTCTATTATTTTCATGTCTTCTGTTATTGGTTGTTCTGTACATTGCCTTTTTTAAAAAAGAATAATACTTGCCTTACATACAAACCTCATTTTTTTCTATGCATTTATTTTTTATTCCCTTGAGATAAGCCGGTAACCTTGCTCATATAAAATGCAACATCTATTTGAACAAAGCACCTGAAAATAAATGGGCTCTATTTCCTCTGTAAAGTTACCAGGTACCCAGAGCATGTGCATGTTGGAAACTCGTAGGCCGCTCTCACGCCCATGCCCTTCTGCTCCCACCCATTGAGTAAAACCAGCGAGATTGGTTTGATTTGTTGCCAAGCCTCTTTGTGTCAGTTGATACTATTATTGAACATAATTGGATGAAATAGTATATAAATTGATGAAACATAAACGAAAAAAAGGGAAAATCTTGTTCCTATAAAAATAAGATTGCAGGAGGGGGTGCAAAGCCAATAAATCTGAGTAAATTTAAAAACAATTTAGCCAGAGTATAAGAAATATAACTATTTTTTAAATGAGGAATTATCACAAAAATCTACAATGAATCACTTTCAGATTGCTTTTAAATATCTTACAATTTCAACTCCAATTTAAAGAATTAAAAATTAAAATGATAGATATTTATAGGAATGTGATTTGTGTAAGAAAAGTGACAACTCTAATCTGGAGAACTATCCCCAAAGAGAAGGCTTTAGTCTTATATTAATAGATTGGTTCATAAAAATACCTATGTATATTTTTAATTAACAGTTCATTTGAAGTTCACCAATAAGTTTTTATGATTCTTTAATCAACTTTTTTCCTATAAAATCCTTTTTATTGCTGTGCCAGAAATGGCTATAAAAATTAGGGTTTTAAAAACTACTTACACAAAATATCTAAGGGAGAAATTCTATACACTAGAAAACTAGGATTCAATGTTAGAATGAATACTTTCTGAAACTGAGCAAGGGTTTTCAGGGTGGGCAATAGGGTTGAAAGGGGTCAATTGTATTTTGGGAGTGGTCACTTTGTAATGTATCCTGATACAGAATTATAATGTGGTGCACCCCAAGCTTATATCATAATCAACTTTTTAAAGTGAATTGAATAACTCCTGTAGCCTGTCTTGTAGTTGCCCCATTCACAGGGCAGATAGGCTGGTGGGGCAAGGAGGGAACGGTCCTGTGCAGCCTGCACTGAGGTCCTCACCCAGCCAGCACTGCCATGGCCACACCCCTGTGCCTGGCTGGCACAGCAGCTCTCCTGTGCCACAGTTACAGCAGGGCAGGCCAGTGACTTGCCCAGGGCCACCTAAAGAGCAGGAAAGGGCAGGACCAGAGAATTCCCTGTCGGCTAGCCCCTTCATAGAGCCCCAGTTGTCTCTCCCACCAGGCCTACACTAGCCACCTGCTCATCAAGACCCCGCTGTCTTCTGCCTCCCCACACATTTCTGAAAGTTTTTGTTTTGGTGTCTGAGGACAGCTCTGAGATCCATCAATATCCCTCTATTTTTTCTGGCATTTTGGGGTTTGCCTGGGGCAAGGATCCCAGAACCTGTGTTGTTTAATCTAGTTAATTAAAAACACTTCTTAGCTGCACATTTTTTTTGACATTCATACCTATTTTAGAAGTCTTCTAGGGATTAGAATAGCTCAGCAATACATTTGGCTTTCGAAAGAGAAAAGAGACCTTTTGAGTTCTTTGTAATCAGTCCAACGCCCCGCTCCTTACCTGGCCCTGGTACTCTGCTCACTCAATCCCTATCTGTACCATATAGAATCGGCATCATTTCCATGGGACTCCTCACCAATTCCCAACTTTTAAAATGAGTTTCACTACCAGAAGGTAGAAGACTATGGCCCAGGAAAACATACTTTTGAAGAGAATTTTAGTACAGAAACAGGGTCTTTGTGCTTCTGAACTACAAAAGCAAATGTTGCAAGATGTGGAGATACCATTAATTTCTCCTCCCTGCAGACAAAGCACTTGCACCTAATGAGGTGTTACTCACTTGATACCTTTCTGCTTTGCAAACTCTTCTACCTTTATCAGCACTTCCTTCCAGTGAGCTCAGACATTCCAACAAATCAACTCTTTAAATGCTGAATTCATTTTCATTATGTGATACATTGTCATCTACATTTATGTGGTACACGAAATTTTTCGTCATTGCCAAAACTAACATACTAGAGCCAGGGTCTTTCCAAGTAACTGTGCTTGTATCATCAGTCAATTGGGAAGAATTGCTCAAAGTAATAAAAAGAGAATCAATTTATTGTTTTAGACACAGTGTGTGAAAGTAGTGAGATGTCAGAATCTCCTGTTTCCTTTCCAATAAATCTTCAGGTTAAAATAAAATTTCACAGGGATTCTAATTTGGACTTTCTCATATGGAACATATGGGTCTTTCTTCTCTATGGAAGCCAAACATTTCACAAATAGCAGGATATCAACAAATGTTTGTCGAGAACAACTGAATCTATTAATCCAATACATGAATTACTAGAAATGGGAGATTTGATGACCCTTGACAATTTCACTTTTTTCCTATTCCTTAATTTACAGACATTGAAACTTTAGTCTCGGGCCACCAGGCAATCTGTTCTTTTATTACCAAACTGGATGGAAAGAAATAGAGGAAGAAGGACTCCTATGAGCCTCTGTGTGATGTGATCCAGTATTCCAGGAAAGATTGCCCAACCCTGAACATGCCCAAATCCAATATAAAAACCTTTCATTTTTTCCCCTGGCTCTCTTAATTAAATCCAAATTCATAATTCTTATGCACTCACTTGAAAAACATTTAAGAATCTACCATGTGGCAGACATTCTGATATCCTGATAATTAAGACATGAACATAACACAATTAAATGTGAATGTTCAGGATTAGTTAGGAGGAAAAATGTTTATCAGAGAGACAACCTACAGCCTCACTGCCAACTACCAGAAAACTCGGATGCTAATACATTCCTAGGACCCCGAAGACCCTCGGTAGCACACCGCAGCGGTCTGGGGCATCCTTTCTCCGCAGGGCCCAGTTGGTGGGTTGGTTCTGCATGTAACAACTGTAACGGGATAAGACTACAGAAATACTCCTTTTCTCACTTCCTATCAAGTTTGCCTATATATCTCCAGTGTCTTAGCCATAAATGGTAAATGGCTTAATTCCAAATATTTAGTCTACATGGTCTTTCCAAAGGATCTTCTGAGTTTGTTTAGTCAGGCTCATGCTTCTCTAATGCTGGCTGTCTTATAACCAAAAATAGCCGAAAGTCAAGGGTATCGTGACACACCCAGGACCTCCTGGCAGTGGTCCAGCGTGTCTCGGCACACTGACCAAAACCAGCATTTCAAAACCCTTGTGCCTTCTACTATTAGACAGACCTCGAAAAACTCTTACCCATTTGTATGTCATTCTAGAAAAGATAATTTTATCTCCCTCCATGTCACTCTGCCTACAGCAGTGACCCCCTAAATACACTGAGGTTAAGTATTGAATTGTCTCAGGTTTCTTTCAACTTGAGCGGTCTCCTACTCTGTGCCCACCTGGCCACACACACTAGTGAAAGGAGAACCACCAAGGAAGGAAAGTAAGCATCTAAAATTTTTGGTTTGGCTTCCAGTTCTCCTCTTTTACAAAAGCTAATTAGAGTAAGAAGAGAATCATGGGTCATGAAATAGGCACTTGAGAGAATCAGGCAACTGATTTTCTATTTAAGCCAGATGTGATCTGGAGCCAAGTACTTAATCACCCTTGGCCTCAGTTTCCTCACATGTAAAATTAAGGTTAGAGTAAATGGTCACTAAGTTCCCTTCCAGCTCTAAAATTCTCGTATTCTAAGTAAGACACTGGTTATCTCTCTTATGAGATTCCTGGGCTATTAACACACTCATTTACTCAATGACATTTTAATTCCAGCCCCAAGTGTCAGAGATTTTCACACATTCAACAAATGGTACAATTCACTAGCTAAATGCTTTAGGTTTGATCCTAAATTGCCAGAAGTCAGTTAACAGCCCAGAGACTGTGATGAGAAGACTGGGGATTTGTGATTGAAACAGACAGCAAGGCTTCTGGAGCGCCACTGGGGGAAAGGAATCCATTCCAAAACGAAACGGGCATCACTGGGTTTCTCAGAAAAATATCCCAACTCACAGAGGCCGGCCTATTAGGAACTCTGCTCACTCTCGCCAATTTTTCCAGTGACTGCTTTGTGTTATCATGGTGTAAAAAATAGGGCTGTATTTTCTTTCTTTCTTTTTTTTTTAACTGAGAAAAAACAAGGTGCATTTGGTCATCAAAAGCAACCCTTTCAGAGAAGGCAATTGAGAATGCGGTGGAAAGCAAATGCATGCCTGTTAAAGCCACAGTTATTCCCTCGCCTGCCAGTCTCCGTTATTCCAGAAACAGCTGCTCTGAAGGTTGGCTGAGGTCTTGTTTAGAGAATCAATTAGCCAAAGGAGTTTGGGCCAGTGAAGAATGTCACTCAAGTAGAGAAAGATCTGGAAAACACTTCTACTTTTGTGTTTTTCTGCAAGAAAATTTATCCCTGTTTTGCACCACTAAAATACCGTGTAACTTATCAGAAAAAAAATGAATCAATCCAAAATGGGTTTCGTAGATGACTTTCTTAGCAAAGAAGATGCTGACCAAAACTGGAGCAAGTTCACAGAGTTGTAGGAACACGTCATGATTTTCCAGATAGCTTTCAGTTTTGTTTCTGCTTTCTTTAAAAGAGTGAAGTGTTTAAAGGGTATAATGATAAGATAGGCCTTTTGATTTAACTGAGAAGTATCTTTCAAGGCAATGGAAATGCCATGTACACATATCATATAGACATTCTTCAGAATGTCTCCTTGATATGGTAAGCTCATACAGAAAACATATATTTGACTTTGAGGGAAAAAACAAGGCTCATTCAGATTCAAAATTCTTCATTCTACATCTTTTTTATCATCATCATCACTTTTATCATCCTCTTCCTCTATAGAAAACCAATGAAATATATTTAAATATGTGTCATATGATTACACTGGCAATTATGTGCAGAAAAAATTGGAGATATTCATGTGTAGGTTACAGATAACAAAGAAGAGGTTATGCTAATAATCCAAATGAAAATGGTGAGAGACTGGGTGAAGTTGGTAGTAGGAATAAGTTCCGTATGGTAATTACCAATTATTTTAAACAGTGTTTTATTTCTGTTGCCTAGCTCCTTCTCTCAATAGGAACAGATGGCTCTAAGTATATTTTATATTGCAATAATTATTAAATAAGTTTGTGATTATACTTCTCATGGAAACTGAAGCTGTGTAACTGGAGAGATCATCAAAAGAAAAAAATCTAGGTAGAGAAGAGAAGACAGATAAGGGAAGGGAAAGGCAGATTATGTTGGCCATTGGAGGACACTGTTAGGACTTTGGGTTTTACTCTGAGAGTGTCAGCAAGCTAACGGAGGGTTTTCAGCAGAGGAATAACACGATCTGATGACTTTCTAGAAAGACTGCCCTGACTGCTGGATTATGAAAAGACTATAGGAAGGTAAGAGTGAAGCAGAGAGGCTATTGTTAGGAGACAGTTGCCATAATCTAAGTGCAAGATTATGATATCAGTGGAACTGGGGGGAGATGGTTAAGTTCTGAAAACATTTTTAAGGTAGAGCCACTAAGATATGCTGATAGATTGGATGTAGAGTATGTGAGAGAGAGGAAATAGAGCTAAAATTTGGGCCTGAGTCTGAGATAAGGAGCAGTAGATGAAAAAGAAGTTTTCAGTGAAAGATCAAGAGAAGACAGAGCCAGTTTGGACACATTAAGCTTGTTATGCCTATGAGATATTCATGTCAAACTTTAGATAGGTAGGTAGAACTGGGGGTCTTAGGCAACATGAGCCTGAGATTATAGATTTGAGAGTCATCGATATGCAGAAGGTAACCTGGGTAATGAGATCCAGGAGATGAGGAGGAGAAGGAAGGCAGACAGAGAGGAGAAGAGGCAAGAGGTGAGCCCTGAGCTCTCCAACATTAATGTGTCCGAGGAACTTTCAGCACAAACCCCCTGAGAAGGAGCAGGCAAAGGAGCTGTCCTAGGAGAGTGTGCCTTAGAAACTAAGCCAAGAACTTCAAAAAAGAGGTAGTGATCAGTTCGGTCCAGTGGGAGCTGGACCACACATGAGAAGCCCGAGATGTGTGGCCCCCAGAGGTCAGTTTTGGAGCGGATTTGGTGCAGGCAAAAGGTAGATGGGGAGGAGCTGAGGGAGAACAGGTAGGAGAAATTCGATCCAAGTAGAATGTGTGACTTTTCAAGGACTTTGGCTTGAAGGTTAATAACTAAAGGAAGAAGTGAGGTCCAGAGTTTTGCAGGAGCTGCTCATGTACTTGTCACAGACAGCTCTCTCATGATCTCCTTGTTCTCTTTCTGTAAGGAAACCAGTCCCCTGATTGTTTCTGTTTGTTAAGACGAAATAACCAGAATAACGTGCAGCACCCCAGGTGTTGACATATCAAGGCTTTATTTAGATTTGTTATGTTTATTCATCCTTTAAAATGTTAGGCAATGATCAGGAAATCCTCAAAATGCATACCAATTTGTTCTAATTTTAATGGGTTAATACTAAAAACTAAATGATGGTTATTATTTTTAATCCATGTAACAAATACTGATTGAGCACCTGCTCTATCCTCTACAGGGGCAAATATCTTTCTCTAAGAAGTCTGTGGTGTGTTAGCAAAGATAAAATGTGTACCTATATAATTGTGATATAAATGCATACATTTTATCAGCATGGAAATCCTCAACAGCCAGGTTAATCTGATTTTGTTCTCATCACCAACCACAATGAAATCTAGAATGGCCAAACTTTTGATAAGAAATTTCCACTGATCCTTTCTTTTTTTTTTTATACCAATAAATCAAATACCATGGAATTTTAAGAAACCTAAGGGACTAGGGAATGGTGTATATTTAGATCTGAGTAATGCCCGCCAAGGGAGGTATAAAATCGAATGTTCAGATTGACTAAGAGAGGGGGTGCTCTCACAGGTGCCTGGGAGACTTCTGGCCAGAGGAGACCATACTCAAGGGAGTGTACACAGGTGGGCTGGAGGGAGCCCTTTCCTCGCATCATCCCTTATAGATCCACCTTTCCACAGACCTTTCTGGGTGTGGGTGTCAGTTCTATTTCCACCACTGAGGTGGCATTTTATAATGCAAGCTCTGAAGATTAGTTACACCAATAATCTTCTGATATTTTTTTAATTTAAAAATGTGCATCAAGTTGGAAAGTACTGTGAGTGAATTTGCCAGTGACGACTTGTGGACTGATTGTGTATGTGATACTGGGAAACAGCTGCAGAAGCCTAGGGGAGCTTCACGAAGTCGTAAAATGCTACCAATAAAAGATCTTGTAAATGTCAACTGTTGGGACGTTTTCTTATGGTGTATATCATAGAACGCCCTCTTTCTGCAAAGAAACTGATCTATGTGTCTCCATGGAGAAGCTGGAATATTCATTCAGTCAAGCCACTACATTACCACTGGTTTGAAATTAAAAATGAAACATACACTTCCATCTTACAGAGTTAATTTTTTAAATTAATTATTAAATAACATGAGGCTTTAAATCTGCCCACTAAATGCTCTGTAGAATTAGCTTTCTTTAACTATTAATTGGACTATAATTTATAATACACACTTTTAACAAAGACTCTCTAGCAACTAAGGCTTTAAAATAGTAAGAAAAACTCATCATTTTCTCTAAAGTTCAGTGAGTCCTGACAGATAGCAACCTATGAGGAATGAGATTGTTGCTTTGCTTCAAGACACCTCACTTAAAATCTTGTGCCTGATAACTGACCTGCACACTTAGAAGTCTGGACACAGGTTGCCACGGAAAGAGAGTGGGGCGGGGTGAAACAACAGGATCCCCAAGGGCGGGTGTGCAGATGGTGTTGTTATAGAGGTGAGTTCAGCCTGATATGTGCTGTTCGTGTGTGTAATAATTCAGTAAGAGTTAAAACCCAACTATGTCAAAAGACTAAGTTCTTCTGAAAATAAGTACATAGTTGCAGTTTATATAAGAAGTCTTAGGCCAGTGAAATTTTTACTTTGCATTTTATATCACAATTGAGATGATGTGTGTATCAGTCAGGGTTCTACCAGAGAAACAGAACCAGTGGTTGAAATTATATACATACATACATACATGTATGTATTTCAAGGAATTGCCTTATGGGATTGTGGGGTCTGGGTGGGCAGGACTGCAGGCCAGAAACACCCGGCTAGGAGCTGGCACAGCTGACTTCACATGGAACTTCTTCAGGGGCACCTCCGTTTGCTCTTAGGCCTTCCACCCAGTTAGAGGAAGCCTATCCACACTACTGAGGATAGTTTCCTCCACTTACAGTAGTCAACTGATTGCAGATGCCAACCACTTCTTGACAGCACCACCTAGATCAGCGTGTGATTGAAAAAATGGGTAACATAATGTACCCAGCTGGACACATAAAACTATCCATCACAGTGGGTTATGTGAGGATCATAGGTTGCAGTTGAAATTCACCCTTCATTTCGTCAAGGTTATGTTGTCTCCTGGAGAGTTTTGAAAAGACCAGTATATAAAATAACCGGTTATGGATGAGAGGAAACTTTTTCTGTGTGTTATGTGCACAAACTCAGTACTTTCTAAGCCTCCCCCAGCATGACCCTAAAGGAAGAAATTCTTTATCTTCATTGTCTTCTTAGAAATGAATTACATTTAGAAAGGCTGCAAAATCTGTTCAATCTTTTAGAGCGATAATAGCATTCCAACAAGCAAAATGTTTTTTTTTAACCAGCATCAAAATTTGCCAGAATTTATGTGAATGCAAAAAATTAAAAGAATTTGAATTTTAAAATTTCAAACTTGGCACATGTATTTCTCAAGTGAGGCATGTGGGTTTTGCAAATTCGGCAGGACAGGGAGGGGAAGAAAAGGGAGTTGTTTGGGAATGAACATTACCAATAAGAAAAGAACTGATGGTATTGGTTAAGTCACCAGCATTTAGGGATATGGTGGTACACTCCTCCTCCTGGTTTTCCAGGACTGATCCCAATGATAGCGAAGAGAGGCACCCTTCGGTAGAGGCCCCACAATGGTGTGTTCTCTCCACACATCCCTGCAATGTCAAGTGTCCCAGCCACAGAACCAAACCTTTTCCTTCTCATTGCTTATCAGCTTCACATTGTGTCAACAATTTTCTGAGCTGATACTGGGGACTAGAGCTTATAACTACTGAGTAGTGTCTATTTGTCAGGAAGTGTTTCAAGTCACATAGTTGGGACTAGGGGCCAAACCCAGCACTCAAACCCAAACAGCCTGAGTGCAGGGAATGACTCTGAACCCCTAGACTACTCCCTCGTACTTGACACTCAGGCAAAAAGCTGGAGAAAGCCTGTTATTCTCAAAACCATTCACCTGTTAAAATATCTCCCATGTCTTAAACAACAGAGTTAAAATAGATTCTATGTAAGATGTGAACACCTCCAAATTAAAACTTGCTAATGAAACCAACTCAGACTAAGGTGCTGAATATAGGCAGTGTGCTAATCATACCTACCGATCAGATATGGCCAGCTAGTTTTGAGTGTGGAATCTGTAAGGCTTCCTGTGGCAAACACAATTTACAGTATTTAAGTCTTTCACTTGGACTTCAACCCAAGGGGAGTTTTCTCAGCATTGCCACGAGGTAAACAGCTATCAGCTTCTTTTATCCAAAGTACTTTGAGGGAAATAGGTAGTTTTTTTTCCTAATCCATTACTTTTTATTGGTTTATAAAAACTATAGGATATGACTCTGTGGATGTGAATTTATAACTTGCTTTTGGTAAAATTCCATTTTCTCCAATATTTTTTCTCTAGACCAACAAAAAGAGCAGTGATAATATCTTTTCAGAGGCAGAATTGGTGTGGATTTTCTTTCTTTTAGCAGAACTTTAGATTCTGAAAAAGTATTTTAGTATGCTTATTTAAAGAACAGCTAGATTTACTGCCAAATAGCTCTTCATGAAAGACATATGTAAACACAGCAGAGTAAACGAGATAATTCTATTTCATTTGAAAAACACTTTCTTAATTATGTGAACTTTGAAAGAATATGAAATGCTCTGTATTTAGTTCTGTAAGAAGTTTGGTTATGATAGTTATGATGTAATCTTAGCCAGGAGTTGAAAATTATATTAATATTGAATGCAAAACTATTTTCTTTTTCCCCTTCTTATATTTTTAATAAAGGAAAATACTAATTAAAAATGATCACAAAAATATCCTCTGTCACTAAGTACTGTCTTTAGCCTTATTTTTTTTTGTAATGAGTCAGATTTCATATTTACAAAATTCTAGTCTCCAAACTATTATGTTTTTAAAAATTGGATTAAATATGCTTTTGTTAAACGTGCCATTAAATTGTCCCACAGGGTGGTGTTATTTACATACTAAGGTTGTCCACCAGAAAATTTTTGCTCCAGTGCTGCTCCCAAACATACGTAATATTTTGTTTCTCATTATTTCAGATATGAAACCAGTATGCGGAAGCAATTTCATATCAACTGTCTAGTTCAAATCTTAAGACTCTGTGTAATAATTTCAAAGATGATATTATCTATCTGTTACAAATAGGGACCTGGGGAGCCAATGACTAAATGCCTTGCCCCAAATCCTACTGTTAATGAGTAAACTACGTTTGAGGATATTAATTTCCTGTCTTCTAAAGCTAAGCTCCTTCTCATTGCCTTTGCTACCAGCTCCACCCTGGCATTAAATACTGATCTTGCTGGTTAATCTATCTGTCCTCTTTCATTGGTTTTAACAACAGCATACCACAATCCAAATTGTTAAACTAGGCAGTACCTGCATTCTAAAATTTTAACTTTTTTATCCTTGGAAACATTTAGTGGTTTTTGTTGTTCTACTAAAGTTAAAATGATCGCTGTGTAGAAGAAAATTGTCTATATGAAATCACTAATGGAATTTCAAAATTGAATTCATTATCACTCCATACTGCAGCCCCAACAAACCAGTTTATTTTGGCAAATGTCACACTCATTGGCTCTGTAACATTAACCCAACTGCATAAGAATCATCCTAGGTTCCCCCTCTGCCCTTTCCCTTGCCCTGTATTCCAATCACAAAGTCTTTTGCATTTTCGCTGAGGCCGTTACCTTTTTTCTGCCTCAATGCTTGCAGCAACTTCCTCTGTGCTCTCCCCATCAACAGTCTCCTCTTGCTCCAATCAAATTACTGCCAAAGAGATCTTTCTGTCCCACCACATCACACACCTGTTTTAAACGTTGCAATGCTTCTTTTAGGGTGAAGTTAAACTCCACAAGCAGGTATATGTAGTGGCGAATCCCCTGACCTCTTCCTCAGCCACCTCTCCCCCATCCTTTTCTGTGTATGGTCCATCTGTACAACGTGCTTACAGTCCCCAGGCCCATGATGGTCTGTCCCGCCTTTCAGCCTATACACATGTGCTGTCTTCTGAGCACACCAGCTAGTTTCACCCTCATGCCATGGAAAGGGCTGAAAAATTGCAACAATAATAGTTTGAATATTAATCAATGTTCACATCAAATTCCTTTACTAGCACTCAAGAGAACACCTCCGTTCTCACTTCTCTTTCACGTTCATCCGTTCTGCTTTTCTTCTATCCATGAACAACTTCAGTAATGTGCAACAGCTGTCAGATTCAACATGGAGGGGCAGTGGTGGCCTTGGGATATGAGGTCAGACCTAGGAGGGACAGAGACTAACGACTTCAGAGCAATGCAGGGGACTGCGGTTTTAAGCACACTGTTTCTAACAGAGGGAGAAATATGTGGTTCAAGTTATTCAGGAAAAAATTACCTTCCAAAGCTTGGCAAAAGGAGTAAGAACTTCTTTTACAGTCCAATAGAGTTGACGCTACTTGAATTACCAAAACCCTCCAGAATTGGGCTCATAGTTGTACCCATCTCCTGAGTATTAGTTTAAGATCTAACATGCAATAGCTAGGCACAACTAGTTCAGTGTGTTAATGACAGACATTGGTCTTTTATTAAAAAATTAGTACCTATAAATGAATACCAGTAGGAAATACGGAGGGATTCTGGAAAGAAGGAAAAGGGGCAGTGAAGGTGCAGAGGACTTGCAGTCATGGTAGCACATCCCTCACGTGCTTGGAAACTTTGTGAAAGCGTGCTCTCTTAGACAAACAAATGAAATGATATGAAATCAAACTGAAGTGAAACTGAGCAAGACTGAATGCAGAATAAAGAGAAAGTCCAGGGATTTGCCTTGAGTTGAATGAAATAAGGGATAATGTGAAAAAGTTTGCATCTCTGTAGAATTAAAATCAGTAGAGAGTAATGAAGAGTGCAGTGGTGACCTGGACCACTCTAAGGAGTCACCCACAATGCAGCGAAACCAAATCAAACATTCCAAAGAAAAGTGAAACATTAAAACAGAAGGAAAAATCGAGGACACAATTGTCAAAAACCTTTAGAAACTGCAGTGCATGCACACTACCGTTGCTCTACATGCTGCAGGAGATTTTACTAAAAATATGGCAAGAATCTAAACTCTGTTGAAAAAAATTTAAATTACAAAGACAGAATAAGTATACAGGCAGAAATAAGTATGCTGCATAAAAAACAAATTTAAGAAACTCTCAGATGTATTCTCAGGAACACAAAATATCAAAGACAATGGAGTAACTAATAATTGCTTATGTATCAAAATTGTCATTGTACATGAGAAAAACAAAATGATAATCTAAGATATGTAATGGAGTAAATACCAAAACACTCTAGAATAAAATAAAACAGTATTCTAAAGACATCTGAATAATGAATCAAAATTAGGAATTATACTAAAAAGTGACATCTACAGATATTTTTAAAGAAAAAATTGTATATTCCCCCCAAATCTATACCCAGCTAAAATATAGACTTGTATATTAGCAACAAAGATATTATATGTATGTGTGTATATATACATATAATGTATATTATATACATATATGTGCGTGTGTGTATATGTACATGTGTGTGCATATATGTACGTGTAATATACATATAATATATAAAATATATACATATAATATATGTGTGTGTGTATATAAAGGTTTATATATATATAAAGGTTTATATATATATAAAGGTTTGTCCCTGTGTATATTACTGATGGATCCTTTGGAAAACAAAATATTTCAAGTCTTATTTGAACCCACTAAGAAGGGAATCAAAACAAAGACTTCTAGAATGTAGTCTATGTTATCTGATGAGTCAAGACAGTGCCTTGAAACAAATTAAACACTGTTAAAACTAAAAAAAAAACCTGTTGCTAATACAGTTGTTAGATGAATACAAATACCATGCATAATTATTTAAAAATGGGAATACAAGGCCAGTTCAAAACAACTTTATAGCAATATCCTAGGAATAAAACTCCACATTAAATAGTTTTGACTAATTGAGTCATTTTAGAAATTAATATTGTTTGAAAACAATATGTTCCCTCTAACCAAATAAGAAAGTCTAATTAAGAACTGAATATAATGTATAAAATGTTTTAAAATCTGGATTAATCAGAACACTGTAGAGGCACAGAGTCAAACCAAACTATGGGAACAGGAAAGTGTGTCACAAACAGGCCAAGAACTAGTGTGGATAAGAATTCAGTGTGCAGTGAGATAGTGCTTTAACTCAGGGGAGAAAGGACAATTTATTTAATAAATAGAGTTGAGGAAATCAACTTATCATTTTGGGAAGAAAACTTGGATCACTACTCAGAAGATATACCACAGAACACATTACAAACTGGATAATGTTGAAATAACAACAAAATGTTTTACAAGAAATCACAGGAGAACATTTATATAAATTTAGCATAGATAAAGACTAACTTTCTAGGCATGCCATCAATGCATACAGGCCTAATAATAATAATAATAATAATGAAAAAATTGATATATTTATATATTTAAAACATTTTTTAACTAGAGCCATGTTAAAAGCTGTATAAAATATTTTAAATATAAATTACAAGTAAATGCTTAATATTCTCAATATATAAAAAGTTCTTAGAAATCAATAAGGCAAAAACTTCAATTAAAATATGAAAAAATTAGAAACCTATAAAATATGTGATTCATACATTTAAAAAACAAGGAGATAATATCTATTACCTAACAAATTCATCAAGTATGGTGTTCATTTGTAATATCTTAAGGTACTAAAGGTGTAAACAAATAAACCCTTTGTACACTATTGGTGATGTTATAAATTCATCTTTCATGGGGACAAGTTTGCTCTGACCCTTGAGAATATGTACCCCCTCTGACCCAGCAATTTTACATTAAGAATTAATCTTGAACTAATTATAGACATGTGCAGGTATGTATTTGTAAGTGTAGTGTAATGTTATCTAACACTCACCTATGAGGTTGTCTCAATAACTTGAAATACCTGTATCCTGTAGTAATATTTGCACTTATTTGAAATTTAAAATGTTGCAAATATGGCATTCCCTGAGTATTATTTGTTAATCACTGAAAACTATGCTTACGTAAATACCCTTGGAATGTCTTTAGGAAGTGTGTCTGAAGAGAGACAAAGAAACTCCAAAATGTCTGTGTTGAGCAAACAAGAATAAGAGTGGGGGGATTTGTTGAATGAACAGGAAAGAGTTGGCAAGGAGTTTTTAATAAAGGATGGGCAAAGTGACAAATCTGGTACTATTTCCTCACCTGTACCCAGACAAAAAATGATCACACTGAAACTGTCAAGAAGTAGAAAATCAGAAGTGCGATAGGTTTAGTGTCTCTTGACCACCCTGGTGTAAAACCATTTACCCATATCTCCCCAGGACAGATACTATGGGAGCCTAGCATTGTATAGAAAGTTTCAATCTGCCCACGAAGAGAACACTAAGTTTTCCACAGCAAAACAACTAAAAATTTTGAAGCAGAGGGTGTGGTAAAAGTGAGAAGGAAAAGCACATTGGGTTTTATATTTAAATGATGCACTTACTTGGTAGTAGTCGTTTTTTTTTTTTAAGATCCTGCTTGTCAGGTGTACTCATATTGCTCAGCTTCATTCAAATCAATAAGCACTTTGAGTTGTTAATCCTTCTTGATGGCAAGTTCAGACCTAACGGGAAGCAGTCATTGTGGTAGCAGACATTGGTTACTCTCCTGAGACTTCCTATAGCTGGGAAATTCCACATCTTATGAGTCTTGATAGATGATAAGCTAAATTCCCTTTAGAGAAGGAGATTGTTTCATCCTCCTACAGACATTATTCTGGTTCTTGGGAGACAGTAGAAACCTTAGGTAAAATATACATTTGCCAGAAAATAGTAGATAATGCCACAAAAATGCAGAAGCCTACAGAAGCCTAATTTTAAATTTCTCCAAAAGATGTTTGCAATATTGGGGCCGGGGGGTCACTTTGTAAAGCAGACAATTGTGTCACCACTATGCTGTGCACTTGAAACTAATACAAAATGATATTGAATATAAACTGTAATTGAAAACTAAAAAAAAAAAATTAAGATGTTTCCAGGGTAACATAGGCTCTCCCAAACAAAGTGAATGATAAGGTTCAATAATTTTTATCCACTAAAAAGAGCATAACACATGAACCATTTTAACTTTAGGAGAGAAAATATAAGCACTTTTGAGAATGCTGTCTGAGCATTTATGAGATATATTAAAGGGGCCCTTTTCAAGTAACTCCTCACAGGAAAAGAAGCTTCAGCTGACCAGACTCTACTGGAACTAACTCAACTACTTTGCTCTTATACCTAGGAAATGCAATAGTTAAATTTGTTGCCAGGCACCATAGGAGAATCATAGCAGAAACTCTTAAGATTTGTGGTGAAAGCCACTGGTGTCTTTCCTCAGGTGTCTATACTTATTTTGAATAATAGGCCCTTGTTGGTCTCTGGTACCTATTTACAGCTGAACATGTAACCTTGAGCCCTGTAACTTCACACTATGAATTTGATGTGTTAAGCCGCTTGTCTCTGTAGCCAGCTGTACCACACAGTGCTCCATCATCAAATGGAAATGGACTTCAAGAACTGGACCTGGTTAGGTTCTGAAGAAAAAAGGGAGTTTTGCAGCCACATGGTTATCCCTTCATCTATTCCTGCCTAAGATCATGGAGAGCTGCTTATGACCCATTGACTAAAAAGGGGAAAAATTTCCTGGATTTCGTAAGGCCCTGCACAAAATACAAGCATGGTTCAAGTTCAGCTTTCCATCCTTGAAACTGTGGGTGCTGTTGAGTTGGTCGTCACAGTAACCAAGGCAGGCAAGCTTATATCAGAAGATACCAGTTGGCAAATTGACACCAGCTGGCCCATTCAGGTTCTTCATGCTGCTAGGAAGTAGAAGCAGGAGGGGATAACGGTGCTGCCTTTGGAGATTGATCCTGACTATCAAGAGGAATTACGGTTGCCGCTACACAATTAAGAAAGTAAGAAATATTGATGGAACTGGAAAAATGTCCTGGGGTGCTTCTTGGTCTAACTTGTTCATTGATAATATTCGTTGGGAGATCACAGCATCTGTGTAGAAAAGACAAAGGTGAGGTTACTCAAGAACGAAGGTTTCAGGATACTACACCAGATAAAGAAACTTGAACATTTGGGAAGAAGGGAAGTTATAATTACCACTTTCAGCCTCATGACCAGTTACAAAAACAGGATTGCAACAACTTTATGTGCTTTGTTCCTTTCCTGTGCTTATATATCTAATTAACTTCTCTCTTCTCCCCGCCTCTGTTGTGGATTGGGTATGTTGGTGCTGAACAACTTTTCAATTTGGCCCATAGAATTGAAGCGGATTGTAAAACAATGGGCGGGGGTTGTCAGATTGGTCAAAAGCAGTAATAAGTGAGACTTTGTCAGTTCCCCTTTTGGGGAGGAGGTGATTACATTCCAGATACATAAAGGTTAGCTGCATTAGGTTGAAGGAAGAATTTTTTAACTATTGGAAGAACAGTTTAAGTTGATGTCACACATGTCAATGTGGATTTCAGTGGACATTTGGCTCCCTTTTTCACTTCTCAACGAGAGACCTAACCCATCTCCTAGTAGAGAAAGTAAAAATGCCAAGCTCTTGCTTTTTTCCTTCTCCCTTGGAGGACGTGTGCCTGTGACAAAGGCTCTCCCAGTCACACTCACCAACCCCAAACGCAGGAGGCAGTGCCAGAAAGAAACAGAGAGCGAGAATCCTCCCTGGCAATAATCCTGGTGGTTAAAACAGGAAGACTTCCTGGTCGGAGCAGTGCCAGAGAGACCACGAGTGTTGCTGGTGTGATGGGAACTGAAGATTTTGGGGTGGCTTCATTTTTCTCACTGGATAGTGAACATGGTGTCATTTGGATGTTTTCCACAGACCCCCGTAGTATATTGTTTTTTCATTCCCTCATATTTTGTTTGTTTTTTCTGGGTTAACTTTTTATTTTGAAGTAATTTTAGGTCTAATTGCCTTTAATAAATCCTTTTTTGTTTAAATCAGCAAGAAAAAGTTTTTGTTGCTAGCAATTAAGAGTCCTGACTATACAGTTCTATAGTTTATCTCCTGATTGGTAATTATGAATAACTATAAATTAATTAAATATCTAAAACTTTGGTACTGGCTCAAGTGAACTATATTTATACCACAGAATTCTAGTCATCGTTTTAAAATGTTGTTGTAGTTTGAAATTCAATGGGATAAAAATGTGTTTCTGAGACCTGACAGGTATGGCTCAGTTGGTTGGTTGTCGTCCCACCAAGTGAAAGGTCACCAGTTCGATTATTGATCAGGACACGTGGCTGGGTTGTGAGTTCAGTCATCCAGTCAGGGCACAGGCACACAGGAGAGGCAACTGATCAGTGTTTCTCTCGCACATCAATGTTTCTCTCCTTCTCTTCCCTTTCCACCTGTCTAAAAATAAATAAATGAGATCTTTTTCAAAAAGTGTTCATGATATGCTGAGTTGGCAAAACCTGTTGCAGTTGCTACCTGAGTGCTGGGACACAGATTTGTATTTTACACCTTCTTTGTAACTTAAATGTCATCATATATTTTTATCTATCCATCATCTGTCTTTCTAGCTATCTATATATCTATGACCTATCTAATCTGTGTTAGTTATTCATGATTGTGTAACAAATTACCTAAAACTACGCAGCTTAAACCAACTCTCATCTTTATTCTCTCCCAGTTTTGTTGAGTCAGGAATCTGGGAGTAGCTTAGCTGGGTGGTTCAGTGTTTCTTATGAGGTTGCAGTCAAGGTGCTGGCCAGGGCTGCAGTCTCTGAAGACTCACCTGGGACTGAAGGATTCTCTTCTAAGCTCAGGAGAATTACAGGATACTTTATTTCTAAACCGTATCTATCTCTCCATAGAACTGCTCACAGCCTTCTTTCCTCCAGAGGGGACGGGGGAAGGAGAAAAAGATAGAGAGTGTACACACTTAAGATGATGTGCAGTGTTTTTAATCTAATAGAAGGAGTGATATCATAACACTAAAAGCGAGTCACTGATCCCAGCCCACATTGAAGGGGAGGGCAGTTAAGCTCCACCTCTTGAAAGGTGGTTCTGTAGACACATCTATAAAACCACTATGAACACATAATGTATACAGATTAAAAGTTTAAATATATAAAATATTTCATAATAAACACATCCAGAAAAATGCATGGGATATAAATATAATTCATATAATAAAATGTATGCACTGGGCTGAAGCACCTCTTGGGAAGAGGTAGATTTTGAATCGTATCTACAGTTGAGTTGCGCACATATGCAGATATAATTCCCATACTCTGGGAGGTGGAGGGATAATAGCACAAAGACCAGATTTCAGGGAAAAACTATGAGGTCCCTGAAGAGAACCCTCAGGAGAGAAGGAGCTTAGTAAAACACCCAGGATTGAGCCCCCAGGTGGGCATAGCAGCTGACCCTGCACCCAGCCACCAGGTTATCTGGAGCATGTGTCCCCTCCCAGATCCTCTCCCCTCACTGCAGCTTCTGCCAGTACAACAAAGAGCAGCAAGAGTGAAACTGATTAGACTCTAATGTGAGCAGTGACTGTAATGGAGAGGGAAGGGATGGGAGAAAGCTTCTCAGAAGATTTTGGCGTTCTAGAGCCTGTGACAATTGGGTATTCATATTGCTATTACTTCAACTCTATCTAAAGACTGTTTGAAAGATTCAGATTGGTTAGGTAACAAAGTTAATATTATTGGGACTTTATTTTTGCTAATTAATATATCTTCTAAATTTTTCTATAATTAGTATATATTATTTTATATTAATAAGAAGTGCTTTTTAGAATACTTACTCAAATATGAAGATTAAAATATAATAGACAATGAAAACAGGATATAAAATTATATACAGTAGAAACCCCATTTTTTCAATGCAGATGTATTTTAAGGCAAAGTATTAATGAGATTAAATGCATACACATATACACTCACATAGGTATAACTATCTTCACATATCTGTGCCTGTTTGTATCTCTTTAGGGAGAGAAAGATTTAGAAGGAAACAGTAAAATGTAGATAGATTTTTTGCATGGGATTAAAAAGTATGTTTTTGTCTTATTTGTACTTTTCTGTATTTTCCACATTTCTATAATGAGTCTATATTACCTTAAAATCAAATTAAAAAACCTCCAACATTTTAAGTAATTAAAAAGAGAAATAAATTATCATTCTTTCATGAGATAAAATAACATGTAACTATTAATATTTTATTTGCAAAGGAATTTAATGTCATATTAAATGTAAAAGAGTTTAAAAGTACTCCATGAGCAATATGAAACCATATATATGAGGTCTGTCTGGAAAAAGTCCAGCCATTGTTAATATAACAAGAACAGTTTGTAAAACATTGTAGTAATCTGGCAGCCAAGGAGAGTGGACTGGAATGTGCATGCCTGAACAATGACAACTTCACTATACTAGTCAGTGAGGGTGGTAGACGCCATTGAGTGAGTTTGTGTACTGTGTGGCAGTCACATTCAAAGCAAATGAGTGAGTAGAGCAATGAATCTGCATCAGATTTTGCATGAAACTAGAACATTCCTCTGTGGACACTGTTTGGATGATTCAGAAGGCCAAAGCTATGGGCAACTGGTGATTGGCAGCTTCATCACAACAATGCACCCGCTCATGCATCACATCTCGTGCAGTTTTTTTGTGAAACATCAAATCACCCAGATGATTCAGTACCCCCTACAGCCCAGATTTGGCACCCTGTGATTTCTGGCTTTTCCCAAAACTAAAACCATCTTTGAAAGGGAAGAGATTTCAGACTGTCAATAAGATTCAAGAAAATACAACGGGGTAACTGATGACGACTGGGAGAACCGTGTGAGGTCCCAAGGTGACTAGTTTGAAGGGGATAAAGACATTGTCCTGTGTACAATGTTTTTGGTATCTTGTTCTTCCTCAATAAATATCTCTATTTTTCAAATTGCATGGCTGGATACCTTCTGGACAGACCTCGTATATATGAATTTGAATAGGAGTCTTCCTGTTGCCTTAGAATTTTGACTGAAACCCCAAACTGAGAACAATGAATTATAAATAACCATACATTTGAAATGCCTGACCATGGAGGATTCAGTGAAGGGAGCAGAGCTGATCCACCCCAACCACCACTTCTAACCTACTTAAGAGACGTCTAAAGTTCAAAAGTTGATTAAAGAGTACCTTTAAGAGAGAAGAGTGGTCAAACTCCCAGGGAGTAAAGTGGCATTTTCCATTTCCATTTCTCTTCCTTTCCAAGCCCTCCCTCAACTGCTCCAAAAGAAACACCCATATAAGTGTAGGACATCTGTAAGATAGAGACTGGCAGTCACCCACGTGTCCCCACCCTGTGAAATGGCAGTCCTCATTGCTGCTTAGGACCAAAATAAAAGAGAGTTCTTACCAGATATTGATATGTGTCTCTTGGGATTTGGGGAGACTAGAGCCTGCTTTTCAATCTGAAAGCAGTCTGAAGTCACCCAGTTGAGTTAGCAAAATAAAGACAAAGGACAGTTGTGAAGAACAGTTTGTGTTTCAACCATTTAGCAAGGTAAGGACACGTGCATTTCCTGGGGGCTAGGTTGTATGGTGGGTGTGCCCCACTCAAGAGGGATGGTAGGAGGCAGTTAGGTGTTCTTCTGACCAGGAGCTTTTGGTGCAATGAAGAAGGACATCTTAAGAAGTCAGAGAATTGTCTGCATGAGGGGACGTTGTAGAGCAGATGTTAAAGTGTGTGTGTGTTGAGGAACAGATATTTGGCTAGATGACAAATACATAGAAAAAGAGATAAAGCTACATAGATGTTGACACATAGATCACCACACCCTCAATAAAATAATTTGAAAGCAGCATATCAAAAGTTTAACAAAGGTTATCGCCAAGAGATGAAATTGATACAATTCCTTTATCTTTTCCTGTATGTTGCATTAACACTATTAATTTTGTGCACAGTATAGAGAGTTACCTAAAAGTTCTGATAAGGTAAGCATTTTACTGTTCTACTAAAGTACACTAGACAGAAAACTTCATAATGACAGGATCATTATTATCTTATTTACCACTCTATTCCTAGAACAGTATCTGGTACAGAATAGGTTCTCAAAAGTGTATACTGTATCCATTAATGAAGTAAGTAATTAAGTTCAAAAACCTACATTAAAATTAAAGTGGACGAAGTACTCTTTTCCCATTCTAACCAGTAACCATCTCTCTATGCCCATTAATAAAAAGCAAAGATTGTCAAAAAGGGATGCCAAATGTAATCTGAGCTTAAATAGTACAGTTAACACAGGCCAGGATATTTTTTAAGCTTTTTAACAGTCAAACTACCCATCAGAAGCATGGATAATTACTTAAGCAGCCATCATTCTTAATAAAAAAATAATTTTTGCAAACATAGTATCTGCATTATAAATATTCGCATCTCAATTTATTTAGTTAATTTTCCTATTTTATTCTGATATTGGTTCATTTGGTTTTTCAAATTGTGTTTCACCCAGTTCCAGAAGGGAAGCTTTCTAACCCTGTTTTATCCTGAAATTTACTTTTACCATTCTGAATTTGATCAATATATTTAATTACCGTACTGCACAGAGATCCTCGTGTTGACCAGCCTCAGTGTGGCTCCTGGGAAGGCCTTCTCGTTAAAGGAAAGGAAGGACCGGATGTAGTAGAAAGAGCTGTAGATGGAGAGCCAGGAAGCTGCCCTTGATGTACCAGAAAGGAAATAAGAACTACTTTCCTGAAATCCCATACTAATAAATCTACCCAGACATGTATCCCTCTTTGCCAAGCTTATGATTTTCCCCATTCCACTGAAGCCCATCCATGGTGGACCCCCTTCTACCTAGGAATTTTCCACTGGAAGTCAGTGCTGCCTTTCTGGCTGCAGTCTCCATACATGCTGAAATTTCAATGGTGGGTTGAAAATGTAGGTCTTCCTGAGGAGTCAACAGCCTTTTCACTTGTGGTCTCCGTCTGCGTTCCTCATGCTGACCTGTCTGCTGGCCTGTTGTTAGACCCCACTGCACACTGGCAGAGCTCTCAGCTGAGTCACCAAGGGAAGTCAGTTTAGGTGTCATGAGTGGAATTGACATAAATCTATCAGTATGAGTCAGTATAAAGTTGCTAGTGAAACTGTAATTGGTGCATGTTTCATCAGTCTGTTTTCTCCAACCATAAAAGAAATGTTTTGCCTTTCTTGAACACCAAATGACCTAGAACATTTTCCATTAGGGAATACCACATTACCTTTTCAAAAAGTTCTTTACCTCTCTTTCGATATGAATTAGAAAGATCTCAACATTTCACTGGGCATTATTATCCCCCAACTGTAATTTGTATTTTTCTCAGGGGAACATCTAGACTGTGTGAGACATTAACAGTGTCAAAAAATGAGAGTCATCATTCTTAATCATGTGACAAATATCTGCTTTCACAAAGTAGTAAAAAAGGTGATAGTAATTCCAATGGCTACAAATAAGTTGCAGGATTCCTTGAACAGAGAGCGCCTTTTGAACTCTCTTATTCTTAATCCAATGAAAACATGACGTAATAAGTGAAGGGCATTTGTCCTTTTAGGAGGATGTTTACAGCTAGCAGGATATGAAACATTCTCAGAACAGGTCCTGTACTAACCTTCTTCCCTTAATTTTTTTCTCTAATTGTCAAGCTCTTTAAAATTACCTCAAAAGAAATAAATAGAAATATGCTAACTTATCTTTACTAGTCTTCACTACCTATGAATTGTACTTATATCTAAACAAATAGCATCGTTAGAACCTGTATATCTGAGTAAAACCACTGTTTGTGTAATACACACATACACACTTGTAACAATAGCTAACATTTTGCACTGCTTCTTTTCCTGAAGAATTATTTCACACGTATACTTAATTCCTAATCATCAATCAGGCCTTTCTTAAAATGACTACATGGACTGCAGTATGATTTACAAATACATAGAACATTTTGTGTCAGAATAACTGGAAACTAGAAAAAATGTCTAGAAGGATAAAACTCCAAACTAGAAGGAAAGAATTAAAACTCTGTACGTGCACACCAAATCAAGGCACTGTGATTAGAAAAAAAGGCAAAACAGACTGAGACTTTAGATATTTGAATAATGACCTCTGAAGTACAAAAGGTCTATTAAAGAAACCTAAAGAGGCACTATGTGATACAGCAGACCTGAAAAAGAATTAAATACCTATATTTTACCATGTGTAATGCACTATTTTGCCCAAAACTTTTGAGGGAAAAATAAGGATGCACATTATACAGGGGTAAAATGATCACATACCATGGGTATCATAGTGGGCACAACAATCCCGTGTATAATGTGCACAAACATGTGGGTGTGCATTATACACAGCAAAATGTGGCAGATACTCTAGAAATAAAAGCACACTTATTTAAATTTAAGAACTCAGATGATGTGTTTGTGAGTAGATTGAACACATCTGAGGAAGAAATGAAGAACTGGAAGATGGGTCAGAAGAAAATATCTACAATGCAATATAAAGAAATAAAGAAGTAGAGGGAAAACTAAAGGAAAGCCAGGAGAGAGTGAGGATAGAGTCACCATGTCTAACATATTTTTTTATCGAAGCCCAAGAAAGAGAGGAGAGAGAGAATGAAGTAATGACAATATTTAGGAAGGTAATGGCTGAAAATGTTTCCGAAACAATGAGACATCAGTCCACGGATTTAAGAAGTCTAATATATCCCTATCAGAAGAAATGTCCCATTATAATAAAGCAATGTGACACAGAAGACAAGGAAATGGTGTTACAGGAACCAGAGAAAAAAAGAGTTTCCTTTCAATGGAGTGACAGACTGATGTTCAATTTCTCAACATCTTCAGTGAAACTAAAAGATAGTGGGGTGGTACTTCCAATGGGTTGAAAACAAGTGACTATCAATCTAGAATTCTGTATCCAGAGGAAAAAAATACTCTCAAAAAGGGAAAAATAATGGCATTTTTCTTACTAATAAAAATTGAAAATGTTTGCCATTCTTGATTTTCACAAAATTCTAGAGGGTATTCTTCAGGTAGAAGAAAGGTGATCCCAAATGGAAATTCCAAGATTGGAGAAACAATAAACAGCAAAAGAATTAGAGTTTGAGTAAATCTAAATAAATTTTTACTATAAAAAATAATAATTGTAATAATTCATTGTACAGTATAAAAATACAATTAAAATGTCTAGCAAAATGACATAAATCAAAAGGAGAGCAAAATGGAATTAAAGCTTTTTAAGATACATATTGTCTAGGAGAGGGGTAAAGCTATTGTTTGAAATTAGACTTCAATGTAATTTCTAGAGAAGCCACTAAAAAAAGGAAATACAATATACAACTTCCAAATTAGTGGGAAGAAACATTGGAATAATAAAAAATAATTCTAAAGTGGCAGAAAAAGGAGAGAAAAGAACAATATGAAATGTTGGTAATTACATTAAATCTAAATGTACTACATGTTCCAGTAAAAGATCAAAAAATTTAAACTACATTTAAAAAATTTCAACTGTACATAATTTATGAGATACAACATAAAAAAAGAAAGGTTGAAAATGAAAGGATAAGTAAAGCAATATCATAAAATACTTATCAAAACAAAGTTGGTATATTTTCATCATTATCTTCCCAAATATTGCTTCTTCCTCATTCTCTCCTTTTCTCTTAAGAGCTCTGACTTTTAAAAGGTAAATATATAATATACAAACCAAAAAGTAGAAATATGAAGATATAAACAAAATGGGCAAAAATTGAAGAATTTTTCCTTTTGACCCATATGAGTCTGTGTTGTTTCAAATTTCAAAGTAAGCATATTTTATTCTTAAAATTTTATTTTTGTTTAATTAAAAGGGCTGTCATCAACTACTCTAGCACATGTTTGTCAGAGCCACCCTTTAGCTCCTCCCTGTACCGGAGCAGAAGAGCTGTTCTCATTTACACTGCACGGGTTCAGGAGCAGGCTCTGAGGCCCCCTGTGCCAAACGTAAAGGCTACCCAGCCCCATCGGTGACGGCAGTGGCGTTACCTTGAGGGCACAAGAATTGGGGAACAATGCAACTCTGTGGAGTTTGGACTGGACTCACTAAAGTAACACCTAAAACCAGGAAAATCTTATCGATACTTGACAACATCCCTGGAAATGTCTGGAATTTTTGAGAAAAGGAACTCAAGGAAAGGAACTTCTGGTTTAAGCAAGTACAGATTAGGATTCATCAAGATTTGGCTAAATAGGTTAATGAAATGACATCTGGGCTCACCAGCTGGTAGTACCATCACCAGCTTCCCTGGAATGTATTTGGAGAAATCCCAAATTACAAAAATTAAACCTATGGAATGAAAATGCAGCTAAGTCGGCTTGAGCAATTAAGGTGAAATATGTTTGTAATTGGGGTAAAATGTTTGCAGTAGGAAATTAATGCATTTTAAGGGTTTTTTTCCCCTTAAGGCATATTCTCCTTGTATCCTTTCATCTCTAAGCTGAGTAAAGAGGCTGATCTCTGAAAAGCCAAAGCACAGGTGAGGACTATGCAGAAGGCAAAAAATGACATATGACATTTAGGATAATATATACTTTCAGGTGCTTACAACACATGGCAAAGCGTGGTAGAGCTACAAACATAAAAATAATAGCCTAGTGCACTAATTTATAAACCGGACTTTGCTGAGCCATTAGGTTTTGTCCTAAGAGAACCACTGTAGCAAATGAGACAGGTCCCCACTCCATTTCAACCAGACAGATGGTCCAACTACATGAGATTTCATTTAAAGAAAGCTTCCACTGTTTTTAAATAATCATTTTAAACTTTAAAAACATCTATAAAAGGTACATAGGTCTAGATCATTTTTAAATTGCCCCACTGACTGTGGAACCTTAATAAAATTGCATTGAATCAGCAGCATCACCATATTTTTATACCCTAGAAAACGTAACCCCTGGGGCCACGATCTCAGAAAAATGTTGATTCTCTCACCATGTGCCAGAGCCCTTGCAAGTACTCTACATGCGTAATTGCAGCCAACGCTCACAATAGCCTTTGTATAGCAATAACATTTTTATACTCACTTTGTAAATAGTGAAATTTAGGCTTAGAGTGTCTTCAAATTTACCTAAAGTAAAAAAAAAAAAAAAAAAGAACAGTAATTGTCAGAGTGAGAAGTAGAGTTCAGTTTCTGTCCTTTCAAAGCCCATGTTTTGAACAAAGTCACAATACTTGAAAGCTATTAATAGTTGGTTTATCACATTTAAAGTACCCAGGCTGCACAGGAATTCTATAATCCATCCTGTCATTTATCCCAGATCATGAGCATAGATCTCTCTGAAAGAATAACAATATTACAGGGTCAAAAAATAGGAGCCAATGAAAAAAATCTTCACCAAAATTTTAGATTGTGTATTAGTATTATTAGTGTTTTTTAAGATTACTATATTATCATATATAACCTTATTTTTCCTTCAAATTAAGTTTTTTTTTCTTTTTGCACTTTTCAAACACTCAAACTCACAATCTGAAAAAAATAAAGGTCAAAAAGAAAGGAAGAAAGGAAGCACCAAATGAAAACGCAGCAGGAAACTTGAACACTGTGTTTTATTGTCTTCTGAGGGAAACGGGAGGGTCTTCCAAAATGCTAATATTGGTGCAGCTTTGTGACTCATCCCTTTATTCCCCCACAGCACCTGGCGCACTGTTTTGCATAAGTGCATAATCAATATTTAAATGAATGAATCAAGGCATATGAAACTCAGAGTTTCAAAATGCTATATTTCAGTTCTCCTCTTCAAATCTGATACCATACACTAACTATATTTTTGAAACCTAATCACATTGAAATCAAACACAGCATTTGGGCTATAAGCACACAAATTGCTTAATATTTTGAGGCTTAATATATCAGATACTACATCTTTAGGTGAGCAGGTTTGTTTGAGTCACCATGGTATTTGCTTATAATGCTGTTCTGGGTATCTGTATTTTTGTTACATAGCCAACTACCCAGAACTTGGCGGCTTAAAACATTTTATTATTTTCTGTTATGAATCTGAAGGTTGACTGATTCTAATTTGGCCTTTCTTACATGGTTGCAGTTTGTGAGCCCCTGGAGCTAGATGTATATGAAATCTTGACAGGACTAGATAGCTCCAGGATGGCTCATTCTCCCAGCTGGCCATTGATAACGGGGACCAATGGGGGCTCCCCTGGGACTGTCAGCCAGAGCTCCTTCACATGGCTTCCCCCTGTGTCTTGGACTTCTCCCAGCAAAGCAGAGGGATTCTGAAAGGAAACCACAAAAGATCTATTTCTTCTAATTAACAACTATACACATTATGAAAAGTTAAATAGAGTCCTACCATTTTTCCTGGATCTCAGTGCAAGAAAGTAAAGAATGGATTGCTTTGCTTTGCAAATGTATTCAACAATGAGAAAAGGGCTGACACTTTTTATTGCCCATAATTTGTCAGAATCTATTTGTTTTCATATTAATTTAGTCTTCATAAAAGCCCAGAAAGATAGATATGATTAACTCCATTTTGCAAATACAGAAACTGAAGTTCTTTGAGGTTTAGAAACTTACCCAATTGAATGGAAGGAGTGGGATTAGGGTCTCTATTTCTTTTTTCCTACACTATCTTGTCACATAAGGCAAAGTGAATGTATGTATGTGTGTGTGTGTGTGTGTAATGTATATATAATATACATGTTATTAGGTTGGCCAAAAAGTTCATTTGGTTTTACTGTAAGATGGCTCTAGTAGTACTTAGTTGTCTTTAGCTTCATTTGAAACAGGTTTGTTAGATTGTATTTTGACAGCTGTCATATCAGAAGGCATCCAAAAAATACTTATCAAGAGTAGTGAATTTTTGTGGAGCCATTTTAATATTGAAGATGGAAGAAAATATGCAACATTTTTGCCATATTATGCTTTATTATTTCAGAAACATAAAAATACAGCTGAAAAGAAAAAAAAAGATTTGTGCAGTGTGTGGAGAAGGTGCTGTGACTGATTGAATGTGTCAAAAGTGGCTTGCAAAGTTTCCTGCTATAGATTTCTTGATGAACAATGCTCTGTAGTCAGTTAGACCAGTTGGAGTTGATAGAGACCAAATTCAGACATTAATTGAGGACAGTCAACATTATACCACACGAGAGATAGCTGACATACTCAAAATAGCCAAATCAAGAAATTGGTGAAAATGAAAAGTGTCTCTTTTATTTTACAGGAAAAAAACAGACTTTTTGGACAGTCCAGTATATATAATATGCATATATATATATATATTCTGTACTGTAATATACCTTATATATGCATTATACATATGGAGAGAGTTAATATATACACACATATATATATCACATGTAAGAAAACTCTTCATAAATAAGGAGAAAGTTTAACAACAATATATACCAATATACAGAAAGGAAAAATTAAAAATAAAAATTAATTTGCATTCCATTGGTCCATCTTATATATGAAAAATAGAAAAGTATCTATATAAATATAAATATACTGTAACTATTACTTCACTTTCATTGACCTGAGGAATAGAATAATTCAAATTGGTGAAGAGAGACATGAAACAAATTTCTTTATGGGCATATACCTGATGATGTGATCATTCCATACTTCTATCACATATACTAAAAGAATACCACAGGTAACATTGCTATTTGCCTTTATGACTAAGTTTTGATATATACCAGTAAAATAAATAAGTCAGTGAATAAATCTGAAGTAAGATTTGCACCACTTTTTTTTTTTTAGCTGAGTAAGGTTTAGAGCAATGTTCTCACCTTTCTGGAAAGGAAAAGGTTTAAATAAATTTAGAGCTTTCAACAAAAGCCTAAAGCCAAAGAAGACCAAAACATGGGATCAGAGTCTGAAAGGTAGATATACTGATGGGACAAAAGTAAATATGTTTAGAGTTGTGAGTAAGCAAACTGTAGTTTATTCTTGTATTACTATTTATTAATTATTATATTATTTTCCATAGGAACAACTCTAAACCTACTTTTGTCCCACCCTGTATTGTTATTTAAATATTAACACAGATGCAATCTCAAAAGTGAAGCATTAAAATATAATTGTTTGTCTCTCAGATTTAATTTAATATCACACAAGGCAAATTGCCCTTTATTTATTCTGGTAAAGTAGTGCTGAATCAGTTGTAGCTACTGCCTACTAACAGAGAACAAAAGAAAAGAAAAAATATAGAAGTAATCATTTGTATATGTCTAAAGAACAAAGAAGTTTTTAAATATTTATGAAACAGTTTTTTACTTTCTTGTGATTATAACCTAAAAATGTGTAAATCTCTTAACCAAGATCAAACAATTCTATTTTGTTTTGAACAGTCTGTCTCAATAGCAATGTTGTATTTAGTAAATACTATTTTTTTAAAAATAGTAAGAATGTGTTTCCACATACCTAATCCATAGTCATATCATCTGCAGTGCCTGACATGAAATAAGGACTCAGTAGAAATATTGGGAATGAATGACTTATCCTTATCTATACTATAGGAAGGTCCATATGAAATCATATCTGAGACTTCCTACCAATTTCTGTGTGCTTTGTGAAATACATACACACACACACATACACACACATATTCCCTAGACTCTTATACACACACATATATAATATATGTAATAATAATATATATATTCCCTAGACTATACAAACATAGGTAATTCATACAAATACTTTGGCTATTTTGACTCACCGAATCAGTCAAATCCTTTAGAACAAACTGGCTCACTCTTGAACAATGCAGTCTTACAGGTGATTTTAGTATCGCTATTTCCCTTAACAACTTGCAGATGTGGCATCTTGCTGCAACTGTTTATAAGGCTTTTCCTAGAAAGTTGGCTTATAGATAAACTCACAAAGTGTGTGCAAGAATATCTCCTCTCTCTTCCTAAGTCTAAAACTCATAGGGCTCTATTTGAATGTCCTATTTTATGAGCACACAGTTGTTTCAGAAACAAGTCTTTTCTTTCACATAAATCTCTTATCTTGGTCTGTGTTCAAGGCCCAAGACTGCTGCAAAGGTTGATGTCTAATGGACAGTGTCACAATCTCTAAAATTAGAGTCATTTAAAGGTTCGCCCACGCCCTCTGTGAGATAAGAGATTGGCAGTGTTAAATTTGCAGATAACCATCAAGGTAGTAATCCCAAACACTATGTTTCTAAGCAACCTGTATTAAAGTAGAGTGGCATTTACTACATGTGAGCTGGTTCCACGTAATCAAATGTCCTGCCCCTAATAGTACTCAACAAACAGGCATTTCAGAGGAAGAGGCCTAACTTTTTTTAACTTCTTAAAAAAAATAATGTAGCATAGGAAAAAGCACTACATGGAAAGAGCTCTCAATCCTAATCCCCATGGACAATAAATCCATATTTAGAAGCATTAAATAACCTGCCTCTTATATTCCTACTGCTCAAGCTACAAGTACCTACTGGTGATAATAAAATTTTCTAGCTCTTTTGAAAACCCAGACAATAATTGCCTCAATAAATCTCAGATCATACAACTTGCTCTCCAAGAACATTTCTTTCTCTTCTTTAACTCACTTGTGCTTTCTAAAAGATATTCTGGCCTACAAGATGTGACTTCACAGGCTAATACAGGCTGGCAATCCATTCTTCAGCATGGCTCAAGCCTTTGGAACCAGAAAGTCGGCATTCATGCTCCCTGTCACTACCCAGTCAACAGGTAGAGACAAGGATTGAATTTTTGTGGGAACTGTATTCAGACACAAGTGATCTGAGAAGATGGTGGCTTATGAACCCCAAAATCCATCTTAACCTCTCATCTCAAGCTGGCCTTTCTGTAAGGAGTAGAAAAGCGTAGGTAAGAGGTTTGGAAAAAAGGTTACTCAGATAAGAGTTGTAGTCCCCCAGCAATTGTCTTAGTATTTCTTAATCTGCTGATCAACAGTTCTTTATCTGCATCATGGGTGTTTGCTCCCTGGAACACAATGGCTCAGATGCCATCTCCATGGCTTGCAGACCCCCTGGAGCACAGAAATTGAATTGCTTGCCCACCTCTTTGAGTCACATGGTCCGGCATTCCAGTTCCTAGAATAACAGCTTTCCACAAGCATTAATCACATAAGCCTATCAACTATAACTAAGGCTAAAATCTTTAACTCTTGAGTTCCCCATCACCTTCTTTATGTGTGAACCCAAATGTTCACAGCCTTTTCTTGAAGGTTATCAGTCAACTCCATATGCCCTCATTCAGACTTGATAAGTGGATACTAGTGACAATGAAAATTCAATAATTTCAGAAGATGCAGATTTTCTTTGGCTTGGCCTTGCGACTCCACTAAAGAGTTTTAGCATACTGGACACTGAAGATATCTAAAGTTGAAGAGTAACACATTGTTGATAGGATTGACTATTGCCAATTTCAATATTGTAGGGGTGTTTCAGATTTCTATTCAAAATGCTTTCCTTTTAAAATATGGTAATATCCCCACTGCACCAAATAAAAAGCTTCATAATGACAGTCTTACCCATCCTAGCACAATATTGTATACAAGCTATTTATTCAGTAAGTTTTTTAATGAGGTTAAAGTGTGTGGGCATTAACAACATCCTCCCGAGAGCCCAAACAATAAGGCACTGATTAAGCTATCTAATGGTAAGACTGAGCAGTGTTTAGCACAGTTTTTTCAAAAGCCAGAATAATCTCCTAAAAGTATTTTATTAAATATTACCATTTATAGATTTTTCAAAAGTATTCATAAAACTAACAGAAGAAGTATTCATTGTGTGGTTTTTGTGAAATCAATATATGTATGTATTTATTCCATTCTTCATTAGCCGGAAATATTGTAACATTTGGTGAAAGAACTTGGTGATACTGAACAGGATTCAAATCCCACCTCCTCCATTGACTAGAATATTTCATAGTGTTTATTGAAATGCATCAGGATGATAGGATTAAATGAGAGAATGTATGAAAAGTCCCTAGTAAAAATACCTAGGACCTAGTAGACCTCAATAAATGTTTATTGACCTTTACTTAACCAAATGTGAAGATGGAAGAAATATTAGAGATTTGTTAGCCCATGCAGGTGATGAGACCAAGGCCTTAGAGAGTCCACCAGTTTTATTTTATAAACCAAAAGATCTGTGCCATGTGGGTTTCAAAAAGCATTTTCACCACAGATTAAGATACAGGTGGGCATACACCCAGCTCATTCATCCTTGAAGAAGTATCTTCAGATTTATATCACTCTGAGGAAACATTAAACTTTCATATTTCCTTCTGCAGTCTTATTCCTACCAAGTTACTGAGCTTGTCATCTGTATATAAAGAAGACGCACTCACAAGGAGAAGGAAAAATGGTTCTCTTGTATAATCAGAGACTCACCTCTGTATCCTCCCTAACAACATCAGCCATCATGTATCTGGCTCCCTAGCAACTATGTCTTTCTCTATCAGACAGCTTTATGGGAAGCACCTTTCACTGGAGAAAAGGGAGTAGAAAAAAAGTCCACATAAAAATAAAAATAAAACATGAAATATCCATGAGGAACAGTACAATGAATGCTAAACAATTTTCCTTACATAATTTTAATTTAAAAATTGATATGAAAAAATCATAGATTTATCAGAGCTGAATATATGTATTTCATCAGGTAAGTAGTTTATTCCAAATGTTATGTTAAAAGAGCAGTAACATCAGAAAAGTCAATTCTGTTCAAACTGGAAAGTCCTAAAAAGCAAGATACCAAATATTTCATGAGAGCTTTATCTCACAAGACACTTTTGATGCAACAGTCTGTACTCTTGGGTCTTTCTGCCCTACAGGCTCTGGGTGAGCTCATTTCTATATTGAGCTGGTTCTCAGCGCCAAGGTCTGACAGAACATGGGAAACTTTAAGCAAACAGTTCACTTTATGTGAAACGGATTTACTACTGGCATCGGGAACACTCTGTCCCTCTTGGCCTCATTTTATGGCCCATGCACCTGATGGTTCAGTTCCTGACAAACTCATTCATCGTCTGAGCACCGCCTGCCTGAACCTTCCCCACAGGCCCGCCAGCCCACATCCGCGCGGCCCCTCACTTTGAACCCGGGACTGTCTCAGCCAAAAGCAGTGATCGCAAAGGGCCAAACTTCATTTTCTGATTGCCAACAGAGTATACAAAGGTATACAGAACATGCAAAAAAATAATACTTTACAAAAATTATTGATATTCTAAACCAGGAAATACCTCATATGAATATTAAGTGGAGTATCACCTAATTACATATTATGCCTTAAAAATCTTATTCTGCACATAGAGATATGATATCTTAGAGAAAATATTTTCAAAAATAAAATCTTCAATAATAATAATGTGTTTATAAATGTATATCTTAAACTTCTAAAACTTTCAAGATAACTCTATATGAGTTATCTTGAAAACCTGTAAGACAAAAACAGGCAAACTATTATTTTCCCAAGTTGTAGACAATGAAACTAAAACCATGATCTGTTTAATGAATCATGGTAGTGACAGAACAGGACTAGAACCAAGGTCTCCTCACTATGAGCTCAGGACACCGAGGGAAATTCTGGGCCTCCTTGAATCAGAATAGACTAGAACTGAAAGCTGTCTTCATTGTGCCTCAATCCTTCCTGTCCCAGGTCTGCCCTAACTTAACTGATGTTTTTCCTCTCCTTTGAGGCCACAATGGCTATTGTTTTTGCCCCTAACTCATAGGAAAACCGGAGAGACTGTATTAATATAAGCATCTGGCTTTGCAGCTCTACTTGCAAGGGAAAGAGAATGACCTAATCATAAGATAAATGTCACTAAGCAAGATATTTAACTTATAAACATAACTTGTAGCAAATTATATAGAATATCAGATCGTGATGAATCCAAGGGGTTAAATATAGAGCAGGGCAGGGAATTGAGGAATGGTGCCGTGTGGATGGGGGTGGGAGTGCAACTCAAAGTGGGATGGCCAGGGTGTAGAACAGAGCATAGCACACAGTCTCTTTCTCGAGAATCTAGCAAAATCTAGAGAGGGCAAGAGAAACAGCAGGGAGGACTGACAATAGGGTATTAATAAATTATATGCCATAATGGACATACTTAATACCAACTAGATAGACGATGTGTAGACAGAAAAAGTCCAGAGTGACCTAGCAGACAAACGCCAGTTCACACCCCACAGTTATGTCCCTCCTGGGGCTGACTTATGAGATCTTCACACAGGTTTGCTCCTCTTCTCAGGCTGAACGGATGCCCATGTTGCCTCATACTTTCTATTATCTCTTGCCATCTCCTCAAAACAAACTCTGGATGCAAAAATTCTCTTAAAGCTATGTTCTTGTAGTTAGCACCCACCAAATTCTGGAACCAAGTTCAATTTAATTCCAGATTAACTCCCATCTCTCCTCTCCATTCCTGCTGGACTCCTCAACCAGGAGCTCCTGAGCTGATGGGCTGTGATTTCACTTGCTCTCCATCCAAGGCTATTTCACTCCCCGTCACACTCCTTTTAACAGGGAGCAGGATACTTCAGCAATTTAGTGCATTTTTCTCTCTCCCTGTGTGTCTCCAAGACATTCCATAGTCTGTCTTATCAAGAATACTGTTTTCTTCCTCTTTTGGACTTTTTCTTTCCTCCAACCAATGTATAGACTCTATTCCCCAAAATAATTCATGAATTCCTATTTTCTCTTCCACATTTATCCCAGTTAATCAGTACTACTCAATGCTTCTACTCATGGAGTTTGAAACATGATAGTTCTTGGATAGAAATTGCTTCCTGGTAGGAATTACTTTTCCATAGCAAGAATGCTTTTTTCAGCCAAGTTAAAGTAGAAGATCACACTCCAAGGTATTTAGTTAATTTTGCCCAAAATTCAGATTCTGGGAAGTTAAAATTAAAAAAAAAAACAGAGCACCTAAATATATTCTAACCTCCCCTGTCTTTCATGTAGTCACTGTGAAGAAAGATGGGGCCTAGGTCTAGTGTAACTACTGCAGACAGGCAGAGAAATTTGACCAGTAAAAATTCTACAGATGGACAAATAAGTAAACTGTTACCTGTTTCTGATTTTTGATAGGTGTGGTTTTGAGTATATGAAGAACAAGCAGCTATATTTAGACAAGTGCTATTTTACAAAAGGAATCAAAATGGGAAGGACAACTATGCACAAAACGTATTTTAGTATGCTTTTTTTTTTCAAAAAATAAAAGTAACAAATGACATTAAACAAGACAATTTATTCTTTAAAGAGAAGAATAAATATAGAATCTACTTTAGTCGATATTATTATATTTGTTTTATATGGTATATTTATATTTTAATATGCATATTGAAGTTTTAATAATGTTTTCTAAATTAAGTTTTCATTGTAAAATAGCATATTCTCATTATAGAAAATATGAAAGATGCAGGAAATCTTCCATGTATAAGATTATTGCTTATATAAGACTATATCATACATGTATAAGATTATTGCTTGACTGCCAAAAGTGAAAGTGTAAGCCCCAGGACAGAAATTTTGTCATTCCACACTAACCAAGCTTCTCAGTTACTTTTGGTCTTAAGCACCAGAGAAATTATATTTTAATGATAGTAGCAGTAATGAAATTAAGCTGAAATTAAGAAGGAAAGAAATATACAAGGAAAACTACTCAGTATACAGGGAAAACGCTGCCCTGAGCGCCACTGCTCCTGGACTCTGGTGCGGGCTCTGCCGCTGACTGGTGGTGCGGTGGGGACCCTTCGGCAGATCACTTGATGTCTCTTCGTTCAAGTTCCATCAAGCATAAAATGAGTGTTTTGGAGGTTCCTAAGTTCCTATCAGTTCTAACGTTGTATATGAATTTCCAGATGTTTGCATCAGATTAGAAAATATAGATTATATATAAACTGTTAAATTATTTTACCCATGCCTCTTTGTTCTAAAATCCCAACCATTTCTGTTATGTCAATTTGAAGTGTCAATATAAGTTGAAATACTCGTCCTATAAAGTAAAGCACAAATAAATTAACTAGTATTACTCAAAACTATGTATTTGAAATTCAGATATGTTAATCAAACACAGTAACAGAAGCCAGTCCTTCTGGAAAAAAAAGTAAAATAGCGGTAAAACTTTTTATTATAAAAATTCAAATTTTACATCTCACAAATAATCTATACAATTTACCTTACCAACAATAGCCTTTTTTTCTTAATTATCTTAAAAGAAAATAAATTGTCTTACAAATTCTTTCTTATTATTACTTTTTCCCATGTTCTAAGAAATATTTGAAAGAAACGGATTAAATGTGTTTTATTGGTTATGGGGCAAAAGTAAGTAAGTGTGACCTGTCTAATCTTACCTATCTCCTATGGCTAGGTTAAGTAAGTTTAAGAAGAAAGAATTTAGTCATTCAATTTTACTGAGAGTGTTACCAGGTTGAAGCTAGGCTGAATTAAGTAATCTTGCTGAATCACAAGAATGACAGCAAAACATAAACTGGATTTTTCTCAAGACCATAGAAAATGTCTTTATCTACACCCATCATCTCTCAAAATGTTACATATAATAGACTTACCGAAGACACATCAATAAAATTAAAGAGCATTCTTCCAGTCCTGGTAATTAATTTCACTTGCAGGATGTCTCTAGAAACCAACCTAACCCAGCTCATTCTTACTGTGGAAGCCAAATCATAGCAATTACGGGACTAGTCTAAATTTGATTGTCAGCAAGAGATTCCTTGATACTTCTAGCTACTTCTAGGCAGTAAAATAAGCTAACTGAAGAATCTGTTGTGGACTTTCTTTATAGCTTATTTCATCATTTATTCCCAAATACTTCTTGAGTGTCCTCTCTGGAGGCATTTTTTTTTTATGTCCTTGTCTTTGTATCTTGGAGAATCTTACACTCTAATGTGGAGAGGTGGATAATAGATAATACACGGTATAAACAAGTGCATCCTATAGTGTGTTAGAAGATGGTAAGTGCTGTAGGGAAAAGATGAAGTAGAGCAGGGCAGGAGGGATAGGGCAGATGAAGATGGGGTGGTTCGAAGTGGGGGTTGGGGGCGGGTGAACCCAGGCTTTTGTTCCCAGTAACTGGAAGCATGGTGTCGCCATCAAACGACCCTGCTTCAGAAGGTGGAGGGAAGAACAGGTTGCAGGGGGTGGAGCGGGTCACGAGCACATGGGCTGGAGTTTGGAGATTAGTTCAGTTCTGGATATACCAAGATTGAGATGTCTGTTAGAAATGAGCATCTGATGATACATTTTATTCGACCTTAGATTAAGATGAAGCAGGAGGGTGATTTTCATCATACTCATTTGGAAGTTGAGGGGGAAATGGGAAATATCTAAAGAAAAGGAAAGATACATATGTCCTAATGAATCATTCATCTTCTAATGAAAAGCATCTATAAATGTCTTAGGTTTAAAAACGAGTTTTAGTTTTTATTGCTGTGTAACAGATTACTACAAATTTAGCCTCTTACAACAACATGAATTTATTTTTCATAGTTTGCATGGGTCCCTGTGCTCTGTGGGTCTGGGCTCAACCTAGCTGGGTCCTCTGCTCATGGTCTCAGGGGCTGTAGCCACAGTGGGGGCTGCAGCTGAGGCCTCATGGCTCAGAGACTTCTTCCCGGCTCTAACGTGGCTGGCAGATTCAGTTCCTCATGTTTGTTTATTCTTCTCAACCAGCAGAATGATCTCCCTGATGCCTTTAAATGGCTCATCTGATTAGGTCAGGCCTACCCAGGAAAAGCTGCAAAGCCTCTTTGTCTCTGTAACCTAATCTAAAGCATGACAGTCCCATCATATTCACGGATCCTGCCCAACTCAAGGACAGGTGATTATGTAGATTTACCAGGGACAAGAATCTTGGAGGCCATTTTGGCATTCTGCTACCCTAGTAATTAAATTATCCAGGCTCTTTGCTTCTACCATTTTTAATAGATATTTATTCTTGTTAGTATCCGTGGCACTAAAGGTACATTGAGGAAACACCACCATCAATTTTCTCATACTGCAGTTCTGGTAAAGGTTTTAACAGGAGGTTTTACAGCACCCTCCAGTTCTCTTCACTTATTTCAAGTGAACCTCAGGAGACACTGGTCTGGAGAATTACATAAAGCAAAAAGTATGCCTCCTCTCTCCAGAACTGGGGTTCACTGAACAAGGGAGAGTCACAGATAGGTGCTGAATCTGGGAGAGACCCTAAGTGAGGAAGTTTGTGGGACATAGAACCTGGAGTCAAGAATCAGTTTCCTACACTGATCCTCTCCTTGTGAACTGCAGACTCGTTCACTTGTCTTGTTACTTGTCTCTGCTTGCTCAGCCTTACAGAGATTCCAGTATTTTCAGTAAATTCTATCGCAATAGTGTGTTCAAAACTTTTAGGTGCTAAATCCATATAAGTATCTTATAAAATCACACTGGGTTGGAAAGTATACACAAACGTATATGCATATTAAATACAAGCACACATATATATACATACAATATATACAATAAATGCTATATGCATAGATATACTATATGTGCATACATTGTGTATACACACACACACAAATCCCTTATTATCTGTTCAGTTCCTTAATATCCTTATCTAGATACATTAGTAGAGATTCAGCAAATGTTGCTAATCTATTGACTGTCTCTGAGTGTGTTTGAAATTTAACTATTGAGACATCCTTGGGGTTAATTTGTCTCCCATTTTACTTTTCCATAGGAAAATGACTAAAATGTTAAAGGTGATGGAAGAGATTAAAGTATTTTAAAGTATCTTAAAAAGATATTTCAAGTCTATTCTTCCATAACTATAAATGGATTTTTAAAAGATAAATGTAATTAGAAAAGAAAATTCCATTTGCTTTATATTTATAGCAGAACTGAATCAGATTACTTGAATTTCTGGTCAAGATTTCTGTCTGATTAACATTTTATGATTCATTTAAAACATCATGTAAATTGTAGAGCATCGCTGAGCCAAGCCAGATTTGATCTGTTAGCATTTTATTACATCTGACAAACCATAATTTGGTTTGTTTTCATTTCTGTGGTGTTTAACTAATGTAAAAAACAAATTACATGTAGGCTCTGATGAAAAACTTGCTATCGGAGGAGTTGCCTTCATGTTGCTTTAAGCCTGTTTATTGGAATACAATCCCATTCTCTAGCTTTTAAGGAAAAAAGGCAGCTATCTCAGTTAATTACTGTTTCACTGCTAGTGCCCCAGAGCAAGCACAGTTAAGTGTTCAATGTTCCAAAGTAATTGGCAAGGACTTAGAAGAACCAGGACATATAAATTTGCACTAACAACTTAAGCTAATTGGCAAAATGGAAATAAATACAAGAATTTAGTGATTAGCCAGCACTGCAATAAAGAGAATGGCTGACAGTGAGCACAACCCAAGCACACAGGTTCTGCTAAACCTGTGATAGTTACAAGACACTTAAATTGGGATTTCAAGTGAAATAATGTGCTCCAGTACCCACTGTTTGGTCGCTGTGCACATCTACCTAAGAGGGAAGTATCTACATTGACAAAGGGCCGCAGTGAGTAACCCTATGTGTCTTCACTTTCTCAAAAATATGCACTATTAAAGCAGGAGGAATCTCATTGTGAACACACACACACAAAAGCCTCAAAACATTCTTTGTCATACAAATTGGAAAAATTGTCACTATTGCATTAAAAGCCCCCAAATGCTACACAGTACTTGAGTGATGTGCTTTATAGGGAAATGTTCTACCTGTATGAGAACCAAACATGCCATATGCAGCCAAAGGTGAAACGCCTAGATTACTAGCACTACTTGAAATATTAGCACAAAGCATCGTTATTGTGTTTTTAGCCTGGTTGCCTAAGTCATTAAATAGGGCATATCCTCTCCAGAATACAGTTTTGGTGGTGGTGGTGGTGGTGGTGGTGGTGGGTGAGAGCGGGGGGGTTCTTGCTTGCAAACTTCAACAATGCATATCATTTTAAAAAAAAGTTGCAGGTTGAAATCCTTGAGGTGGAGCCCAGTAATAAACTGAAACAGGTGCTCTGCAGTGAGGGGAGGACTGCGCTGTAAGACAGGACGTGTTTACAGGGCAAACACCGCATCAGGGCGGTGGGTGCAGCCTGCTCCTTTGCCAGGAGCTCTATGGTACTAACACACTAGGGCAGTCAGGAGCAAAGAATTCACACATGATGCCAATGTCTTACCTTCATATTTTCCTTATTCAAATACATGTCAACAGTATACTTTGTGCCTAACCTCGATTCCGCCCCCAGCCCTTTAACTTTTCAATCCCAACAGGCCTGTACTAGAGACCACAGTGGCTGGGAGGTCTTTAGGACCTGGTTCCCATTCCGTGCTTCTAGACTCATCTCCCATTCATACCCACCCCACCTTCACATTCTCTGTGTCTGCCCTGCAGCTAGCTGCCTCTCAGGGCTACATCCTCCCCATGCGTTTACGACTTCCTCTGCCCTCCACAACATCACTAACTCACTAATACCTCTCATCCTAGACCCAGTGCAGTTGCTGTCTCATCTATAAAGTCCCCACAGTTCCTCTTCATAAGGAGTGGTTTAGACCCAGAGACAGACGCTTGAAAAAACCAGTTCTGCCACTTACTAGGGGTATAATTTCTGTTCACAGGATGAGCAGTGTTTTCTCATTCGTAAAATGAAAATATTAACATGTGTCTGTCACTGTCAGCTGCCTCTGAGGGTCATTACTAAAATTCACTCTTTACCACGGTGCCCAGCACGAAGTAAGTATCCATAGATTGCTGCTATAATTATCACCTGTTCTCTGAGAACATTTTCCCATACTTCTGTCATAGTGTTTACCATGTATGACGATTGTGCACTTGTCAATCCCCTCAGCTAGATAAGCCCTGCTCAGATTCTCATCTCTGATGACCAGAAGGGGCCCCGCACATAGTATGTGATCAACCCATATGTGCTCAATTAATGTATGGACAGTAAAGCAACCACCCAATGGTCATATTTAATGTTCTTTATAATTGTGTTCTAAAATATTCTGACTTGAAGCTTGCAAGTATACCTCTTCTTATGCACAGCTCTAGGGAAGAAATGGAAATAGAAGAGCGTAGTTCCATGGAACAGTGGTTCAGAAATCAGTGGTACCAGTCACATACACAGTAGAGATGCAGGCAGGACTGAAAATAGGAAGGTACAAATAGGAAAGTACAAGGGAAGGTTCTGTCTCGGGGAAGCTGGGTCCCACTGAATACTGAGCCCCTCACCAGGGCATGTGGTAGAATTTACATGGAAGGAGAGGTCACAGTCAAAATTTCAAGCAGAAGAGAACAAGACGTTAGAGCAAAGAATCTGCTGATGCAACAAACAGCGTAATTTACAACCTAAGAATTACACATAAAAAGCACCCTAAAATGGTTTTAAATGTTATAAGAAACAAAGGAAACTACATAATTTATAAAGCAAAGACATGCAGATTTAAAAAATGAAGTCAACATAAATACTAAAAATGAAAAAAATAATCACTGCAATAAAACTCTCAGTGGATGGATTAAAGAAGAGCCTGGACGTAGGTAAGGAAAAGATTTTGTGCATCGGAGGGTAGATGTGAGAACAAATGGCCTGGCAAATATCTGAAATTCCGAGCATGGTACCAACTCAATGCTTAGGAAGGCGCTTGGGTACAGAGATGCTGAAAGTAAATTAATACATAATAGATTCTTCAACCAATTAACTCTTTTCTAACACTGTGTAATGCTATATACTCAACAGCTACCAAGTTATTTATTGTATCTTAGGCAGAACTATATGAATTGATTCTAGTGACTAATATTTCTATTAAATGGTTGTTTATATTTTGCCTAATATTTAAAATAATGAACTTCCGTAATGGTATATAATGATTACAAAATTATTTCAAAATCTTAGGAAGATATATAGTTGATTCAGA
>CM052545.1:15916518-15952019 GCA_028533065.1 Trachops cirrhosus | reverse complement strand
CCTTTTTTGTTGAGAATACTGGCATAGTAACCTGGCTTTCATCAAAAACTAATTGCCTGGAGGTATTCATGAATAAGCATATGGTTATTGTCTGATACTTCTATTGTTTAATGTACCAAACTCTGTTCCAATCACATGGTTACCTAATTTTCTCTCCTATTATATTGTAATATAATACTGTATTGTAATATAATACTCTTCTGCATTATAATGTTAAAATATAAGTGTGATGGCAGAGACTATAGCTCACTGGTCAGTATATCCTCACCAGTTAGCACATTGTTGACACATAGTAGGTTCTTCATAACATTTTCTTCATGGAGTGAATGAATAAAAGCATGCAGGAAGGAACACTACTCAGCATATTACTGGAGTGAACCATGTGGGACATGAAGGCTTGAGCTGCCGCATTGAGAATTGACAAGAAAGACATTGCAAAAACAGGCTAAGTCCTCAAATATTTTCTAAAACGATAGTGAAAAAGTGCAATCTTATTTCTCTTTCATGAGTTACAGGTCACCATAGTAAATTATGATTAAGGCTTGTCGGTCTACATATCCACCACAGAAAACATGGATAGTGATACTGCTTATAGAAAATACAGCAAATATATTTTCTTCTCTTTGTACCCATGCTTAGGTACACATGCATGTGCATGAACACGCACACGTCATCATCCCTGGTTCCTGCTTTCACTACCAAGTAAAAAGTGAAATACAAGGATAACAGTGACCAAAAAAAGCAATAGGAGCCATAAGAAGTAAATGGATATCAAATTTTTCAAAAACAGCTTGTAATAATGATAACAAAACATGCCACAACCACTGATTGAATCCAGTGGTTCAAAGAATAAGATTGGGTTATTATCACATTGTAAGGTATTAAAATGTCTAATCACTGTATTGTATACCTAAAATTAATATAATATTATATACCAACTATGCTGAAGAAAAAAATAAAATAATAAAATAAATAAATAAAAATTTTTAAATACTATTACAATAACCAAAATCTAAAACACTGACAAGAAAAATTGGCAAAAATTTGAAGCAACAGGAATTCTCATTCATTTCTGATGGGAATGCAAAATGGTACAGCAACTTTGAAAGACAGTCCAACAGTTTCATACAAAACAAAGAATCATCCAGCTTTTATGTATCATCCAGTAATTGCATTCCTTGGTATTTACCCGAATGAGTTGCAAACTTATCCACACAAAGCCTGTACAGGAATGTTTATAGCAGCATTCTTCATAAGTGCCAAGACTTGAAACCAGCCACGATGTCCTCCAGCAGGTGAATGGATAACAAACTGTGGTACATCTGTACAATGAAATACTATTCAGCAATGAAAGGAAATTAGCTAACAAGCCACAAAAATAAATGGAGGAAATTCAAACGTATATAACTAGGGGCAAAAAGCCAATCAGGAAATGCCATATGATGGCAGCACAGTGTTATTCTGAAAAGGCCGTGTGTGGAGACAGTGAAGGGTGAAGAGGGTCGGGAGGGGAAGGGAGGACAAACAGGGACACAGTGGATATGCGAAGCACTGAACTGCTCTCCGATGATGCGACGATGGCAGATACAGGTCATTATGTACTTATTCAAACATACAGAATGTAAGCACAAAGTGAACTCTAATGCAAACTGTGGACTTTAGTTGATAGTAATGTATCACTATTTGCCCATCACTCTCATCAAATATACCACATTAATGCAAAATAATAATAGAGGAAAATGTATGTGGGGGTGGGAAGGGGATATATGAGATACTCTATATTTTCAGCTTAATTTTTCTATAAACCTGAAACTGCTCTAAAAAATAAGTTTATTAATATAAAAATATGAGAGACAAGTGGAATTAGTTCTATACTATCATATCACATTAAACTGATGATGTATCCAGATATCAATCTGCACCAGTCTTAGTCCAAACAGGAAAACAGAAACCACTGTAAGCTTTTAAGCCAGAGGGAATTTAATACTAAGAATTGGTTACACAGGAGAAGTGAGGGTGAGAAATCGAAGGGGGTACAGATCGTGCGGCCACGGCAGTGATTTGCTGCAGCAGGAAGCGGCTTCTCCCTACACTGAAGAGACAAAGGAAGACATGTTATGACAGCCTGAGGCGGGGACATAGAGAAGCTGGAACCACAGTAGCCTGTGGGAGCTGGGGCTGAAGCGAAAGCACTGACACCCACATAAATTATAACCATGGATGCAAAACAAGAAGGGAAACCCCTTCTTCTCCCTTCTGCCTACCCTCTAATCTCTTGTGGATGCCTTTTATTAGCTAACAAAATTTCCATGGGAGGCTGAGCAATTCGACAGTACGATCAGCTACCCCTGGGATGCAAGCCAGAGCCGAAGAAAAGGGAGGCAAGGATTTGGAGCAGTCTGGCCCAGGCCTAGCTTGTCATCAGAAAGGGATAAAAGGGAAATAATTACAAGAAAACAAGGATGCTAGTGAGGTGAATTAATCTGGTTTTTAAAAAACACTTTATTCTTGGAAGTACATTAGAAAAAAATGTAAAATAAATATTAAGCCCACAATTCAAAAAAGCAGCAATAGGCCTTTACCAGACACGTGGGCACTTCTGCCCAGTCACACACTGTTTCCTGTGCTGCCTCTCTGCTCCCCGCCACCCCCAGCCCCAGGAAGAGTGACGTGACACCGGGACTCCTGAGCCAGTCAGATTCTCTCTCCTGGAAATTGGCACCTAACGAGACTACAATGACAAGATATTAGATCTATAATGACAAGAAAAGGGGAAGAGAGGAAAAAGCTGGCTTTCTGGCTCCCAGTGAAAGATATGAGTTGCACACCCTGTTTTCACGCTAGCTAGAGTAGGTTTCTATTTTTGCTAATATTATCTCTAAGACAGTCAGCTATAAAAAATAATATTTCAAAATTTCTGATTGGAGCTCTTTTTCTAATTCTTACGGTAACATATGTGATACATAAAAGCACATTTTATTACGATTTAGTATTGATTAGACTCAAGGAAATTCCCAGAGTGCCCACAGTACATATTTGTGCTGGATTCAGAATAACAGAGCTCGGACACTGGTTGCCATCGAAACAATGAGCTCAGAAGAACAAAATGAGGTAAAAGTTAGGGTTGCCACTGTCTCACAACCAACAAAAACATTTTCAAAGCCAGTTGTAAGAGACATTTGAAAACACAGGTGCAAGGAAGATGTCCAGGCTGTAGAAGGAAGCATAAAAGGCATTTTTAAAAATCTACTAAAAATTCCTAAATCAACCCTTTTCCAATGTGCCAGGGCCTAAAAAGGGCTGTGTATTTATAGGCTTTATAATAAATATTTATAGCTTCGATGTATAATACATTCTTTCAACAGCAGCTTTTTATTTTCCATGTTTTTCTATTTTACTTCCCTTAAAATCTTATTCCCCTTCATCTACAAAGGAATTCTAGAGTGAGGTGGAATAACCAAGTACTCAGCACCTATCATGTGCTGTCGATAGGGAGTTGTACAGAAATACACCTTGGCGCCCTGGCTGGCGTGGCTCAGTGGGTTGGACTTTGTCCCACAAAGTGAAAGGTCAATGGTTTGATTCCCGGTCAGGGCACATGCCTGGGTTGCGGGTTCAGTCCTTGGTTAGGGCACATAAGAGAGGCAACCTATCAAAGTTTCTCTCTCACTTCTATGTTTCTCTCCCTCTCTTCCCCTCTCTCTAAAAATAAAAAATATATACCTTGGCATATGCCTAAAACAGTGTAGGCGTAGGAACTTTAGGCATATTGACTAAATTCCTGGAAAGATTTTCATTTGATTATATTTTGAGATTGAATATGACCCAACTTATTTGTATATGTACTTCCCTTCTCCATAGCTATAAAATTATAGGAAGGTCTTTACTTTGTAAAGATTAAATAAAAAGGAAATCATCATTAGAAAGAGAAACTTGGCATGATATGTGATGAAATTTCAGATTTCTGTTGCAGCAAGTGGTATTATATATATTGCAGCAAGATATGTTGTATTTTGCATTTAAACACCCACATGTGACCAGCTATTAGAACTATTACAACTAGTGAGTGCACCACAGACAAACACACACACGCACACGGGATGCAGCACCTATATATAAAAACTGTCTGCAACTATGTTTGAGAATGATAGACTGACTAGGATTAATAGCGTTACATCAGCAGAAGTTGTTTTCAACATATGGTTCTCTTGTGCAATGATTTCCAAACCTGGCTAACCAGCAGAATTCTACTCAATAGGTGTGGGAGGAACCTGGTTTGGGACTAATGGCTTAGTGTTTCTTCCAGCTGTAAACTAATTAATAACCATTTAATTCAGGCAGTTGTACCAAATCATCAGAATATTGGATGCTGCAAAAACAAAGCTTAGCATGACTGCGAGTCAAACAACAGCCCCAACCTCTGTCTGACTACACACGTGTTTTGATGTCACGTGTTTCCTCTCTAGTGCTGTGTACAAACGATGAAAGCTTATGCTCAGCATGGAAGACCGAGAGACCATCTGGTCGCCCATTTTATAGAAGAAGGAATAGAGGCCCAGGTACTTTTGAAATGAAGAAGTGTTTTGAGTATCAAACTGACCATAATATATCCTAAAGTTGAACTTTTCAAATATGCACAAATATGTTTTCATCCAAAGGCAGGAATGTACTTTATACTGAATGAAAGTTAGCTGTAGACCCTCTACCTCTTATAGTGCACACACATTTGACAGGGAAGATCTTTTTATCCCTTCTACAGTACATAGAGAAAGCCTAAAAGAACACTTGTAAGAATAAGTACTGTTCTTTTTAAAATAATATTACTTTAATCAATCAAATTGCATGTTTATCACTTCTTTTTAACAGAAAAACACCTGATTGAGTTATTTCTAGAAGATCTTTATAGAGAAGTTTTGGAGTTAAAGACTCTTTTTTACACTCTTTGGATTGTATTTTTACATGAAGCTATTTTTGGAATAGTATAGTATTCTATAGTCTGTCAGGTATTTAAATCATCTTTCAGCAGATGTATTTTTAGAAGTCATAATTTCACATACATTATCTCATTTGATCCTCACACACAAAAAAAACCTTTGAAATTGGGTGATTATAGACTAAGAGACTCTCAGAAGTGACTAAATCTTCAAGGTCTACATATGGATGATTTGTGGGGAGAAGGGACATTTGAAATTCAGATTCCTAGGCAGTGCCCCCAACTTCTGAATCAGAATCTGTGGACTCAGAGCGCAGGAACCACTAAGATAATATAATCTTTTTTCAAAAGGTGTTCTGAGTCCTTGGGCTCCACCAAGGTTTCTCAGAGATGGCTGTAGGAGCAATCATAATGAGTGCTTTAAACTCACCTTTAAACTCACCCAACTCACCTTTAAATCTTGCGAGTGTGAGGTTTCTATTTACAATTTCATGGGACAGAAAAGTGGGGTGTTTGAAAAAAGCTCCTGCATTTTTCAGATGAAGAACCCAGCCCCACAAAGGCCAAAGGTCAAACAACTCTTCAAGACAAATCACAGTTCTGACACTTGGGTGCCTGTCCCAGGGTTTTCTCCATCACTCCAGTGAATCTTCCTGCTATAGAAATACACTCAGGCCAGAGCCTCTGCTATTGGAGAAGACTTGCAAATACCAGATTGGTTTGCATAAATCCAAAATTAGCGCTTTGATGGAGCTTTTTCAAACTATAGTATTACAGTTTTCACATGAACCCCTTGGTTAGTCAGCAGGCTGCGGGAACTCCAAAGCATGTAGCCCAGGGCTTCACTGCTCCATCCACAGAAGCCCCCTACTTGGGAAGGAGGTTGACCTCTCGCTGTGTCTATCCCCTGGTGCTACTTACCCTGTGGCTCTGGGCCTATGAAAGCACAGAGTGGCAGGGGCAGGACCCCTTTTTTAAAAATCTCCTTCATTCATTTCCTACAGCCTGTTTGGGACAACATGGTCCATGAGCCCCAGTCAAAGGTCACAACTACACCAGGGACAAGCTAACTATTCAGGATGCCTCTTCCTAGGGTTTCAAATCGAGGCAACTGAAAATAGTTAGCTAAGATGAGAAAGTCTCAAAGAAAAAATCTGCCATGAATAGTCAATGGAGGAGCCCTAGGCTTCAAACATCATCTGATAAGACCCATCTAATATTTCTACCTTTGCGTACATGCACTGATCAAACAGAACAAGTATGTGACACTTTCAGTTCCTTGTTCTTCCTTTTTATTTAAAAAACTATATATTTTCTACCCCTCCTCCACTCCCACCCTCACCCCCACCCCCAATGAAATTATAAATAGAAACTCCTTAGATGTGGTGATGTGTAGCAGCTACATATGTTAAGATTCATCCAATGTGTTTAGAATACATAAAAATACTGTAATAATATTTAGCTAAGAGATTTATAATAAATACCCCTGGGAATTATCTTAGACAGTTGAGCACAAACTATCACTTTTGATACCATGGAGTAACCTAGTAAGGTCCCTAGTAACTATAATTTATGATGATAAGATGGACATGATAATGTATAAGTATCCATTTGTCATTCCTGATTAAACATGTACATAAGTACATATTTGTTCTAGAGACATGAAGAACTCAATGTACCTCCATCAGCTCTTGAAACCAAGGCAGTCATAGCTGGCACTACATGATTTCACTGGTGCCTACCTGAAACCAGGTGCATCAAGGCAGGTAACACTGCAGCCTGTGGGGGGTTGTGTTGTGTTTCCAAAGGATAAGGTTGAGATGAACAGTCACGATGTGCAGGCAGGTCAGGGGGGCTGCAATAACCTGGTAACACTGAAGTAAGGAGGAGCTGTAAGTACAAGAATCTGCTAGAAGGTATAAAGAAGTCAAAACAGGTACCCAGAAAAAGCTAAGACTCCATGAGGGAGATCAAGAAAGAGCAGTTCAGAGCTCTTCCTTCTCAGTGGGTTCCCTCTTCTAGTTCCAGACCGCATGTATCCTTCCAACAGTCCCCCGCTGCTTGGCTTGTTAGAGCAGTTCTCAATCAAATAAAAAATGCCTAGCTAAATATTCACAGGGAGGAAGGAAGGAAGGAAGGAAGGAAGGAAGGAAGGAAGGAAGGAAGGAAGGAAGGAAGGAAGGAAGGAAGGAAGAAGGGAGAGAGGGAGGGAGGGAGGGAAGGGACAAGAAATACTGATTTGTGTTTTATTTCAGAAAGAGCCTTAATTTTGAAAACTACTGACTTTACATTGTTCAAATAATCTACCTAAATATAAGTTTGTAAATGTTTGTGTATGTATTTGTGATGGTTTTAAAAGAAAAAAAATGGTACTAGATGAAACAAAAACAGAGGCCATGATGCTTATTGGTATTTGCAATTTTTTAAAATTACCTCTGGGCTTTGACCCTAAATTTTTCAAGTATGGGTAATTTAAATCTAAAAGAGATTATTTCAGAAGGCTTTGAACAACTGAAAGAAATGGCTTATAATGAAAATTACTTTCTCCTTCTAACACAACATTGTATTATAATATAGAATTCTTACATACTCAAATGTAGATTTGTTTTTACCACAGATTTTAGCAGTCTCAGCATACAATTTTTTTCTTTCTAAATTGACGACTTTTACATTTTTCCTTGGAGGAAGCACCTTACAGCTTCTCTTTGGCATATCTGAATTGCCAGCATCACTACTGTTGACCCCAAGCACTGCTATACCACGACAGTGGCTCTGATGACCCAGATGGCTACTAAGTGACCAATGGCAGGGAATGTATATACAGTGTGGATACGCTAGACAAAGGATCGAGTCACATTCCTGGCAGGAAAGAGCGGGATGGCAAGAGACTGTATCATGTGACTCAGAACAATGTACAAGTTAAAAATTATGAATTGTTTATTTCTGGAATTTAGGACCACAGTTGACAGCAGGTAACTGAAACCTCAGAAAGCAAAGCCTTAGATGAGGGAGACTGCTGTATATACATACGAAGGAATATTGTTCAGCCTTGAAACGACATGGAGGATTCCTGAAGATACTATGCTAAGTGAAATAAGCCAGTTACAAAAAAAAAAAAAAAAGCCTATAGGATCACATTTATATGAGATATCTAGAGCAGTGAAATTCATAGAGACAAAAAGTAAAATGGTAGTTGCCAGTGGCTGGGAGAAAGGAAAAAATGGTAAGTTATGTTTAATTGCACAGTTTCAGTTTTGCAAGATGAAGAGTTCTGGAGATGGATGGTGGTGATGGTTTCCCAATATAAATGTGCTTAATACTACTGCTCTGTGCACTTAGAAGTGTTTAAGATGGCAAATTCATGCTAGATGTATTTTACCACAATGAGAATGTTTTAACTAAAAAACCAAAAATACCAGATGAACTAATAAATAATTCAGCACAATTACAAAATAAACATCAACTTATAAAAGAGAAAAGTACTATACCTCAAAATTAACTACAGAATAAAATAGAAAATAAGAAAACATAATGGCAACAAAAACAATAATGTATTTAGAAATTAACCTAATAAAAGATGAAAATGATATTTATAGAGAAAATGCTTAAACTCTCTTAAGTATATGAACAGAACTAAATAAATACAAAATATAATATAATATTATAAATATATTAAATCCAAAAATAATTTTCTTGAATTTAATGCAATGCTAATAAAGATGCCAGTAAGAATATTTTTGTAAAATTGAAAAACTTTTTATAATATTACATAGAAGAGTAAAGGTTCATAAGTAGTTGTCAATTTTTATTTTGTTTTGCAGTTTTATAAATTCTTCCCACAATGAAAATATTGTTATTATTTTTTCTGATTATATAAATAAAACCTGCTCATGGTAAAAAATTAAAACAATATACAAAAATGTAAAGAAGTTATCTTAAATTTCAGTACCCTGCAATAACTGCCTTTACCACTCTGTACCATCCATCGTTGCTTTACTTATGCATGTACACACCCACATGATGCTGCACGGGTAAGATCATACCATACGTTCTCTCCTATCACACGTATCTTTTCTCTGTCATCCTCAATTCCATGTAACCATGCTACCATTCTTGTTTCCATAATCATATGTTGTACACACATGTAATTCATTCTCATGGCTATAGAATATTATGTAGTGTTGGAATCATAATTAAGTTGTATTCATTCAGTCATAATTTTACTATTATTTTTTGGTGAGTATAAACAGTGCTTTAATAAAGGTCCTTGTTAAGTTGTAGATTTATTCAGATTTGTACTTCTTATGGTCAAGATTTATACCTTTATTTTCATAATAGCGAGATCTCTGGGAATAGAAGTATTGAGTAGAAGAGAATATGTATATTTAATTTCTATAAATATTACTATATTCCTTTCCCAAAATGCCGTACATGTTAACATTCCTACCACCAATGTGTATCATGCTGTTCTTTTCTCTTTATCCCTATTCAATGCATATGAAGTTATATTTCATTATTTCTTTTGAATCCATGCATCTTTTTGCATATGCTAGCTGTTTAAATATGTTCTTTACTGAATTGTCTTTTCATTTCTATGTTCACCTTTAATTAAGTTGTACATCTTTGAATAATATAGAAGTTAATACTTTGTCAGAATTACAAGTGTGTTTTCCCTGTTTCATCATTGCCTATTGATTTTTATGGAATGTTTTGTCATATGGGAGTTTTAAATTTTCACATAGTTATTTCTGTCGCCAATTTTATAGCCTCTGGATCTCCATTTGCTAGGAAGATCTCTATTACCTCTCTACTGGGCTTTTATTCTCAGAGATTTTCAGCAAAGCTTTATTTATAATTATTCCTAAGCTCTTATTTATCTGGAATTATTTTAATAGAGCATATTTTTATTCTTTATGAATAGCTAGTTGGCCATTAGGTCTATTTTGAAAGGTAAAAAAAAGGACAGATACCAAACCTTTCAGATATTAAGGCATGACACAAGCTACAATAATTGAAAACAGTGTCTAGATACAAAGAGACAATTAAGGAACAGAACAGAGTGTTCAAAATAGGCCAATATTTATGTGAGTTACTGTATTATAAAGTTGACACTCAAAATAACTGAAAAAGATGAAATATGGTATATGGTCTTGAAAAAAATTAGTTTGTGTGGAGAAAGGCAAAGTGAAAAACAAAGGTTTATTGCAAATGGATTAAGAACTTGAATATGAAAGTACGCAGATATACATGCATATAGTATGTGTGTATGTTTATAGAAAATTGGAATATACTAAGTTTTGAAGAAAATATAGATAAATAAAACCTTTTATGCAGAACAAATGAAGTGGTAACTGGTAAGATATTTCTGGAAGGCAATTTGTACTTAGTGAAATTATAATTTTCACATCTTAACCTCACTATAATAGGACTATCCCAGAGAAACTCTTGAAAGACCTACAAAAATCATGTACCAGCAAACAATTTGCTAGTGTTTGTGCAATTTGGAGCTGCTTTATGCATTTATCACTAGAGGATAAATACATCAATAGTGGCACACATGATGAAATTCCATAAAGCATTTAAGAAGAATAGACTAGAGATACACAGGCAATGGGAGTAGCCCTTAAAAGCATGAAGTTGCACAAAAACCTTGAAGAAAAAAACAGAATGACATCAGTAGCATGATACCAGTTACCAACTGTTTCATATATGTTTGTTTGTTTGTTTACAGGTATCTCCTGCTTTTTGAAAATTTGCTTTAAACCACTTCCCTTTCATAAAATACCTGTTTTCACTGGCTGAAAGGAACCCTAAGAAGATGTTCACATTTATGAAAAAAGACAAGGAGCGAAAAGAGCATTCAGTGTTTGTTTTGCAGTGAGCCATTATAGAGACAGCGCACATGGTAAGTGAAACCATTTGTATTTATCGTATCATTCCTGCTTTTACTATATGTTAGTGTTATTGTAGGTCTGTGTGTTATTTGGTATAGTTTGGTAGGTTATTTTAGGGGTCGGGGAACACTCCAAATTTTTTCCACATAAGTTGATGGTAATTGCTTCTTCACTTTATGCCATCTTGGCTTATGAAAGAGTAGGGAAGGGCCTACTCTTGGATAGTGGGCAAAACCTGTGTATGTTATAAATATGTGCATGTATATACACACAGATTAGAAATATCTACATATTTTACATATACAAAAGCATGTATTGAAAGAGAACAGTTGTCTAGGGGTGATAAAAATGGAGATTAGATACAAGTAGAAAATAGAGTAAAACAAGAAAGGCATATTGATTAGAAGAATGGGACAGTGTACTATACACTGAGAGACATAGTTAGTTCAGTTATGTAACTTAAATAGATGACAAAAACAAAAATAAATGAAAATAAGAGACCTACATACATCCCCTCATTTTTCAACTCTGGAAACCAAGACTCTGAGAAGTGAAGGCCCCTATCCAGGTCATATAGCTAATCAGTGACTGTAGCAAGGCAAACCCAGATATACAAACCACTTAGCCCCCTTACATCCTTTACATGAGCTTTTAGCAACGTATATATAAATATAGTATAAAAATTTTCAGGGAGCACAATATGCTATAAAACGTACCTATTACATTTTAAGAAACCAACTTTACTATGTTTTTGGTGGGACTTCCAATCCCAGGAACCTCTTCACAACCTCCACCACCAACAAGGTGAGCACCTGACCAGAACTAATCTAATTATGCCTTCACCTGAGGAATTGAATCTTGAGCAGAACATAGAAACTAGTGTGGGCGATTGCCCCAGCCCCAGCAGAGGTCCCCGAATTTTCACTCTCTAGATGGGAGCATGTTTCCTGTCTTTCTCAAAGTCTACTGGTTCAGCATTTTCTTGGATGGTGTGGGTTGCCTGATTTCCCTCCAAAATATTTTTATTGATTAAATTAGTCCATATTGTTTTATGTAAGTCTGTCAAAAAGTAATACACTAATTACAATAAATTTTACACATTCAATAAACAGGTATTTTTTATGGTGCTTTGGTATATTGATGGACCATGGAGGTTGATCTGGATGGCCCATGTTTCCATGAAAGCATGATTTTTTTAAATGATGGAGGAGCCTCTCATTCTGTAGCCATCAGAGGAATTCAAATCCATTCCACTGCTCTATCATTCCAAAGGGGACATGTCAGTATTTTAATGTTCGGAGACACACTCAGCATCCTGAATGTTAGGAGTCCTAGAATCATGTGAATATCAACCCCTCTGACACCGTTCTTTCTTTGCTCTCTCCTTCACTACCACCTCTCCTCTCCCAACTCCCTCCTTGTTGGAAGGAAAATATAAATCACAATAGACAGCCTGGAGGTGGTATATAGACAGAAGGTGCAATATTTATTGGATGGCTCTGTATTTCCTCAGGAATTTTTTAATGCAATCTCTTTCTTTCACTATTGAATCAATATCCTGTGGAATCTGCTATAGAATTAAAGAGAAGTAAATAAATATATTAAGTAAATGCTTCATATAGCTACATAGAATGTAAGTCAATAACAGCTCAAATGCATACACTGCTTATTTTTCATGAAACTCAAAATATGTCACATATTTTCTTCTGTAGTTCATGACATCCCTGTAAGGTAGGTAAATAACCTTTGGTATGCAGCACCTTTTCCTTGGATGTCTAGAACACTCCATATACTTTCTTCTTCCTCCCCCTTAAATTTGTATAAGGCAGTGAGAAGACAAGGACTGGACTCCCTGCTTTACAGGGATGGAAATGGATGCTCAAAAGAACGATTCATCTGCTGTCAAATTGTAATTTTGCCTCAAGTAGATATGGTGGTACCTAAAGCAGTTTCCATAGAAATCACCACAAGGAGATGAGATAAGATGCTTAGATCAAAAGGAATGGAGAGGGAGGCGGAGCAGAGGAAAAGAAGGGTGATCTCAGCCTGGCTTCTCACCTGCCCTCCCATCCGAGTTGTCCCACCCCAGTTTCAGAGTACAGGGTAGCCGCTATCATTTCTAACCTCACTTTCCCTCTGCTATGAAAGTCAAATGTCGATAAATATGGCAGTGCAAGGTCGGGGGGAGGGCTGCCTCCGTCCATTTTCGTGACTCTGCATTCTTTAGCAGTCAGTCATCTCTGGCTCTCATCTTCTCAGTGTTTAGATGATGTTTATCTCACATGTAAATTTTCATCTGAAATTTGTGATTTCTGACTGGAATTTGGGAAGAAAAGGACAAAAGTGGCGAGGATAAACAGGGACAAGTTCCTCTGGGTGTGCGGCTCATTTCTCTGGGTTAAAGTGATGGGATATCAAGGGCAAATGAGGCGAGAACCCGAAATATGTTTTGCTTTTCTCTTAAATGAGAAGAGGTTTGAAGTTAAATGACTTGCCCAGGTGTCTTGCACCACTCATCAGAGATATCTGGAAGCATTTTCTCTCTCTGCTTCCTCCACCTTCTTTACAAATGCCTTACTTTGCGCCTACATTTTGGGCAGTAAGAAGGACATGAGTTTCGGTATCTTTTAAAGTCATTTCACTAACTTTTGAGGGTGAGAGAAAATAGTTGTAAACAAAACAAAACCTCATTGCTTCAAGTAAGTGATTAAACTACTTCACAGAGCAAGCTGGTAAAATCCTCTTGGAAGCTAAGTCAAGGTCATGTTTCCAGGAGAAGTCAGTCCATTTTACCTCTTTCTCCTCCCTTCTCCTCATACTGGATAAATATAGAAAGGAATGAGGGTGGGGGAAGGGAAGAATGCCAGAGGGCCAAAGCCATTGTGCAATTGCCCTGAAAGGAAAATCAGCCCTGATTTCAGATCTGCTTTGTGCAGTGAAAGTGGGGAGAAGCTGAGCCTGCCTTTCCACCCTGGAAATGGTGCCCAGTCTCCAGTATGGTTTGCCTGTTGACCATGGCTTGTCAATGCATGAGTGAAATATTTGAAACCATGGGTGCCCTCAGTTGAAGCAACAAACACTAGCTATTATGTTAAGATAACTGTTGTGATCTTTTCTTTCATCAAAACATGAAGATTTTCAGGGGACACTGGAGCTCAGAATATCACTCCTGTCATAAAAACAAAGCCAACACATCCTTTAAACTACTTCTCTTAATCTTGCCAGCAACTCCGCCAAACCATGAAGAAACCTTTGTACCAACTTCCTTCTCATACTCTTAATAAAAAAGAACTAATGATTTAGAAATTTCTATAAAGAACTTTTGAATTACTATATGACCAAATGCATTTATATGGCTTCTTTATCTTTGTGCTAACAAGTATCTTAGCAAGGCAAAGGTGAGAGAAGGGACCGCCCATAACAAAGGCAAAACAAACTCTGTGTGGATCTGGAAAAACTCTTTTGAATGAGAAAAATAGTCACTTGTCAAATGTAATATGGATCTCCTTTTGGTGACTCACTACTACAGAAACGCATCACGTAGAATAGTTTGTGCTAGAACAGAAAACCTCTCTAAATAAAAACAGAGCAATAAAGAGCATTTCCTTCTAGCTAGCTGGCGTATCTCTGAACGCATTTCTATTTGGCTTTTGTGTATTGAGAAAAGAGGACATTTTTAACTTAGCAACCAAGCAACAAATATGCTATTAGTAGTTAATAAAACACTATTTGTGCAGACTTTTAGATCAGAAATTCAACTGAAATTAGAAAAATTTGGAAACTGCACCATTTTTGAGAAAACTAGGTTTTGACTATTGAAAGCATATTGTACTTGATGCACTCAGATCTCTTCAGATCCCTTCCACCAGGGATCGCCCACTCTCACCCCACGCCTTTTGATTTCAGGGGCTAGAACCCCAGAATCTCCTCAGAGCCTTGTCTGTGGGCTCTTGGAAGCTGTGCCTTGCCCACTACATGCAGTAGAAGGAAGTTCTGAAAATTTATCCCCCTTTCTGTCCCCTCTTCCCCCACCATCACCACAACTATTTTTAGCAATTGACAAGCTGATGTGGGACTAGACAGCCCAGTTGTCTGTGTAGGGTGTGACACTCAGAGGTGGACTAATACTGCAGAGCTTCTCTTTGGGTTCAGGCCAAGGCTAAGAAGGACATTACCTAAAATCCTCGCTTTGCTTGACCTGGTGTGTCCCTGCCCAGCTTCCCACTCCCTTGGCAGCTTCTACTAGAAGCACCTCCTTAATAAATCACTTGACCACAAATCCTCTACTCTCAGCCTGATTCTGGAAAAACTAAGTAGCTCAAAGCAGTAATAAAACAATACCATTTATACCCCCTACAAATCTGTAGTTATAAGCGTATGTGCATACTTTTTTACAGTGGTTCAACTTACAATTTTATTTAACTTTATGATGGTGTGAATACATGTTCAAAAGAAACCATGCTTCAGATTTTCAGTTTTGATCTTCTCCCAGGCTGGTGATATGGAGTATGATAGTCTTTTGTGATACTGGACAGTGGCAGCGAGATGATTTTGCCTTACTGTAAACTAATGTAAGAGTTCTGAGCACTTTTAAGGTAGGCTAGACTAAACTATAATGTTCAGTAAATGTATCTTTCACTTATGATATTTTCAACTTATGATGGGTTCATCAGGACATAACCCCATTATAAGCGGAGGAGTAATCTGTTTGTAATGTTCAGACACAGAATTTTCTCTGAATTAGTCTATATTAACCAACTAAAATTCCACAGACTACTAATTACCTTCATAAACCTCTCCTTCAAAGAGAATATAAAACTAAACATCATCCTATTGAATGTGAAAATCAAATGGAAACTTAAAGAGAACAAAGTATCTTCCAATCAAGATGGAGATGTAGGTAAAGCCACTTCGCCTCCTCATGCAACCACAGAAAGAATTACAGCTAGACCTCAAAACAGATAATACCCTGGAATGTCATAAAATCAAGCTGTATGGAAGTCTGACAACCAAGGATTTAAATAAGCCACATTCATCCAGATGTGTAGTAGGGGCAGAGATGCAGAGACAGGCAGAGAGGCATGGAGACAAGGTATGGCCAGAAAGATGTCAGTGGCAGAATGGGAGATCCCAAATTCACATGTGGTGGATAAAACTCAGGAGGGATACCTTAGGAGCAAGTGATCCCAGCCCCAGGCCAGACCACACAGTCCAGGGTTCCAGCACTGGGAAGATAAATCCCCATAACGGCTGGCTATAAAAACCAGTAGGGATTGGGGAGGTGGAAAAACAGCCAGATGTTCAGGAAGGGGCCCGCACAGACTTAAAACCCACCACCTCTGGGATTCAGCATCAGGGCAATCGCTGGAAGGGCACCAGTTGCACCAGTTGCCAATGCCAGGCAAACCTCCAGAAGCCAGGCAGCAGCCCTGTCTCCTGTCCAAGCCCTCCCCCACACAGAGCCACAAAGCAGTGAAGTGGATTGCCCCACCCTGGTGATTACCTAAGGCTCTGCCCCATATAATTTACAGGCACCTTTTCTAGAGTAGGCCACAATACTGAGCCAGGGAGTCAAAGCAGCTTGACTTAATACACAGAAACAAACACAGGGAGGCTGCTGAATTGAGGAGACAAAGAAAGACGTCCCAAATGGAAGAACAGAACAAAACCCTAGAAAAAGAGCTAAATGAAATGGAGATGACCAACCTATCAGATTCAGAGTTCAAAACACTGGTGATCAGGATGCTCAAAGAGCTCATTGAAGATGGCAACAAAATAAAAAAGACCCAGGAAGAAATGAAGGTTACACTAAGCTAAATAAAGAAAAATCTACAGGGAAGCAACAATGGAGGGGGTGATGCTGGGATTCAAATCAATGATTTGGAACATAAGAAAGAAATAAACATTCAACCAGAACAGCAAGAAGAAAAAAGAATAAAAAATTAATAAAAACAAGGATAGTATAAAGATCCTCTGGGACATCTCCAGACATACCAACATCCAAATCATAGGGATGTCAGAAGGAGAAGAGCAAGAAATTGAAAACTTGTTTAAAAAAATAGTGAAAGAAAACTTCCCTTATTTGGTGAAGGAAATACATATACAAGTCCAGGAAGCACAGAGAGTTCCAAACAGGTTGGACCCAAAGAGTACCACACCAAGACACATCATAATTAAAATGCCAAAGGTTAAAGATAAAGAGAGAATCTTAAAAGTGGCAAGGAAAAGCAGATAGTTACTTACAAAAGAGTTGCCATAAGACTATCAGCTGATTTCTCAAAAAAAAAAAAATCATTCCAGGTAAGAAGGGACTGGCAAGAAGTATTCAAAGTGATGAAAAGCACGTACATACAACCTAGATTACTTTATCCAGCAAAGCTATCAATTAGAATGGAAGGGCAGATGAAGTGCTTCTCAGACAAGGTAAAGCTAAAGGAGTTCATCATCACCAAACCATTATTACATGAAATGTTAAAGGGACTTATCTAAGAAAAAGAATAAGATCAAAACTATGAGCATTAAAATGGCAACAAATTCATAAGTATCAACAACAAAATCTAAAAAAACAAACTATGCAAACAACCAGAATAGGAACAGAATCATAGATATGGAGATCATTTGGAGGGTTATCAGCTGAGAAGGGGAATGAAGAGAATAGGTGAAAAGGTACAGCAATTAAGAAGCATAATTGGTAGGTATGAAATAGACAGGGGGAGGTTAAGAATAGTATAGGAAATGTAGAAGCCAAAGAACTTGTATGTGTGGCCCATGGATGTAAACTAAAGGGAGGGGAGGATTCCTGGAAGAAATGGGGATACCAGGCAGAATTAGGACAACTGTAATAGCATAATCAATAAAATATTTATTAAAAAAGTACAAAATAGTGGAGATTTAAAAATAATATTTAGGTTTGTGACAGTTTTGAAAATTCTTTAGTGAAAAAATATGTCAAATTCCTTTCAAGTGATGCATTTTTTAAATTATCTATAAAGTATTTCTTAGGACCTTTGAAAGAGATTTGGCTACTTTCAAATTAATATAGCAATTGATCAGCTAATAGGATTTAATTTTGATAGAGGACAAACTATGAAAATGTCAGAAAGTCATGATAAATCAAGAGCAATTTAAAAATGAGTAGTAAATGTTTTTTGATCCACTTCCAACTCATTAACATCTTTCTGAATGCAACCTAAATCCTTGCCTCAGAACCTTAATAGCCTTTAAGGGAAAATTGAATTAACTTTTGGATTTTACTTGTAAAGGTCAAAAGAAACATACTGCTGATGACATAGGAAATTAAGTATGTGCTAATTCATTGTCCATTGTTTAGTGCATAATATATTATTTAAAATGAGGAGGGAAAAACCCTTATGAAACAGACTAATGCTAAATTTTTAACTAGAAAAATGTGATTATGTTCTTTTCAGATTAATTTTTTCTTCATTCTCTGGAAACCAGAGAAATATTCATATATAACATGGGTTACATTTTGAGTAGTAAGTAATGCCATATATAAGCAAGAGTAAATTGAAGAACAGAAGCCGTGTGTGTCCTTCAAGGTGAACCCAAAATATACCTCTACTTTAATCATTTCACAAATATTTATCAAGGACCTAATGTGAGTCAGGTACACATATGGTCCCTGCCCTCATAGGCCTTAACCTAGAAGCGCTTTTTCTCAGGTTCTTGTCCTTCTTGACATCTTTGCAGTATTTAGCATTGGTGACCAATCTATTCCTCTTGAAATTATTTTCTCTCTCAAGTCCACAGAGAAAAGAATCTAAAATATTTTTCACTTTAATATCCTCATAGCCCATTGTTAATTATAACAGAAAATGCAAATCTCTAAGTATGCAACATAATGCTCTTCCAATCTCGTCTCAATCTGCCTGTTAAGATTCATCTCCAGCCATCCCCGTCACACATCCAGCAGTGCTGGGTTAGTATTGTTCCTTGAAATCACAGGCATTGTCGGTCTCTGTGTTTTTGTCCAGGTAGCTGTCTGCCTGCAATGCACTTCTACATCACTTCATGTCTGACTCATCCATATAACTGAGAGCTCCTTAAAAATAGGTACTAACTTTTATTCATTTTTGTACCTTCAGAACATAGTCATGTGCCTGGACTCTCATGGATGCCCCACTTACGTTAAATACAAAGTCCTTTGCCATGTGGTTCTCACTTTCCTTTTCCGCCTTTTCCTTAGTCTTTCCCCTAGTTCAGCCAATCTTCTAGTCACATAAACTGTCCAACATGACTGGACATATCATGCTCTTTCATATTTCAGTCTCTTTGTTAAAATCCTATTCATACTCCAGAAACCGCCCCCAAAAGGGAATACGCCATTCCCTCACTTCTAAGCTCTTGTCTACACATCCCACCACCGGCATAGAGCGTGGTTTTCCCTAGGGAAAAGGGAGAGAAAGTAGAGGTCATGAGCCTGCCAGATACATTTAGCAGTGAGTCATGCCATCAGTCAACCAAGTAGAGAGAAGGGCATCAGAGTAAAGGTTAAAAGGAAAAAAAAAAGTCTCCATCTCAGGCTCAGGGAAGTGACAGGTGAAAGGTGAAAAGGAAACCTGTTGAACAGCTTTGTTAACACAAGTCATTATGGCGGGGTCAGATCAAGGAATATAAAGAGGAGGCTCTTTGAGAGAAAAGCGCTTCGGCTGTGATACCATCATAGGTAAAAACCGTAAAATGAAGGAGCTATCAATAAACTGGGCATTGTAGGGGCCATTCCTACATAGTACATTTTAGAATCACAGTTATCTTTGGCTTCTGTTATTTAGCTCTTTAGGTAAGATCTTGTGTCTAGGGAGAATCTTATTACTCAAAGACTCTTTTCTCAAAAATACCACTAATAAGGAAGGAATTGCAACAGTTTAATTCTGAAGAGACTTATATTTTTAAGCTAATTCATTTAGTTATTCTGTTTACCATACACCATCTGTGGGGCACTGTCCTAGGTGCTGGAGGATACAACAGTGAAATAAACAGACAGAAATTTCTGCCTGTTATATTACAATAATTTGAGATTCAAATGCAAATAAATTAATGTCCCAAAGTGTTTCCTTTTTTTTTAAGTGGCAATTCTGGACTCTTTTTTATCTCAGGGAGCATTTATAAATAAGTAGGATTAAGAATGCCACAGATAGCTGCAATATTATGTATCTTTAAAGAGAAAAATATGGATTCACGGATTGATCAATAAGTTGTCCTTTTAAAGGGATAACAGGCAGATGTGACTTGTACTATTTTTATTTCACCTTATAGTTTTCTTTTTGGCTTACACATGTTTGAACCACTTAAAGCTATTGTATGAAGCACAAAGATAAAAGAGTGGATGTAAGAAATGTAAAGTATATACCGTAGTAAGCACAGTTTCTTCCTGTAACTAAACAAATTCACTCCTGTTTGAACAAAGAGCTGAAACTTGTCTTTGAATGAGTTTTATAGTATATAAGTAACATCTACCTCATCAAATAGGTTCCAAATATTGCCCACTGACTATATATCAGGAGACTTCTCTAAGTCTGTTGAGAGTTCTTAGTTGAGGTGATACACAAGTTCCTCCTGAAGCCTTGAGGAAATTATTTACCGCACAATTAGAGGAAACATACAGTACTCCAGAGGGGAAAAAATGCCAAGATGTCAAAATCTCCCTAAAATACAACCTTATGGACAAAGCCCAGCTATGCTGAGTGGATTAAAAGAGTATTTTAGTATGGCTCCAGCTTCTAATAGATGTTTTCCTCTAAAGTAGGTAACTTAAGCCTGTGAAATAAGATATTCAATAAAAGAATGTATTTAAAAGATAATAAAAGTAATAAAAATATAATCAAAAGATTATTTAATCTATAAATGGAAACATAATTTAATAAAGATTGCCTAATATTAACTATACTAATTCAGAATCTGAGATAATTTCATGTAGGATGAAGTTTACCTTTCTGGTGGTTTGGGGTGAAAGATCTTCTAGGTCAACGCTTTCCAACTTTAGCGCTCACAGGAATCCTCTGGGGATCTTATTAAATGCAGATTCTGCTGCAGTAGCTCTGGGGTGGAGCCCAGAGAGTGGGCATTGCTCCTTGTCGATACCTACGCCACCGGTGGGCAGGCATCCTTTGAGTAGCAAGGGTCTGAGTAAGTCGTCATAAACCTGGTTGCAGGGAAATGATAACCAACCAAAAACACACTTTCACAATATCTTGGGGAGAAAATGACTGCCCGCAAACAAGTTTTTGGTGTCATTAAAACAGTTGTGGTAGGAGTTCCTCGTGGCAATGTGTTGCAAACAGCTCATTGGAGTTCATTCACATTGCAAAAAAATGAAAACAAAGATTTTCCTTCAAAATCCTGTACTTGCCAAGTTTTCATTCTAGTTTCATTCATTTGTAGCACCTTCATTTTACTTAATGAACATGTGGGATATGGACACCTAAAAGCCAGAAAGAATCATATCATTATCCATCTTTAATTCTTCTTGAGTTCCTTTTGTCATCAGGTTTGAGACCTCCCCCATTTACTTACTTCCTTGGTTACTCAAGAAAAACAAACAAACAAAAACAGTGAGATTAAGTTGTAAAGAGACTAATTATGAACAGATCCTAAGATGTGACTCCCCCATTCCACCTCCATCCTTGGTAAAATAAATAACAGAAAAGATTTTCTTAAAGGTAAATGTTATTGTATAACATTCACTATAAATAATAATGCATGAAAAGCTTGAAAATAGCATTTATTTGTCACTACCATTGCTGATCATTAGCTGAGTTTGTCCAAAAAGGAGGCAGGGAGGGGTAGGGAAGGAGGGAGTGCCCAGCGATAAAGCATGCTTCCACTCTCTCTGGGAGGTAACTAGAACAGAGACCAGGATTTGTCTGTTTTCCTTCGGGAGCCACATCTTCCCAGGGTGGGAGCTAAGTTGAATACCAGATGAATGAGAGTCAGATGAAGAAGTCAAAAGAAACCTACAGGGCATAAGAGTTCGAGAAATTCTAGTAGAGTTGAAAACGGGGGTGGGAAGAAATACATGGAGTTTGAAATTGAGAGGGCAAAGAGAGTCTAGTCTTAAGGAAGCAAGCTGTAAATATGAATGTACTTCAGGACATGCTTTTTATGTGGTTTTAGTGAGATTCCCAGGCCTCAGGATGAACCTCAAGAGAAAATTCCCAGACCTAATACTTTAGGAGGCTTTTATCCCCAGCCTAGGGACTACCAAGACTTCACCAGATACACAAACTCACTTCCAGCTGGCAGGTATGGACGTTTCCTTGCCTGTGTGGAGGGACGGAGCAGTGAGTTTCCGGCCTCCCCTAGGCCTCTAGTTCCCTTGACTCTGGTTCAAGCCCCAGCTCTGCTGGGCGGGACATAGGAAAACATGTAAATGTAGATCACGCAGAACAGATGATAACTCCTTTAATTTGTGTTAAGTCACATGTTCTAACACCTGAGACCATTATCACATTTGGAAGGATGGAGTCTATCTCAAATAAATGAAAGCAGAAATTTTTGAGGCTATTGAGGAGTTTCCTTGAGTCCTGTTCTTCTGGCAAGTGGACCTTCCAAGGATTCTGTGCAGATAAGAAAAGAAGGTATTGCTTTCAGCCTATACTTATGTTGCATAAGTCACACTGTCATTGACTCCTCCCATCTTTAGTGAGGGGCATTCTAAGCTGTTGTTCCTTAAAGAGAAGGGGGAAGAAGAAGAAATTACCTCAGCCCTTAGCAAGTGAGAGCTGGTGGGTGTTCCTGTAAGTTACTCAGTCTTTTTTTCTCATCCGTTCTTACTTATCAGTAGGAGTCCATTTCTACTCACCCTCCACCTTAAGAACCATACAGAGGCCATGCAGAGGTCTCAAGAGGAATGCTGCAAAAAGGAATGAGAACTTTATTCCCCGGGGCGTTTCCCAAGCAGAGGGGTGAGGACGAAGATGTTTTCCTTTGGCCTCTGCCCATCTCTCTTTTTCGTAGTCCTCCTCCCCTGACACCACGCCCTCCCATGATATAACATTCCACCTTTATCTTGATTGCCCAGAGCACGTCCACGCTGTTGGCGCAGTTCAGTCTGGCAGACCTTCGCAGGCAGCCTCCTACCTACCTGCAAGCAGGGTGTGGAGCAGCCGCAAGGTTGAAACCAACACGGCTGTCCACAAACAAAACTCTGGTGAAGCACACTGTCCTGGCCTCCGCAGAGCTCGTGGGCCCTGCAGGAGTCAGAGTAGTGTTTGTCCTCAGGCCAGGCAAGCACTTAGGGGTTGAAAGTGGCCCTGGTGGGCCTCCAGTATCAAACATTTTCTGTTTCTTGATCCAGGCTGGTTCTGTAGGCATGTACAGTTTGTGAAAACTCACCATGTGTTCACTTTTCTATACAGATAATACACCAAGAAAATGTTAAAGGATAATGTCCTTAGGAATGACAATGTAGGAGATCAAAGAGATTCAGAAAAACTCAAAATATAATCAACATAATGTGGATTTAAAAAAAAAAACTTATTCCTAAGAAAAACTGGAATGATACCTGACAATATTATCCACACAAATCTCTTGTAAATACTTTTACAAATACTTTACAAAATACATTTTCCCTTGCCAGGAAGCATCTTTTAAAAAAGGTTTTAAAAAGGTTTCACCAGGCCAAAATGGGCTTTCGATGTTTCGGGTCTGAAAGGTGTCTATAAAGGCAAGGGCCTGGAGAATGTGCGCAGCACTGCCTGACACGAGGGCGAGCACCGCTGAATCAGGCCGGCATGAGGGAGGTTACCAGTTGGTGGAATTATTCAACTGGTTTCTCTTGACTGGATTCCCGTTCTTAGCAAGCCATCCATCGGGAGACCAGAGCATGTTTATTGCTCTAAATAATGTTTGAATTCTACATAAACCTCTGTGGAGTTCCAGCCTTTTTTTCAGTATAAGGACCCTTTCTAATCCAAAGAGGTTTATTAAAATCCTACATAATAAGTGGGCAGACAGGGTTCGCGGTAACTTCCAAGGGGTTGTGGTCCTTACGAACTGATTCCCCACAAAAGCACCTCTAGCAAAGCCATCAAGCCCTGGGACATGCTCCCCATGGGGATATGTGTCACCGGCTTCCTTTCTCTGGGCCAATCCAGTCTATAGGCAAGTCTTGCTTTATCTATAAATAAGAATGTATCTGACTTCTGCGTGTCAGCTGTAGTCAACAGGGTCATATTGAAACAATGAAAAAATGTTTTGGTATTTCCACCAGAGCAATCTTATTGTATATTCTCCACTAAGTCTTCAAAGATTTGTTATGAACTTCAAATCTCTTGAACAATCACTATTCTGGCAATACTTGAAGCTAAAAAATTTGAGCAGGTGTTTTGTGTTAGTCTGACAATCCCTGGCACTGAACATACTTCATAATACCTGTCAATTGCATGGAACTTCATAATTTCAAGAAAGAATTATAAATTACTAACCAAGAAAAGTATCTGCCAGTAATTGTAAAGGAATACATACTGAAAAGCAATTTTAAATATTTGTAAACACATAAGGCTTCAAAATTCACCATTAATTTGTTTGTTTTCTAAAATTAAAATGTATTTTTCCTCTTCCAAATAAAAATCCTGTGTAGTTATATTACTTAACTCATTTTTCTTTGCTTAATCTTTTTCCTGCTCCAAAATGGAACTATTGTAGCTCATATGTTTCACACAGGCATACCAAATATGAATTTTCCATTCAGAGAAAATCTTGCCTCTTCCCTTTTGTGAGAATATCTCAGCATCTAGTTCATGCCATTAATTGAAACATATCTAACACATTCTGTTAGGTTCATCATCAGTTCCTCAGCAATCATGAAGAAAACATTAATGGAAACTTTATATCCAGCATTTAGAAAATTTCTGTTTTCTTGTACCTTCTTCTTCTACACTTGTCAAAGAAAAAAGAACTGCTCTCTCAGAGCAATATTGGAAAAATATATAAGAAGTCAACATCAGTTTTAGACAATTGTTAAATTGATGCCTAGACTTAAGTTGAAGTCATCCATATCTGGCGATGAGAAAGAGGCAAGAAAGAAAAATGTCTAATTGCAGTCTCTTTAGTTTTATTTCTTTTTTTTTACATCAATGACAATTGTTAGAAATGATTCCACCCAATGCCTTATCCAGAATTGAACTTGCCCTTGTGATATGATACACAAAAGTCAGATTAGAGAAGCAAGGGAAAAGATGAAGCCTACAATTTCAAATCTGTAAACAAAAGAGAGCAAGAGAAGAAAAAATACTCTAGTAAATTTACAATACTCAAAGGAAAAAAAAGAAAATATTGCACTCTAGTTTGCTAAATTATATCAGCTAATTTAAATTATACTTATGCCTCTTTGTCCATGGAACACAGTGGTTCTCAAACACGGACATTTTTGTTTTCAAGGCACAGTTGCCTATGTCTGGAGACATTTTTGGTTGTTGAAATTGAGGAAAGGGGTGCTGCTACTGGCATCTCGTAAGTGGAGGCCAAGGATGCTGCTAAATACCCTGCAGTATGCAAGACTGCCTCCTCCTGCCCCTACCCCTCAAAAAAGAATTTTTGACCTATTATTTCTGTCCATAAATCTACCTAGAGAAAGCCTGGGGACTAGTAGCATGTCCTGAGAGCCAAATTCACAAAAAGACTTTCAGGGGACATGGAGATGTGATGCTCACATCCCCTTCCAGGGAGAAACTGTTGTCTCAACTGCTGGGAGTACTGTCAGAAAAGGGCCTCTAGTCATCAGCTTAGAGGTGTACCCGAGCTTCAGGGACCCTCCTTGGCCAAGGCCATGCCCTTCCAGGGGTGATCCACATCTGACAACTGACAGAAGCAAGAACACAAAGACCTGGCCATTTCAGCCCCTGCTGGACAACTCTGATGGAGTAGCCAGTGCTCCCATGGGGTGCCTGGCCATCACTGCATTCAGCTTCTCTTTCTGGCGAACCCTGCTTCCTTCCACAGGTGTTCACCCATGATTCTCTTTACTCTTTGACTCAGCATCTGCCCCTGGAGAACTCAACCTGGAAAAAGGCCCCTTTGGATGGGAAGCTGCTGAGAAAAAGTGTTTGGTGGAGTTTAAATAGGTTCTCCTACACTCCACACAGGAAATAACCAGAAGGGGCTGCAGAGCCCACACACCCCTTGGGAGGAGTGCTGGGGGAGGAAGCCAGTGGAGGTCCCGCTGTCTGAAAGCCTGGAGGGCCGTGCTGTGGAGCAAGTTATAAATGCTCCTGACACACTGAAAATGACTCATTTGAACTAATAAATAAAAACAATATAATTTTAAAACCTCAAAAAACCTTCAGGACAGACAAAAGGCTTCCTGTGAATTGTAAGATTTAAAAACAAACCAAAAAAATAAGAGTACAGCATTGGGTCAGTGAAGGCAAAAAGGCAGGAGTTGAACAGCACAAGGGAGCATCCCAGCACCCTGAGGTTGCAGGCTGCCCTTGCTCACCTCTCACCACCTAGAGTTAGTCATCTCTGACCACAAATTCACATCATAAGACGAAGGTTCAACCAGCAGTCCTTGCTTTGATTGAATGTCAGTTCAAAAACTCTGCAGGGGATTCAGGTTAACTTGGACCCTGGAAGGGGATAGACACACCCCTCAGTGCCTATGAGACAGGGAGACCCTGAACCAATAGGCCATGAACCATGGCTGTGTTTAGCAGTGAGTCATCCCAACAAGGTTTCTCTGTATATTCCCTGGGCTACCAGAAAGAGGAGCAAGAGGGTCCTGGAGCAAATTAGGCCTGAAACACTGCTGGAGGCAAAAATAACAAAATTGAAAGTATCTCACCTCAGGCACATCATGAGAATGCAGGTTCTTTGCGAAAGACAGTAAGGTGGAAAGACAGAAGGCAGCAGGAAGAGAGGAAGGCCAACTGTGAGATGCACTGATTCCACACAAGAAGCCACGGGCATGAGTCCGCAGGAGCCAAGCAGGGCTGCTGAAGACAGGACAGTGTGCACACCCCTCATCAAAGCAGGGGGCAAACTCAAGGACAAACAGCACAAACACATCCAAACCATGGATGAACCATGAAGCTTCATATTTCACAAGTGACTTTCATCTCTGATAACTAAAAATTTAAATACGTTTGTTGTCAGGAGAGGGTGGGCCACAGAAACTATTTAAAAGTTATATGAAAAAATGGAATAAAGAGTTTGCACGTGATGGTGTGCAGCTGTCTTTAATGGGTCATTTTGACTTGCATTCTTATAAAAACTCATTTTTCAAACAGTGTTTTTTTCTATTTTTTCTATATCTTTTGTTTAGTAGTTAGGCATTTATTTTTGACAGATGACTCCAGGCTTTACAATGCAAAGCACTTCTGAAAGTTGTATCTTAAGTGAATCTTCATAAAAATAAGCATAAGCATTTACATTTGTTGGTTTGAAAATATTCAATGTCAGTGAGATATTCAATAAATTAGGAGCAGGTAAAGATGAGGAGAAATACATGTGAATGTTTATTAAGCAGTGTCAAAACATGCAAAGCAGAGAAAAGTACACACCGTCTACAGTGCTGTTCTTTATACCCATCTCCAAAGAAAATCTGCTAAATAATCATTGATCTAGAACCCAGATGTCCAAATGCCCTAAGCAGTTTACAGTCAACACAGCCAGAGTTGTAACCATAAACCTAACATTGTGGGGCCCAAGGTCCAATTAGGCCGATTTTTTTCCCAACATGCCTGACAGTACAGGGTCACAGGCACACAAAGGCAGCCCTGTAGAGACCTGACCTTTCCCAGTCCAGGGCGATGAGTAGGGGGGCCAGACGGAAAGCAAACTAGTCTGTAGAAGATGGACTCCCATCACAGGATGTAGATCCTATTAGAAACAAACCTTTTGCTAATGATAGAGGGGGAACCAGGCCGCCACACTCAGGTAACAGAGAGAAAGATCTCATTAAAAGGAAAGGGACCTTGCTTTTTCAGGGACTTTTCAGCCCAGCCTCTGAAAAAGGAAAGCCAGTCAGAAGTTTCCTAGCACTGTCTGAAATGTATGGTCTTGTCCCCATGAAATCAGGTCCCTATTATACAGATCAAATTAGGGGTGGGGAGAAGAGAGAGAGAAAGAGAGAGAGAGATTGATTTGGTATAGATGTTGCCTACCTGAAATCTCGATAAGTTTTCCACAGTTTCTAAGCACACTTAGTATTCCTTGGGTAAGTGACAAAACAAACAGAAACTGGCCTCTCATTATGTATTTTTACTTTTCTATATTTTGTTCTTGGTGGTAAAAGTAGAAAGGGATTTAGGAGATGCCATGTTAACATTTGCATTAATTCACACTTTGGAAGTTTAATCCTGTCAGGAAATGCAAAATTTAAGGTTCTTCCATTTATGGAAATCGACATGCTTTTAATTGGCTGCATTTTTTATAAAAAATTATTGGATTTATTGGGGTGACATTGATTAATAAAATTATATAAGTTTCAGGTGTACAGTTCTGTAACACATCATCTGTATATTGTATTGTGTGTTCACCACCCAAAATCACCTCCTTTCATCACCATTTGTCCCCCTTTACCCTCTTCTACCTCCCTCACTCCACTCTCACTCTGGTAGTCCCATACTGGTGTCCTTGTCTAAGATTTTGTTTGTTTGTTTGTTTGTTTGTTTTATTTAATCTCTTTACCTTTTTTCATCCATCCCCAATTCCCCCTCCCCTCTGACAGCTGTCTGTCTGTTCTTTGTATCTATGAGTCTGTTTATATTGCTTGTTAGTATATTTTGTTCATTAGATTCCACATATAGGTGAAATCCTATGGTATTTGTCTTTCTGTGGCTTATTTCACCAACTGGCTGCATTTTTAATGAATACAGAGCAATTATTCTGTATTTTCTCATTTTTAAAAAATAGTAAATTCAGTTTTTCTGTAGCACCTAATTGCCACGTAGTTCAGGAATTTTGAGCTCAGACTGGCTACATTACCATAGCTCAATGCAAAAATACTATTTGAAAGAGCGTACATTTTGCACATTCAAAATGACATGCATGTACAATGATCTCATGATTTAAACAATGCTAAATGAAGTTATAGAGTAATTGGAGAGTGCAGATTGGTAAATCAGAAACCTAAAGCTTTTATAAATGCATGAATGTAGCCTTCAATTTTTCCACATTCCTGACTTCTCCATCTCCTTTGGGAATCTCAATGATCATTATCAGCTCCATCAGAGAATAAACAAGTGAAAAAGAAGAGGCATGAAATTCAAATCAGCATGTTGCTCTTTAGTAGACTGTTTGAAAGGTTTGTTGGAGAAAAAGTCAAGACAAATAGCTAAAATGAGGTTTGGAGAATATGTTAGGCTTCATTTACGCATGCTCTTCTTCACTTTTCCAACCCGTTAGCACAGATAATTGAAAGTTTGCTTTATTTATCATAGCACACTAAGCAATGTTGTCATTTTAATCAAGGCCACAAAAAGAAAATAGGATTTTAAATTGCTTCAGGAAGGACTATTACAGAAGTAAACTAAATTACTTCAAGGAGACAAAAAAACTAGTTACCTAAAGAAGTTAGGGAATCTTCTTCCCCTTAGAAGATTAAGAGTCAAGTAAACAGCTCCTTCAGTGAGGACCTTCTTGGAGACAAAGAAACCAACCTGTAATTTGTTAAGGTCCTATGCTCTATAGTTTTATACTGCCTTTTTAAATGTGCAAACTATGGATTATGTGAAAAAAAAGGAAAACTTGGTATGGCTTAATTAGTAATGTGCAACTCAAATGTCTCCAGTCTTCCCCAAACTGAGATTACAAAATTTGATTGCATTATAAAGTCCATGACATAATGATTCTGTTCTTTACATACATAGGATAGCAATAGGGCCCCACTCCCCCATACACATGCACAGATTATGAAGGATCCAAGGTTGGTTTATTCTGGTTTGTGAATCACACACATTTTGTGCAGATCACACTGGTGACTTCCAGAGAGCCTAGCCCACTGATCTTGGCTCCCTTGTGCTCCTTTAACAGTAACTTCTAGAACCTGAATACTTGCAGAAATGACCCTGCCCTTAGGGTCATGCTCACCGTTTGCACAGTTACTAATGGAAAGTTCTGTTGATTTACCTAGAGTTTAATGGTTTCTTGAGATACAAAGAGTGATACCCCTCCTCCAAGAATAAACAAATCATAAAAGAACTACTTGGGCCCCAACTATTAATTGGTTCAGTAGCTCTTAGTGATTTGGCTCTTTGAATCCATACATACTATATCTCTAGTCAGAGAATTATTCTTCTTACTCCATGAAAACTATGCTTCAAATCAAGTTGTATAGGGGAGTTCTGGTCAAGATGGCAAAGTAGCTAGACACTGCACTTGCCTCCCCCTGTGACCACACCAAAATTACAACTAAATTATAGGACAGTCAGCCTGGAGAAGTACCTGAAGACTAGCTGAACAGAGGTCCAGTAACTAGGGATAAAGAGACGCTGCATCAGGACTGAAAAGAATATAAAAACAATTTTAAGAGAAAATCTTTTTAAAAAATCCAATTGTATAAGAAACTTAAGCTTATGCATATTGGGGCAGAAGTATTTAGCCTCAAGCTCACTTGCTTCTGTCACATGCCATTTGCCACATGACTGTCCCTATCCAGTTTATAAATTTCCTGGAGGAAGTTATGGTGGCTCAAATTAATATCTGTAGCTAACATTCATTGAATACCTATTACTAGTACCTATTTCATATGAACATGACGAGGTACCTGCTGGGCTTTGCTAGGAAAATTATAAGACACTCTAGGAACACATAGGAGACCGTCAGGAATTAGGAAGTAAGATCAAAACTGAAACCTAAAAGAAGATAAGGAGATTATCAGATAGAAAGGGGAAATGGGTACATTTCGGGAAAGGGAGGACTCTGTACACAGGATATCATGTGCTCCAGGAGCGTTACCTGATTCTGCATTGCTGAGGCAGGAGAGCAGTGAGATATCACTAGAGAGGTAAGCAGGAGCCAGACCATAGAGGATCTTGGATGCCATGCTGAAGAACCAGAACTCTGTCTTAAGGAGACTATGGAAAGTCGTTATCAGAGGAGTGACATGATCAAGCTTGTGCTTCAGAAGATCATTCTGATAATTGGTTGTAGAAAAGTGAGGCTGGAGTCCCTCAGGGCATCATATTGGGTTGTAAAGAATGGAGTAATTTCCTGATGGAGGACGAATTTGAGCTGTGTCCTCAAAGTGGAAAAAGGTTGTTCAGGATCAATGAAACGACGTGAATAAGGTTAGGGAGACTGGAAAATCCAAAGACCAAATGTATGAGAAGAACAAAGTGTGGGCATTGGGAAGGAATGTGGGGCACAGCGAGGCTATAAGAGTAACTGAGTGTTAAGGATGAATTCAGAGGTGACTTCCAATCACAAACTGACTAGTTTTATTCCGATAGCAATGTAGACCCCTTAAAGAGTCTTGACATGATCTGGTTTTAAAAAATAATTTAGGGAATAAAACAAATGTTACTTTGTACAACTATGTTGACCTGTGAGCTTTTCAAAAGTGAAGATCATTTCTCATTCATATTTGAATTAAGGACCTAACAATGTTTTAATTTGGCAGGTTTCAGTAATTATTTATTTATTGCTTGGTTGCCTAAAGGATGGTTGGATGTATGGGTAGATGGAAGGATAAATGGATACATGGATGAATAAATAAATGAATCATTGTACCACAAGGATAAATGAGTTTTGGGTGAAATAATTTATCAGAACAAATAAAAAACATGGGAGTCTATGAAATGGGCAGTGAGACCCTCACCATGCGCTGCAGGGTTTATACATGGAAAATAATTCTTTATCCTTTCTAATGAACTCTACATTTTGGAACTCAACAACTCTTTTTAGTGTGTCTCCAAAAAATCTGCCAGATAAACTCCTATTGAAACATATTTTTCTTCAAGAGTCTTCAAAACCTCAAACTTCTACAGCACTGGGTTCCCATTTACCCTGAGGAATAGGACAAGGGATGTCCCTTCTTTGGGTTCATACAAGGTCTGTCTGAAAAAAGTTCAGCTGTCTTTAATATAAGAGAATAGTTTGCATGACATCGATGGAACCTGGCAGCCACAGAGAGTGGACTGGAATGTGCATGTGTGAACAATGACAACTTCACCATACTAGTCAGTGGGGGTGGTAGACACCATTGAGTGAGCATGCGTACTGTGTGGCCATGACATTCAAAGTGACTGAGCAAGTAGAGCAATGAATCTGCATCAAATTTAGCCTTCAACTTGAACATTCCTCTGCAGAAACTGTTTGGATGATTCAGAAGGCCAAAGCTATGGGCAACTAGTGATTGACAGCTTCATCACCACAGTGTGTCTGTTCATGAATCACATCTTAGAGATTTTTGGTGAAACATCAAATCACCCAGGTGACTCAGCCCCTCTACAGCCTAGATTTGGTGCCCTGAGACTTCTGGCTTTTCCCAAAACTAAAATCACCTTTGAAAGGGAAGAGATTTCAGACTGCCAATGAGATTCAGGAAAATACAAGAGGATAGCTGATAATGATTGGGAGAATTGTGTGAGGTCCCAAGGTGACTAGTTTGAAGGGGACTAAGGCATCATTGTCCTATGTACAGTATTTCTTGTATCTTCTTCCATAAATGTCTCTATTTTTCATATTACATGGCTGGATACCTTCAGTACAGACCTTGTGTATTAAACCCTGAATACAGAAATGAAACCAAAGTACATTTATAGGGCAATCATGTATTTTTTTCCCAGAAATCAACCTTCCTTCTCAAATCTAAAATAAAACTCTTAAAACAGCTCCTTAATTAGAAAGAATAAGTTGTTTTCTTGATTAATTGCACATTGCAGGGGAAAAAAAAACTCTGTAGGAGGTAATAATTTATGGTAGCAATTTGAGGTGATTTTGTCATAAACTTTCCATGATTTCATATTGTGGATTTTGGAAAACATAGTACTTTGTCAAAAAGGGAGGGGGGTAGAGGATGTAAAATAAATATTTAAGCCCAGAGAGATCATTCCAACAAATGTTCATTCTTAGATCATCTGTTCTTCATTTAATGATATACGTTATAAACAACAGCCTCACTCCAATTCTCACATGCTGCATACTTTAAAATTCAGCAAATATGTCACTGCACATATATAATGTATTGTTGTTGTTTACATCTACAGATAACACTACCAATGGAATTGTTTGTGATATATATATATATGGTTAAAAATCTCTGAGGGGGACTAACAGTCCTGCCATAAGGGCAGATGCATGGGAGGACTGCCCTCTTTTTGTTGTTCTAGGGACCATTTTAGAACAAATCATTTCTCAAGACTCTGCCTCTTTGCTCAATGGGTTCCTGATGTCTTAGCTCCAAAAGAGCTGCATGGATTTACTCACTGCCAAGTGGGTCTTTTGGCTGCTGCAATACCCAGAATATCTTAACTATATAGCAATTCTTAAAACTATATTTCAGGATGTCAAGTTAACATTTCTTCCTCTGGAACCTGCACTCATCTTCTGCTTCAGTTCTCCAAATAGCTGCTAAAGTTTTTCTGTCTTTTGGTTGGGAAGCAATATAATACCGTCAGTCTGGATTATAAATATGGGTCCATATTTAAGGGTTTTATTTTTGTTTTTGTTTTTGTTTTCTGTTTTAAGACTTTTTTAAAGAGTAGCTTTAGGTTCACAGCAAAAGTGAGTGGGAAGCACATATAACCCCTGTCCCCACACTTGCATAGCCTCCCCCATTATTAACATGCCCCACCAGGGTGGTGCACCCGAAGTCCATAGGTTATATTGGGGTTCCCTCTTGGTGTTGTGCATTCTGTGAGTTTGGTCAAATACATGTCATGTATCCACCATTACAGCATCATATCATAGACTAGTTTTACAGTTGATAGAAAACCAAACAAGCACACCAAAAATGCAAACACACACATATACATACAATATTGTAAATTTTTCAAAAAGGTAAATTTTATTCATTTTAAAAAACTAAACCTTACTCTGAAGTCATGTTTTTTTCCTACTTATTTTTTCAATAACATATGAAAAACACTCTTTCACTTGTGAAAAGATAGTGGCAAAGGGTAATAATACGCTGCTCGGTGTTTGTTTCAAACCCAGCTACTCAACTACCTAGTGCTCCACTTCTCTTACAGATGTCCCGTCTCCCCTTAGTTGTCCAGTGTCCCCATTATGTGCCCTCACTCTGAGTGCCAAGGCAAAACTCTGTTTGCACAAATCAAATTCCTTTATTCCTCATAAAATCCCTATATGCTTTCAAAATAGTAAAAATCTGAAATACATTTTAAATGTCAATTTACAAAGAGCAATACCAAAGCCCACATCAAAATGTAATTCAAAGTCATAAAAAATTATTCAATATTGAAAAGTCAACCTTTATCTCTAAAACAGCAAAGTATGCCTATCACATCTATTGAATTAGTAAAAATTAAGAGAGGCGAAATTTGCAGACATCAAGGACACACATTTCTGGTGTTAGTATCCATTGTTTCCTTTTTTGGGGATAAAATCTGACAGTGTATCCAAGAGTCATAAAAATGTTTATAACCTTTGACTCAATAACCACATTCCCAGGAATTTAAACTAATAAAATGATTTTTAAAAAACAAAGGGAGGAATGCTACTTGGGCAAAAATGGTTATGGCAAGAATGTTAATATAATCCTGATTTTCAAAAATAAATGATTCAGCATTCAGAAAATGAGTAAATTATGACATGGTATCTAGAAGGAAATATGAAGTATATTTTCCCATATTCTTATAACACAGACATATGCAATTATACATAAGCATATAATTTCATATAAACATACATACATAAGGAATTTTTCTCATTTTTTTACCAAAATATAATTTAAAAAATAGGGTCATGAATCAATCCAAGCCATTGTAATAACTCACATTTTTACCAGCACATTTTTTACCTGCTTTTTAATTTTTGGCAGTTTTATATACGTAAAGTGATGTTTCATTGTTACTTTAAGGTTGAGATACAGAAGGATTAAAAAAAATAAAACTAAAAGAAAAAATGTACAATTGTATAACCTAACAATGACAGTAATGGATTTACTAAATAAGTAAAAATGCATAGATGTATATAGTGAAATAATAAATAAATGCCAGTTTTTAATTTCTTTTTACATATAGACATACAGACATAATTTGACATAAATGCCTAAATTTAGTTCTATATATATACAATGGATTTTTCTGTATACTCTGGTTTACTTAGCTTCCTACTCAACATCTCCAATCCCCCATCACCCAATTCAACATTTTATTCATGTTTAAAATACTACATTGTTCACTTTTTCCCATATTCTTATAACACAGACATGTACAATTATTTATAGACATATAATTTTATACAAATATACATGAATGCTTAATTTTTATGCTTTTCTACCAAAATATAATAAAAATATTCCCATGTTTATATCTTCCATTTCTCACTCATGTCACTTTAAGCTAACTTATATAGCTTTTTTTAAAACTTTTTTATTTTAGATTATTCAGTACAGTTTCTACGCTTTATTCCCATTCCAGCCAACCCACCCATCCCTCCCATTTCCAACCCCCCCTAGTTTTGTCCATGTGTCCTCTATATTTGTTCCTATAAACCCTTCCCTTCTCCCCAGAAATTCCCGTCCCTCTCCC
>CM052545.1:15886785-15916418 GCA_028533065.1 Trachops cirrhosus | reverse complement strand
CTTCCAGCACTTAGCTATTGTAAATTGTGCTGCTATCAACATTGGGGTGCAAAGGTTGTTTTGGATTGGTGTTTCAGGGTTCTTATATATAGCTTTAAATCACCCTGTTTAATTATTGCTTGCTATGGCACTGTATGTGTATCAAAATTTGTGAAATCAATTACTCTATTTGTACATTTACTTTGTTTCCATTTTTATTGTCTACAAGCAATGCTACAATAAATAACTTTTATAAATATCAGTTAATTATTAGAACTTTTTTCCTAACTGTGAGAGAGAGAGTCTCAGATGTGGTATCTTTGGTCAAAAGTATATATGTTTTTAATTTTAATAGACCTTAACAGCTTGCATTCCAATCTATTGTAATAGTTTACATTTCAACCAGCAAAGTGTTTACCTGCTTTTTAATTTTTTGGCAGTTTCATATGTGTAAAGTGATGTTTCATTGTTGCTATAACATGAATTTCCTTATTTGCAAATTTGAGCTCATTATACTTTGTTGGCCATTTGGATTTGTTTTTCTGAGAATTCCCTGTTTACATTTTTTAAAAACCAAGTCATAACATACATGTGGTGGAGTGCACAAATATTATGTGCATGGCTGGATGAGTTTTTGCATAAGCACATACCTCCATTATCAAAATACAAAATGTTAACGAAATCCCGAAGGCATCCTTGTGCCCCCTTGCTAGTAATGCACACTGCCCCTCACTCCATCCCCAGAAAGAATCACTGCTCTGACTTCTCTCACCTCAGATTAATGTTGTTCTTGAATTTATGTAAATACTTTATACAACAAGTTCACTATTGTCTATTTTTTTCACTCAATGTAACATACGTAAGAATTCATTATATTGTAGAGAATGGACATTCATCAGTCTTCTTGTTGCTTTTTATATATAAACATTGTATAATTTATTTTAAAATTTGAATGTTTTCACTTTTAGGTTATTATGAGTAATGCTGCTAAAATTATCACTTTATGTGTCTTTTGGTGGACATATACAACCATTTATTTCTCTTGGTTTTATACTGTGGTAAGAACTACTTGGTCATAGGATAGATAAGATGTGTAGATACTGCAAAATAGTTTTCCAAGGAGGTTGTACTAGTTTCCACTCTCACAAAGAATACATATGAGTCCTAGTTGCCCAGTACCATATACCATCTGTGGTACTGATTGGCAATATTTCTGGTATAACCTTTCTGGTGTGTGTGTAATAGGATCTCATTTGGTTTTACTTTGCATTTCCTTGATGAGTAATAATGTTGAGCTTTTTCTCAACGCTAGTTGTTTTTTTGAAGTCAGTTTTGTGAAGTGTCTATTCAAATCTTTTGTCCATTTTATAATGAGGTTATTTGTCTCTTAATTAATGATTTTTAAGGCTCCTTGTATGTCCTGAATGCAAGTCTTTGTTGGGAGTACGTATTATGAATATCTTTTCCCAGCGTGTGTCTTCCCTTTTCACCCTTTCAATGGTCTGTTTTGAAAAGCAAAGGTTCTTAATTTCAGTGAAGTTCAGTTTATCCATCTTTCATTTTATATTTAGTGCTCCTGTATTTTATTTAATAAAACTACATACCTAATGGTAATGGAGATATTCTTTTACTTTCTTCTAGAAGTTTTATTATTTTGCTTTTATATTTAGATCTTTGATCCACCTTGAATAGAATCTTTTTGTAGGGAGTCTTCTACTCCATGAAAATGGTCTGTCATTCTACGTGTTTACATGTTCCTTAATTTCTCTTAACAGTATTTTGTAGTTTCCATGTAGAATCCTTGTACATACAGGGTCTGGCAGAAGTAAGGCCTGCTTGAGTTTGGTGGGTAGGGTAATAATATGGGTGTAATAATTTATAGTTTTAATTTGAACATTTTACCTAAAATGTCACATGGTAAGCTTGAGTGTGATATTGTTGTTGCAGAATTAGATGCTTATGATTTTGTAATAAAAAAGGGGTGTTATTTGTGCTGGGCCCTATATTTCACACTGCTAACTTATCCTTAGAAATTTTTGTTGTTTTTGGTGCTATTGTAAGTATTAATATTTATTACCAGAAATATATTAGAAATACAAACAACTTTATGTTGACATTGCATCCAAAGACCTTGCTAAATTTGTATATTAAATATAACAGTTTGTAGATTCTTTTGGAATTTCTATGTACATAATCAGGTGATCTAAAAAATAATAGTTTTATTTCTTTCTTTCTGGTATATACACTTCAATTTCTTTCTCTTTCTCTTTTGCCCTGGATATGAGCTCCAAAATAATGTTGAACAGAAATAGTTATAGGGGACATCCTGACTTCTGCCCAAAATAAGGTCATGGGGAAGCATTCAATATTTAATACTAATTATGGGGTAGTTTTACATTTTTTATATGTGCTCTTTATCAACTTAAGGATGCTCCTCTGTATGCACAATTTTCTTCTTATCATGAATGTGGGTTAAGTTTTGTCACATGCTTTTGTATATTTATTGAGATGATCATGTGATTTTTTTCTCATTTGTTAAAGTGATTAATTAAATTGTTATTGGTTAATTTTTTAATGTTAAGCTAGCTGTCCTTGCATCCCTTGAATAAACCTCATTTAGTCATGAAATATTAGCTTTTTCAAATGTTACCAGATTCAATTTGTTAATCTTATGTTTAAGAATTCACATCTATTTTTATGAGCAACATAAGCTTCTAATTTTCCTTTCTCTTAATATTTAATTTTCAGGATTTGTTGTTAGGATTATGTTGGTCTTATAAATCAGGAAGTAGTATTTCTTTCTAAAATCCCTAACAGAGTTCATGTTAAATTGATATATTTTTTTCTTTAACAGTTTGGGAGAATTTGCCAATAAGGCCATCTCTTCCTGGTATTTTCTTTGTGGTAATAATATTAATTGAGGCTTCAATTTCTTTAATAGATAAAAACTATTGAGATTTTTCAATTACTTCTCATGTTGGTGTTGGTAAATTGTGTTTTTCTAGATATTTTTCCGTTCCATTTTAGGTATTACATTTACTGTTAAAGAGTTGCACAAAATATGCCTTATTTTACTTTTAATTTCATACATCTTATATGTGTGCTGATAAAAACTTTTCATCCCTAACAGTAATTATTACTTTTCTGTGTCTTTTATGTCTTGATCAGTCTTGCTAGATGTTGATACATTTTATTGAAGTATTTAAAGATTCAATTTGTAATAGTAGGGTTCTCCAGAAAAACAGAGCAAATAAGTGATATGTATACTCATAAAGAGGTTTATTATAAAGAATTGGCTTATGTAATTATGGAGGCTGAGCCTTCCCAAAAAGAACCACTCTTGATTTCAAAATATAGTCAAGGATCTCCAGAAAAACAAAACCAAATGGAAATAGTGCACGTGATTGTGGAGACTGAGAAGCCACAATGTCTTCAGTAGGCCTTCTGGAGACGAGGCATTGATGATGGCACAGTTCCTACGTCGGAAAGCCTCAGAGTAGGAAGGCGAATGATGGACTGTGGTCCGAGTCCCAGTGTGAAGGCAGACTGTCCCAGCTGGAAGATAGTCAGGCAGAGAGAAGGAATGCTCCTCTTATAAGCCTGTTTGTTCTGTTAAGGCCTTTACCCAATTAAAGGCCCACCACAGTGGGGAGGACAGTCTGCTTTATTCAGTGTACTGATTCAGATATAAATCTCATCCGAAAACACCCTCACAGACACACCCAGAATAAAGTACAACCATGTATCTGGGCACCTGGTGGCCCAGTCAAGTTGATACATCAATTATCACACAACTTTTGGCTTTGTCAATATTTTTGACTGTATCTTTGCTTGCTACTTCATTTATTTTTTTATATTTATATATCCTTCTCTCTCTTTGTGTGTAGTTTATAGTTCCTTTTCTAGCACCTTGAGATAAAAGCTTTGATTATAGATTTTCAACCTTTCTTCTTCTTTAATATATGCAGTTAAAGTTAAAATTTTCTCTTGAATTCTGCTTTATCTATATTCTTTAATTTTTGATATATCATATTTTTGTTATCCAAATATACAAAACAGAATTCGATTAGAATAATGCCCTCAAGGTCCACCCATGAATTTTCAAATGGCAATGTTTTTCTTTTTATGGCCGGATAATATTCCGTTTTGAATTTATACCACATCTCATTTATCCATTTATCTATTGATGGACACAGGTTACTTCCATGTTCCAATGAACATGGGGCACATGAATCTTTCAAGTTACTGTTTTTGTTTTCTTTGTATATATTCCCAGAAGTAGAATTGCTGGATCATATGAAAGTTCTAGTTTTACGTTTTCGAGAAATCTCTGTGCTGGTTTCCCTACTCACTGTACCAATTTACGTTCCCACCAGCAGTGTGCAAGGACTCACTTTTCTCCACACCCTCACCAGTACTTACTTCTTGTCTCTTTGATAATAGCCATTTGCAGGTATGAGATAATGTCTCATTGCGGTTTTGATGTGCATTTCCCTGATGATTAGTGATGTTCATCTACCTGTTGGTCATCTGTAGGTCTTCTTTGGAAAAATGTATATTCAGATCCACGGCCCATTTTTTAATCAGATTTTTGGGGCTGTTGAGTTGTGTGAATTCTTTATGTACTTTGGATATTAGCCCCTTTTCAGATATAGGATTTGCAATATTTTCTCCCATTTCATAGGTTGTCTTTTCATTTTGTTGATGGTTTTCATTGCTGTGTAGAGGCTTTTTAGTTTGATGTAGTCCCACTTGTTGATTTTTTACTTGTTGCCTTTGCTTTTGGTGTCAAGTCCAAAAACTCATCTTCAAACCAATGTCAAGGAGCTTACCACCCATTTTTCTTCCAGGGGTTTTACAGTTTCAGGTCTTATGTTTGTTTTTCATTCTTTTTTAGATTTTTTTTTATGTATGATATAAGATAGTGGTCCAGTTTCATTCTTTTGCAGGTGGCTGTCCAGTTTTCCCAACAACATTTATTGAAGAAACTCTCCATTCTCCATTGTATATTCCTCGCTCCTTTGTCAAAGATTATTTGACCATACCTGTTTGGGTCTATTTCTGGGCTCTCTATTCTGTTTCATTAATCTATGTGTCTGTTTCTGTGAGAATGTGATATTGTTTTGATTATTATACCTTTGTAATATGGTTTGAAATTTGGGAGTGTGATGCTTCCAGCTTTGTTCTTTATCAGGCTTGCTTTGGCTGTCCTGGGTCTTCTGTCATTCCATATAAATTTTAGGATCATTTGTTCTACTTCTGTGAGAAATGACTTTGGAATTTTAATAGGGATTACATTAAATTTGTATATTGCTCTGGGTAATATGGATACTTTAACAATATTAATTGTTTTATTTTTTTTAAAGATTTTATTTATTTATCTTCAGAGGGGAAGGGAAGGAGAGAGGGAGAGAAATATCAATGTATGGTTGCTTCCTGTGCACTCCCTGCTGGGAACTGGCCTGCAACCCAGGCATGTGCCCTGACTGGGAATCGAACCGTGATCTCTTGGTTCACAGGCCCGCGCTTAATCCACTAAGCTACACCAGCCAGGGCACAATATTAATTGTTTTAATCACTGAGCACAGGATATCTTTTCATTTATTTGTGTCTTCTTCAATTTTTCAGTAATGTCTTATAATTTTGTTTTCTTTCACCTCCTTGATTAAAATTATTATCAGTAATTGTATTTTTGATGCAATTAAATGAGATTGTTTTCTTTATTTTTCTTTCTGACATTTTATTATTAGTATATAGATACACAAAAGTTTTTTATATTGACTTTTTTATTCTGTAACTTTACTGAATTTGTTTCTTGGTTCTAAATGTTTTTGGTAGAATATTTAAGATTTTCTACTTATAATATTACATCATCTGCCAATAGTGACAGTTTCATTCTTTCTTTCTGATTTGATGCTTTTTACTTCTTTTTCTTGCCAAATTGTTCTTACTGGGACTTCCAACATTGTGTTGTATAAAGTGACAAGAGTAGGTTTCCTTGTCTTGTTGCTGATCTTAGAGAAAAAGCTTTTGTCTTTTCACCATTAATTATGTACTTCATTATTGAAGGGCGTTTTAACTGAATGCAGAATTCTCAGTGGGCAGTTTTTCTTTTAGCATTTAAAAAATGTCATATTATTGTTTTATGGTTTTTATAGTACTGTTGAAAACTCAGCCATCAATTTGATCTTTCCTCTTTTAAAAGCAATTTAATTCCCACCCCAGCTGATTGTAAGACTGTTTTTTCCATTATCTTTGTTTTTAGCTGTTTGAATATGATGGTTTTCTTTGTTATTCTGTTTTGGGTTCACTAAAGTCCTTTAATCTATAGGTTGATGTCTTTCATCAATTTGGGCAAATTCTTTACCATTAGGTCTCAAATATTGCTCTGTTCTTTTCTTTCTTTTCCTGAAACTATAATTACATGAATATTAGATCATCTGCATTGATCCACAATGTCTCCTGCACTCTTTTCTGTTTCTTTCTATTTGTTATTTCTCCACATTTTGTTTTGACCTGTCTCAGAGTTTACCATGTCCAGCCTACAGTTAATCCAAACAAATGAGTTCATAAATTCAAATATTATATATTCCAGTTCTAGAATGACCATTTAATTATTTTTATAATCTCTAATTCTCCATTGAGATTTCTACTTTTCATCTTCTGTATTCAGGATTATACTCAAAATAGTATTTTTTAAAATTCTTATTTGCTAACTCCAGTATTTGAATTATCTCTGAATGGGCTTCTTCTATTTACTGTATTCTCTGTTATATCTCCTTTTCCTGCATTTTTGCATTCTATATTTTTAGGGTTATTACAAAGTCATTGTTTGCTTTTTATTCTTTAATTCATTTGAAATTTAGTTTCATATGAGTTGAAGAGGATTCCTTTCTTCCAATTCCTTTCTTCTCAGATGACAGTCATTGTCCTTCATAAGTAGTCCATCTCTCTCTCCACCAGTGTGATGATGCCTTGAAGCTGGTTAGCTCTCCTGCTCTCTACCATATTTCACCACTCAGTGTGACACTGGATAATAGAAAACTCTATGTGCATATATATATGTATGTTCTTTTCCTTTGAAACTACTAACCATAAGATGTGTTTGATAATAATTTCCCATTTCATTTCCTCCCACATTTCTGTAAATGGGTTGATTAATTGTACCTAGAGCTTGTAATAAATAGGTCAAGTATTTTTTTCCTCCTTCTATAGATGTCAAACACTTGAGTTTTAGATGTGCTTTTTCCTTTGATATACAGTAATCTTCAGACATTATGTTTGGAACAAAACTTTTCCATGTTTCCATATCACAAAGTAAGGGCATTATAAATTCTCCAGCTATTTGAAGCTCTTCTGCACAATGAAATGAGTGAAATTCTGTGGGTTTAGAGATTACTAGATGATTTCAACATACAATTGAAGCTATTGTGGCTGCTTTATCCAGACTCTGATATATCTGCTATTACTTTTTACAGTTTTTTCAATAACAGTGCAGAAAGATACTGAAAACCTTTTAGAAAAACACTATTAAATTTCTCCATGCCTAATTTCATAACAATAACCCATTCGAACACAGAACTCAGACTTCCCTTACGTCCCCTGATGGGCCATTTTTAATTCCTGTACCTATTTTGTTAACCTGTTAGGTGTTCTGAAAGAGATGGCATAGAAGAGCTGAGCAGCTGAGCATTAATCATCCATTTTCACAGGTGCGTTTTTGTCTACTTCATTTGCAAACTTGATCCCATACAACCTTCTGTGGACCATCCTGAGAAATCTCACTTCAGTGAATTACACACCAATATTACTTCTGTCTTAGGGGGAAACAGTGCATATGTTCTCCAAAGGTACTCATCTAGTTATTTCCCATTTCACATTTACAAGTATTAATTTATCTGACTATCTAGGTGACACCTTTGGATCTGAGAAAACCAGAGCGGTAGGTAATAGAAGTAAATCTTCAGAGATAATGGGCCAAGACATATGAACCAGACCTGTAAAGGGATTGAGATGATGACCAGGAGGCTATCAAGAGCGGATTTCACCTAATTCACAATTTTTCTTAGACCAGTAGTAGTTATTAATAACGACTAGTATAGTAACTAGTTCCTCAGAGAGGATGGAAATGTTATACCCAGAAGATCAGCGATGTGATCAAATGAACACAAACTTTTTGGTTAGCTCTGACCCCAGACTTCAGTCTATCACTTATTAGCTTCGTGACCTTTACACAGCTGATCCTTTTTATTGATGGGTTCCATATTTGAAAATTTACTTACTCACTAAATGTTATTCGTAACCACAAAAGCAGTCCTGGTGGTGCTTTTGCGGTCATTCCTGGACACGTGCAGAGTGGTGAAAATTTGAGTCACCAAACATGCACTTCCGGTTTAAGTCCAACAAATGGTGCTCTGCCTTCTTGTTTTTGCTCCCATACTGTAAACAGGTGTTCTCTTTGTGGTCAGTCTAGTGCCACATGTGTGTGCATTTTTGGGTTCTGTTGCTGCTGCTGCTGGTGGTGAGCTCACTGGTACTGAAGTGCTGCCCCATGCCCTCGGGGAACAAGGCTGCGGCGTGCCTTACGGGAAAAGACGCGTGGTAGGTAAGCTCCGTTCAGGGGATGTTGTGCCGGTGGCCATGAGCTCGCTGTTAATGAACCAACAGTATATGTTTTTAAAGGTGTCTTTAAACAGCAACACATGTTAAAAAGGTTTTGTATCGATCTGTGGAAGAAATGTTGCAAGCAGAGGCTTATGAAAACCCAACCCTATCTTGTGCCTAGGAACTCAGTATTTGTTGATTCAGTGTTTGTGGTGATTTTGAACAAAATTACCAGGAATAAAGAGGATACAAAAAGAGGGAAAGTGGGAGAGAATAATAAAAAAAATGTAGTAAAATGTTAACTGGGAAATATGGAGGAAAATATACAGGAATTCAGTTCTTTCTACTATTTCTGTAGTTTTTCTGTCTGAATTTTAAAATGAAGTTAAAAAAATAAAAAGAATCTTCACCCCTAGTCCAGTACCTTGCTTTCGGGGCCAAGAACTGTTTACAGCCAGTGGGGAAAGGGTGAGAGAGGCTACAGCCAGAGGTGTCCAACCTTTCAGCATCTCTGTACCACACTGGAAGAAAGAGAATTGTCTTGGGCCACACATTAAATACATCACTACATGTGATCACAAAAATATCTCATACTGTTTTAAGTAAATTTACAATTTTGTGTTGGGCTGCACTCTCAGCCATCCTGGGCTGCATGCGGCCCAAGGGCCGCAGGTTGGACACCCCTGGGCCTGCACCAAGGTGCAGGATGATGCGAGGAAGGCATCCATTTACTCAGGGTGGCTTGAGCAGTATACGTAATCAGGAAGGTAGAATCGTGGTCAAAAGAGAAGAGGTGCAAGAAGTGTGGAGCTTCCCATCAACAGTGCTGACTGTGAAAAGAATCATGGGATCGGATTGCAGGGTATTGGGAAGCAAAGTATGGGATAGACTGGAGCAAGCACTTCAGGTTTAAAACCTTACACAGTGTGAGGCGATTGGAAATTCTGCCCTTAGGTGTGGACCCTGCCACATGCTGCCGGGTCAGCCAGAGGCCTGTGAAAGAAGCAGGCAACACTAGGTACTTCCTTCCTCTGCATTAATATTCATCTTTTCTTGATACTGTAATTCTTCCAGAGCCATTTGTCAAAACTTCTTTTGATAAAAAATGAGGTACAAAAAGCAATTGATGAACAACAAAAACCATCTGTTCCATCTGAAGAAAAATGTTTATTTGTGTACTGAAATTGATATATCTGTTTATTTGGCTGTGTGAATTCAGAAGTGGCTTTTTGCTTGTTTGTTTAAAAAATCAGTACAATTATCAATATATCCTGGACACATTCTTAAATTCCTTATTGTAATTTAAATGCATTAAATTTGATAAATACATTGATGTGGGGAAGACAGATATTTGTACGATATTGTCTTTGTATCCTGGAATTTTTGTTATGAGAGTATAGCATACACACACAAGAGCACATGAATCATAAATGTACATACATCTTAATAACTTTTCACAAAGGGATCAACAGAGAGGACCTTGGTGCAGAGGCAGTCATCTATCTCTCCCAGGTGCTATTTCCGCCAATGGCACCACTGTCCCAACTCCCACAAGTTAGTTTTACCTATTTTTTAACTTTATATAAACAGTGTCGTACAGTGCATACTTTTTTATCTGGTTTCTTTTATTTAACATTGTCTTTATGAGGGTCATGGAGGTTTTTCATGTAACAATGGATTATTTTTTTTCTCATGGCTATGTAGTCTTCTGTGGTTTGAAGATACCACAATTCATTCAGGCAGTATACTTTTGGAGGATATTTTGCTTATTTTCAGTTTGGGGCAACCATAAATAGTACTCTTGTATTGTGTTTTGGTACACATCTGTACATAAGGCTTAAAATGAATTTGTTGGTTATGTTTACATTCAGTATTTAGCTTTAATCTGTTGGTTTTCAGAGTTGTTAAATCAATGTGTACCTTCACTGGCAGTATGTGAAAATTATGCCGGAAAGCCTTTGATTGTTTTCTGTCTTAATTTGATCATATTCAGAGAACATGCTCTGAAAAAAAACTTTATTTTTTGGAAAGTAAAATTTTTGGTGACAAGTACATGAACAACTATTTAAAATATTCCATGGACATAAAAGAAAATTATAAATTCTATATTTCTTTATATATGCACACACTCACAGAATTGAGACTTAAATAACTTTTGAGTAGTAGCATATTCTAGGAAAGAAAGACAATATTATCCAAATGAGTGTCTTCCCCAAATTGATATATTTATCAAATTTAATGTACTTAAATTACAAGAAGGAATTTTTGTAATGTAAAAATCACACGTTAAATTTCATTCACAAAGGTAATTACAAAACTTTGACAATAACTAAAAATTAAAAATGTAATAGTAAAGGGATTCTTGTCCTTCTAAATACACTGCATGACTATCAAGTTACTAATCTTATAGAATATATTAACACAAGTATAGTCAAAAAGGAGAATACAAAGTCTAGAAATTTATCAAGTAAATATGAATTTTATATATAATAAATATGACTTCGTAGTATATTGGATAATATACAATTTATTCACTCTCCACTCAGAAAAATAAAATTATGCCTTATTTGATACCAATTTAATACCACAACCACACATGAATTTTAAAATTAAATGTTAACAAAAGTATGGTATTAAAATATTTGTGTAACTTTGAGAATGACTTAAGAACATTGTAGATAAGACTTCTAGTACTATGTTGATTAAGAGTAGTGAGACTGGCCCTGGCTAGTGTAGCTCAGTGGATCGAGTGCGGGCTGCAAACCAAAGGGTCGCTGGTTCTATTCCCAGTCAGGGCACGTGCCTGGGTTGTGGGCCCGTCCCCAGTGGGTGTCAGGTGAGAGGCAACCACACACTGATGTTTCTCTCCCTCTCTTTCTCCCTCCCTTCACCTCTCTAAAAATAAATAAATAAAGCCTTAAGAAAAAAAAGTAATGAGACTGGACATCCTATCCTGTTCCTGATCTTAGAGGAAGAGCATTCTGTTTTTTACCATTGAGTATGATATTAGCTGAAGGTGTGTCATATATGGCCTTTATTATGCTGAGGTACTTTCCTTCTATACCCATTTTGTTGAATGTTTTAATCAGAAGTGGGAATGTAGACTGATACAGCCACTATAGGAAATAGTATGGAGGCTCCTCAAAATATTAAGAATAGAGTCACTATATGACCCAGCAACCCCTCTTCTGGGTATCTACCTGAAAAATTTGAAAATACTTAAAGATATATGTACCTCAATGTTCATTGCAGTATTGTTTATGGTGGCCAAGACATGGAAACAACTGAGTGTCCTTCATAGATGATTGGATAAAGATGTGGTGCAATGGAATACTACTCAGCCATAAGAAAATATGAAATATTTTCATTTTGTGCATGCAACAACATGGATAGACCTTGAGAATATCATGCTAAGTAAAATAAGTCAGGAAAATTAAGAACCATGTGACTTCACTCATATGTGTCATATAAAACTGAAACTCACAGTCACAGACAGCAGTATGATGGTTATCAGAGGGAACAGGGGTTGTGGGTGTAGTAAAGGGTAAAGGGGCCCAAATATATAGTGATGGAAGATTATTTGGGCTTTGGGTGGTGGACATGCAATGCAATATACAGATTATGTATCGTAGGAGTGTACACTTGAAATCTAGATAACCTCATTAACCAGTATCAACCCAATAAATTTAATAAAAATAATTTTTTTAAATGAATATCGCAGAGCTCAGAAGCCATAAAGAAAATTATCAATAGATTTGAGTACATAAAGATATAACCTTTCTGTCAAAATTCAGAAATAAACTGGGAGAAAATATTTGCAGTATATATGACAAAGCTTATGATTTAAATAATGGCTGAATAAATTACATTTTAAAACTAAATGTTACTCAACTATTAACAAGAATGCATTAGATCTATATACATTGACCTGGAAAATGGCCATATCTTTTATGAAGGGAAAAAACATGCATTCTGGGAAGATGATGGCAGTGGTACAGCATCTGGATCTTTCTGAGTCCTCACATAAAAATAGGCAAAGTGACTAGAGAGCAAAAAAAAAAATATTCACAACAAAAATTAAGATAGCATGTTTAAAAAGTTTTAAGTATTTTCAGTAATCATAATTAGTAACATCAGTATTATTATGAAACTCTTATATGAGTAGAGTAAAATACCAAGCAGGATAAATGTCAAAAAAAAAAAACCCAACAGTTAGCCATGTCATATTTAATCTATAGTAAATCAATGATAAAGAAAAAATCTTGAAAGAAATCAAAGGAATAATACTTTAGTTGCAGAGGAGCAAAGATAAGAATTACATGAAACTTCTCAAAAATCGTGCAAGCAAAAAGAGAATGAAGTATTTAAAATGTCAAGATAAAAAAATACCAACCAAAAATTCTGTAGCTAATGATATTGTCCTTCAAAAGTGAAAGACTTAGAAGAGAACAAGATGTTCTTTACTAAGTGAATGGATATATAAACTGGGTGTGTTGAGACAATGGAATATTACTCAGTGCTAAAAGGAAATGACGTTGGGTTGGTAGCCTGACATCAGCCATGGTGGGAGTATTTACACCATGGAAATTGGCAAATGCTACAAATCAGCACTCTGCCTACCACCAGAGCCAGATGTTAAACATTTTCTGCACACTACAGTCTAGCAGATTCTGTGTTCCATAGGATATGGAAACATTGTGCTTTACATGTCTTCCTTTGGCTGCAGTCTGGTTGTCCTTAATTTAAAATTGTTATAGTCCTGTTTAATAATGCATAAATAAATCAAAATTTTATTACTCCTGGAAACTAATTTTTTTAATCACTGAAAAGATGGGGGGAGGGTAGAAGTTGAGAGCGTATAAGCAGTTGTAAAGAACTCCTGCAGTGTTGCTGCACAAGTGTAGAAAGTTGAGGGAAGCACAAAATACACTACTTTCAAGGCAGCAGAAAGAGACAGCTGTGAACTTTTGCTTTTCTTAGGTAATATAAAGTTCTGATTATTTTTTTTCTTCCAACCACAACAATCTCTCATCCCATCCTATGGAAATAGCTCATACAGTGTCCCACAGGACAGTGTATGAGAGTACTTCTAGATTTGTGTATTTTTGACTGAGATGACCAATGTCCTAAAGAACGTTGCCACATCCATGTCAAACCAGTAAGCAACTTTCTGTCAGACCAGTTTGAAATAAGTTTCCAGGAAACGCCATCCTTGCTGGGACATACGTCATCCCTTTATCCTCTCCCAGCTGCTTTTACACGACCTGCTCAGAGATTAAAATTTAGTGTACCCGCAGAAGAGTGGGACAGGAGCCAGTGGCGAGAGAATTTTAAACAGGTGGTGGCAAGCAAGAGCATGACAAGGAGCATCAGTAAAGTTCATCTTTATAAAGGAAGATTAATATTATTCCTTAACCTTATAACAAAAGAGATATTATATAACCAAAGCCCCCACCTCTTGTCAAGCCTGGATGGCTGGCAGCCACCCTCCTCAAACAGAATTAGAACACACCACACAGATAAACTATGTAATGTGTGTCTATGGAAGCAGGAGTGGGAATCCCAGCAGCGGAAAACAAACCCTGTTGCCCAGCAACACTGCGGCCACGTGCCGTACAGTAACACTGAGTCCAACCCTTGAAGCAAGACTCCAATTCCTCATCCATGGAGTCATGCATACCAGAATTACAGGCTTGCATGCTATAGGCTTCTGAGTGAAAGGGGAAACTCTGATTGTGAATCGTACCCTGGGCTTTCCTGGTGCACAGTGATAGAAACAGATCGTGAGCTCAACTGGCATTCTCTTTGCTACGTGACTGTTCCAGGCAGGGCCACTCACTCACTGATAGTGGTAAACCACAGTGAGAATAGAGACACAGTATGTTACCCTGTTGAGAATATCATTCACATCATCGTGACATCGTTTTAATTTATGACAAACTACATCCCGTTTGCATTTAATTCTGGGGAAAATTGACCTCATAACACACAGACATGTTTACATGCATGAAAGCAACAAAGATGAGTGAGTGTTGCAAAAAGTCAAGCCGGCTTCTAGTCATTTCCTTCACTGTCAAAACTTCTTGGACTCTTAAGAGCTCCATTTGTTTTCAGTAATTATTCTGGATGTCTCCATGCTGACAGGTGAGCTTCAAACATTTTCTTAGGCTTATGTGAGCCACATACATCATTCTTACTTCATAATGACACCCACGGGAGTTGGAGATTCCATTTGCTAGCGAGTTCTCAGGTGTTCTTTACGTTCTCGATCACTACCGTTTACTTCCAAAGTTTAACTCTTTGTTAAAAGCATAGCTATCCACATCCAAATTTCAAGTGAAAGAATATTCTAATCCCTGTAATATTGTGTCCTCATCATAATAACTATCACTTATTGTATACCTTTTCATTTTATATATTTCTTGCAACAGTTTTATGGAGTAGGTTACAGATAAGTATACTAACAATCAGAAAAATTAAAATTTGCTGAGGAATGCATAGTTCACAAGAGGAAGAGTTAAAATTTTAACTGTCTTCCTAAAAAGCTGTTGAGTTGTCCTGGCTGTTCAATATTTCCCCTCATCAGGACACCAAATAGTCACTGCTCTTAATTCTTGCTGTTTTGATATCTTGAGTCAGCAAAACATACGCATTGTATCCTGACCATTCTTGTGAAAATTGAGAACAGGAAAATAAGTATCCTAGTTTGTGTCTTACAGGGCATTCCTACTGGGAATGAACCCATTGAAAAAGGTCTGAATTGCCTCTCAGATTCCCTCCTGAGAGTGCGCTGTAGTTCCGAGGAAGATGGCCATTGCCACGCTGTAACGGAGACAGCTGACTTCTGGGCCATCTCTGCGAGATCTGCCCTGGCTCTCACATTTCCTGGCCCTTCGCTTGATGAATGTTGGCACAGCACAGTGGCTATTGCTTGCAGGCGTCTTAATGAATGATTGCATTCTGATTGACTTCTAGCCCAGACAAAATGCTGAATATGCTCACTTTAAATACGCAGTGGCTCTTCTGTTAATACCCAGCTGAGTTTTCACATGGAGACCAAAATCCCCGATAAACTTAATGTTAAATTCAGTTACAAAAGTGCAAACCATCCATTGTAACTTCAGCATGTAGAGAGACATCAAGGTAATAGGTGTTGAACCTTCCTCTTAATTTTGCTGGCATCTAAAACTGCTTTAAAAAATAAAGTCCTTTTTAAAAATCAGGTACTAGGTGTAGATTTACAATTGTACCTCCTTCTACGTGCCTCAAAATTGATAGCCCAATGTAAAGTAAAATAAAATGAGTATGAATTTTACTTAGAAAGGTAACCAACCACAATTTTGTATCCCTTAGTTTTTTTAATATTATTCCTAGGAATAAAATGTGTCTCCCTCTTTCTTAGGTGTGTCTACACAATAGCAATAACATGTGATTCCAAGGTTCTAATGAAAACACAAAGGGAGGAGGGACTGAGCAGAGCACCAGACCTCACTTTCAAATACCTGCATAAACAGTGCAGGCAGAGTGCTGGAGAGAGCTCAGATTTCATTGGTGCGCCTGTCTTCACTGAGGCAGGTGACTTCTATCCTTCCCAGTCTCAGTTTCCTCGTCTTTAGCTAGGAGATAGTGGTACCACCTTTTTTTTTTTTTTCTTTTCAGAGAGGAGTTGTGAAACTTAAATAAGGTAATGATTGTGAAAATGTTTCCTAATATAGAGTTCTATAACAATACCAATATTTATTAATATGATAGAGAAACATAATGTTTTGGCTGATGTTCCTATTTTTCAATCAGACTCCATGTTTTATAGGTTTTGGGCAAGGAATACAATAGAGCAATGTGTTTGTTTATGGATGCTATTTCTTTAATAGCAAAAAACATGAGAATATTTTGGAAAAGTACTCTTCTTTTTTCCTTTCTTTATTGTTCAAGTACAGTTGTTCCATTCCGCCCACAACTCCCCCGACCCCAGCCATCCCCACCTTCCCACCCGTGATCCTACCCCCTTTGGCTTTACCCATGTGTCCTTTATACTTGTTCCTTGATGACCTTTCTCCCTTTTCCCCCCATTATCCCCTCCCACCTCCACTTCTGTCACTATCAGTTTGAGACATTGCAATTCAGAAAAGTATTTTTCAAAGAATTCTATTCTGCACATTTGTTTGGCAATTCTCTCCTTGCTCTTTATATTCTAAATATTTTTTTCATTATGAGGAATGCATTCTTAATGAAAAATTAGAAAATATACAAAAAAGAGCATGAAAATTACCTGTAACACCACTCAGATATAAACACTATTGATATTTAGTCATATTTATTTTTAGACACTTCCTGTATATTTCTCTATTTTAACAAAAGATAGGACCATGCTGTTTTTTGAATGCTATGTAATAATTTTTATTTTACAACAGTAATAAGTATTATGGTAACTTCCCCTTTTCTTTGTGTCAATAAGTGTTATTCAACATCATTATTATAGATATTCTCAAGTATACTTTAAAATATGACAAAAGTAATTAATCATTCCTCTATAAATCGATATTTTATTTACATTGTTTTTTTATTCAAAGAATTCTGCAATTATGTGCACAAATACAAATCTTTGTCCAATCTGTCCCCAAGAATTGAAACTACTCTAACAAAGAATATGAGCCTGTCTAAGGATCCTGAAGGATCTAAGTTATTTTTCTTGTACATTGTATCCATTTACAGAGGCACCAGCCACAGAGGGTCCATCTCAACAAACACGTGTTAACATTGGTTATTAAATTTCTAAAAGCATCTGCTTATTTGAAAGCTAGAAAAAGTTATCTCATTTAAAATATTTCTTTGATTTGTAATGATATTGAGGTTAAATATTATTACGTTCTTAATAATTTGACTAACTGATCTTTCATGGTAGTTAAAATATTTCACAATAACTAAATTCACTAAAACTACTTTGAATTTCCCAAAGCGTTTCCATTCTCCATTAGTGATATTATATTAATCCATACATAAGGATTTTCAAATGTTTTTATCTTTGTTACTAATATTACTACCTTTTGATTAAAATGACCCTCTTTAGACCATTTAATGTTTTTGCTTTAAATTCCACCTTATGTATTACTAATATTGCTTTCTTTTGATTTGAATTTGCCTTGCATTTATTTGCTAATATTTCTAAAAACATGTATTTTAGGTGAGAAAATTATAAATAGCATATCACTGGATTATAGACCCAATAATAGACCTTTATTGATCTAACTAATACTTGACCATGTTTCTATCAATAGGTATTTTCTTTTTCTTTTTGTCCCATTGAAATATTTGCTTACTAGTTTTCCCTATTCATTTTTCTTGAATAGAGGTTTGGTTTGAGGGTTTGGTTTTTTTTTTTTTTTGCTGTTTATTATCTTTAATTTGGAAAAAAGAAAACCTGTGTTTATCCTTTAACTAAATACCTTAAAGTTTTCAAAGACAGTCATAAAATTATATTAAAGTAAACATAAGAGCTAAGAGTAAAATAATCACTTGTTGACAGCCACTAGATAAGTAAAATGCTTTGTACCTTTGATTACAAGTACTCTTCAATTTCTGGATTTTAACTTAATTAAGAATATTAATCCTGTATTTTCCTTCTTTAATATCTTACACAATAGGAGCTATGTACTTAAAGGGAGACCAAACTTTGTAACTCATGTGGAACTTTAAAATTATTAGTCTAATAATTTTTTACTAATCATTTAGACCAGTGGCACTTTCCCTTGTCAGGAATTCTGATCTTGGACACTATTTGTTTTGTAATAACTCAGATTTTCAAGTTATTTATATAAGTTGTCTGGACAGCTTATTTTTAATGTATATGTACCAAAGAATGCCTTTCTATGGCCTTTACACATTGATAACTTGACTAGTTACAAAGTTCCTTCAAAGCTCTGTAATAAAAATAGCAACGTTGAGAGAAGAACAAGGATGAGACAGCGAAGGGAGAGAAGGAGGGTGGGGAAGTAGGCGGACAAGAAAAGAAGGGGGAAGAGAAGGAGGGGAAGCAGAAAGAACGAACATATATTTTGCTTACCATGGTTCAGGTACTCTTTTAACACTTTTAAGTACATTAATTTATTGAACTTTAACAATACCAATTAAAAAGTACTTTTATTATCTGCATTGTATTATTGATGCAAATGAGGTATAAAGAGGATAGGGATTTTGCTCAAGTTCCAATAACAAATATTCAGCAAAGTAGGTTTTGAAATCAGGCAGAGTGGCTCCATCCTGTCTATAAACTTGACCATTAACATCCATCCCTTCATATTCTGCCATTTAACAGCAAAGGAATTAAAAGATAATATCCTTTCTAGGAAACTTCGTCAACATAGCTAACTTTTTGGGGGATCTTTGTTTTTTCCTGATATTTATGTGATCCTGGATTTTTAAGGCTTGTACAAGAATGTCTTCAGTGTGGTTCTGTTTTCATAATGTTGACATGTAATAAACTTTAATGCACATTCTAGCTTTCGAGGCTGAAGTCTTCTTTTTTGCTATGAAGGAGTTTTCCTTTTTCTTTTGACCATTGCTCTTGGTTCATCTTTTTATTTTTCTAGTTATAGAATTCCCATTTTATACAGGTAATCTCTTCTATGGGTCATCCATGTCTCCCATTATTTTCTCCTCTTAATATCTGAATGTATGGTATTTTTTACTATATCAAGTCAATTTTCATTAGTTTCCTTCTACTGATTCCATTTTATCTATTAATTAAACAATTAAGTTTTCTATGAATTACATGCAATACTTCCAGATATTATAGGTTGTTTTCTTTTCCTATAATGGCTCCTACGTCCTCATTCTCATTCATATTCATTCTCTCTCTCTCCCTCTCTCTCTCCCTCTCTCTCTCTCTCTCTCTCTCTTTCTTTTCTCTCTCTCTTTTTCTCTCTCCATTCTTTCTTTCCCCACCCTCCCTCCCTTTTTCTTGCTGGGTTTCAATGATTTTCCATAAGTCTGATGGTTTTTCTGTTTACTCATCCTACAGAGAATAATGCTTGCTTAGTAGTGGTTTATAATAAAATAGAAAGCTGATAGAGTTTACATGGATCTCTACTTAAAGCTTTCACATTTTTAAAGAGCATGGTTTAAGGCAGATGAAATAAATTAAAAATAAGGGGGAAATTATATTCATGGTAAATTGTCATCATAGCTTCAGAGATTTGTAAGTCTAGAGGAATTGGACAGGGAATTAGAACCACAGACAATTACAACAAAGAACTTCCTTTCAGTCTTGGTATGGAAGGCCCTACCCAGATCTCTCAAGAGTTGCAGCGTCTCTTCTGTCCTGTCTCAGCTGCTTCCAACAACTTACTCCTTGTTCTGCCTTCCACCTTGCTCACCAGCCAGTGTCATGCAAGGTCTTTCTGCAACATGCTGAGCACTGAGCTAATCACTGGTAACAGTGGGGCAGCGGGTGGGGAGAGTACAGACTTTTCCTCATCTCAAGGGTCTGATGTTGGGAGAAACAAACACAAAAATGGTGTGTCTCAACATAAAATAAGAAGGGATGTAATATGTAAATGGTGGATACTTTGATGGTTTAAGGAATGGACACATTACCTATTATAATACACCACAGCTACTAATTGAACTCACTTTGATTGAATTGATCTTTGCATGTGTTGAGATGAATCTTGTCATTGGTTTGGCTTGATTTTTATTATATCACTAACCAACCATCATGTTATTTTGTTCTTAATAAAATATAGCCTCTTTTCTTCTAAATGATCTTAGGCCAACATCAAGCTAACAAACTATTCTTTCCTCCTCCCATCTTTATGTATCCATGTGTCTTGAAAGCTCACTCAAAATATTACATCCCATGAAGTCAGAAGGCCAGAGACAAAACAATCAACTTGTTCTACTCATGCACGAATAAAGCTATTTGCACAGTGAAACCACCCACCAAAGTGCATCTAAACCTGTAGGCCACCTCCTTGCATGTGCTTAGACTATATGCACACTGAGCCAATGCACCTTGAGCTAATTCTGTAAGACATTAAGTATGAGTTTGAAAAGAGAAAAGCATTGCCTGACTTTGAATATATACAATATATTCAATATATAAAATTAGAAATGTGCATATATTTTATATATAAAATACTATAGATATATAGCTGTAGCCATATCTACAGATTATATATACACGTACATATACATACACATATATGTATGTCAGTGCCACCTTGAAATTTGACAGTTTATTGGTAGGAACATGTGTATGAGCATTTACATGGGGAATCCATTCATTATAAAAATCATTATGCCTACGTGACAATAAGGCAAACACCAGAAGACGAATCAGATACTAAGAGGGAGGATGAAATTCACAGTCTTGCAATAAGAGATCCTTTTCTCAATTTGCTGATGGTCTGTTTCTCCAGATTAATAGTAATCCGATACCATATGTTGACTTCAACCCCTGCAGCTTTTAGTGCGTGCCTCTTTCAGACTCAGGCTGCTGGGTCAGCGGCTTCAGCTGCTTTTGGCAGTGTTTTGGTTTTTCACAAGAATTGTTACAGTAACTCCAAATCTAACTGAGTTTCTTAGATAAACTTTCAAGCTAAGTGCTTTTATCTCTTCACTGGGATAGCAGACTGCCAAAGAAGCCAGCAATGTTCATGCATATTTGTATTTATTCAGATAAGTGATTAGGGTTTAAAAATACTTTCTGACAGTTTATAGAGAAGATTGAAAAACTGTCAGTTTAGTATGATATTTATATGTCCAAGTTAATAATTTTTAGCACTTCTTTACTGGTAATTTTATTTAGATGTTTCAATAGTATTTCAATACATGTGGAATCTCATATGCTTAGAAAAATACTCTGTCATTTCATTAAATAATAAGGCCTATTCACAGAAAGAGTATTATTTGCTTTGGGGGAAGATTAAGATATCACACACAAGTTAGTGAAAGATAAAATAAGTGAAAAGAAACTTAATTTATAAAAAAAATGTGCCCAGTTGTTTTTTTTTTAATTTCTACATTTTAATTTGGGGGGCGGGGAGAGAAACATTGATTTGTTGTCCCACTTATTTATGCATTCATCATTTGCTGCTTTCATGTGTCCTGACCTGGGATCGAGCCTGCAACCCTGGTGTGTCAAGATGACTCCAACCAGCTGAGCTGCCCAGCCAGGGCCCCAACTGAATTTAATAAGCAAAAAATAGCCAATAAGTAGATAAGCAAGTGAACATCTAGAAAGGGCATTGTTTAGAGTTCTCTGGTAGACATCGGGTATTCTCAATGTATAAGGAAAAATGATTTTCCAATCTATTTAAATTTTTCTCATCATTGCGTTATTTTCTCAGGTGAGGACACATCACTGCATACATCCTCTGAGGAGCGTTGAGCTGTGTTGCAATGTTAGGGAAGGGGGGAAGCGGGCACAGACCATGGCTTCAGTGTTTTCGGGGAATATTTACTTCAACCTTCAGAGCAGACTGACTTAGAAAGACGGATATTCTCTTGGACACTTTTTGCCAACTCCTGGGGTTTAAAATTACTGCTTGGAGAAGTCTCCTTCTTATACTATCTCTAATAATTCATTTAGGGAAAATGACCTTGTTGTGTAACTCTGTTTGGAACTGTTAATTAAAATTAACGAGGATCTTGCTGTTTTGCACTGGCTTGTTTCTCCGATCAAGCTGGTTTAATCTGGACTGGTCTGACGTCCTGCCTGGACAGGCTTGACACCCTGCCAGGAAGCCAGCAACAGGCTGGGAAGGTTGAAACACGGGGCTGGCAAGGGGCAGAGCTCTGAAAGTCGAGTTCGGGGCATGAGCGACAGAAAGGAGGCCCGGCACCCAAATGTAAAGGTGACAAAATTCTAAGCCACCGATGTTGAAGAGAGCCACTCCTTCTAGATCAGAAAGATTTATACTTTTTGTCAGTTATCAATTAAAAACTAAGCATGGACATTCAGAAATTCCTGCACTTAGAATTGCCACTGAAAAACATGCAGACCCAAGAAATACTGAAATATTCAATGCCAGAGACCTGCATTAACACTGACCTATTGGCTTATTCTATATTTTAAATAATATAATAAACTAAATGTGTTTCCTAAAAGAGCCCTACCTTTTAGGAGTAGGGAATGTTTTACCTTTAAAACACATTATAAGAAGTAATGATTTTTTAACAGTTTACTGGATTCCCCAAAGACTTACAAATGATACATAATTTATATTTGGCACATAGAGATATTTCAGCCACTCAGAAGGGACATTAGCAAAGTTAGAGGGGACTTTTGCAACACTCTAACATCACTGCTCCCTCCAGATTAACACACACTATGTCCTTCTCCTAGCCAACAGCACAAGTTTTATCATGTTGTTGATACATATAAGTAAAGCTGAAAGAGAAGTGTTCACAATTTCCTATCTAGCAGTGATACATTAATAAACATGTCTTCCTTTCATTATACTGCTTATGATCAGTCCCTCCATGTGACAACTAATTAGTAATAAAATGATAAAATGAGGGGGATATTGCTAAGATGTCAGTTTGATTCCCCAAAAACTTGGTCATTCCTCAATATCTTCGGGGTATTGGTTTTAGGACCCGCATGGATACCAGAATCTGCAGATGCTCAAGATAAAATGATGTAAATCAGTGCCTGTATTCAGCCCTCTTGTCTGTGGCCTCTAGACTATGTTTCAAAAGCAGTGGATAGGTATCTACTGAAAAGTATCTGTGTATATGTGGACCCGTTCAGTACAAACCTGTGTTGTTCAGGGACCAACTGTACATAGAATACAATGGTGATGGTGGTTACTCAGCGGTATGTGCCAAAACTTGCAGAATGCTGAGCTGCAAAGAGTATATGTGAGAAAAAAAGTGTGGGAGAAGGAATTACCAAAAAATAGTAAGACGACAGAAGGCAAAGTTTAGAGCCAAACATTTTACCAAAGGGTAAATACAGTGGAGCTACAAATGTGGGCAGTGCAGACCAGCATATGATCTTAGGCATGTGATATATTTGAGTTCTTGAGCAAGTAACCTAACCACTCTGAGTCTGCATGTCCTCTGCAAAACGCAGACACGTAACATCACTTACTTCAAGGGGGAGCTGTATGGCTAACGGGTAGAATGTGTATGCTTTGTCTCAGCCCAGTGTTTGACACTTAATGACCATTCTGAGTAAATGGTGGCTGTAGCAGAAGCCTCCCATGCCCTGTATCACATCCCCCAGGCCCCTCTGACTTCAGGCACAGGCGAGAGGGGTAGGCCTGTTTGTTTCAGACTCCCGATGCACGAACAGTATCTCATTTCAAGGATGTGTCTGTGACCTTCCCCCATTCTGTCCCACGTCCTGGGAACACTGCTGGACCAGCTGAGTGCAACCCAGGAATAGGGGGAAGTAAAGTCCCCCGAAACAGCCCTCCGTAAATGGTGGATAGCAACTAGTGTCTTGTCCAGCAGAAGTGTGCAGGTTCCAGCAGAATAGAGGCCCCATGCACATACCGGTGACCATGATAATCTACATTCATATCGTCTCCCTCACCCCGTCTCATGATCCTTACTCTCTCCCTCCAGCTTTCTCTGATCACCCCTCAAGTAAACTGCCTATCCCAATGCCTCATAGCAGTTCTGCTCTCAAGAGAACCAAACCATGACCATAAACACTAGCAGAAAGCTGCACTTTCAAATCTGATGGAATGACTTCATGATATGTCCATTCCTCATGCCCCGAACCAGATAGCCTCCTTTCCAGTCAGTGCTATATATGCTGGGATTTGTAACTTGCTAAACGCACGTATCTCTATGCTCATACTCCACAATCTGCAGCCGCAGGGTCTAGAACTTACAAATGCTGCTTGTGGCTTCTTTTCACAATCCTGTTTCACTCTCAGCATCTCCTTCCTTGGCTAACCAACGAAAAATTTCCACTTTAAAGTGGGTGGCACCTCTGTTCTTACATCTCCAATGCCTGCTTCTTTCCAACACATGCCTAGTTACCCCCAGTTCACAATACTACTTCCCTTCCCCCTGGAGCTATTCTGCAAAGCAGGCTGGGTCAAGCTATGGGCTCCTGCAGATATAGACTGAGCTTCAGGCTTTACAAGCAGCTTTGACTATGAATAAAAAATTGTATTTTCCACACTCATGATAATTAGATAAAGGCCTCTGCCATCACTCACTTCTTTCTAGGCTTTTATGAATTGCTATGAAAGTTCCCATGCATAAAAATTGCTTTATAGCATTCATGTTTATTGAGCACATACTAATTTCAAGACACTATCCTAGGCTCTAAAGAATACATTGGTAGAACATTTCAGTAGTAGTAGTAGTAGTAGTAATTATAATGATAACTGCTCATAGCTCTTGAGCACTTACCAACTCTCAGTGGGCATTCTGACTTTCAGACACAGACACACACAAACACACACACCACAGAGTCAGCTGACAATAAACAACACGTGAGTGATGAGGGCAATACTTGTTTTTGAAGATCAGAAGAGGCTTAATACCTGAAGAGTCAAGAAGGTGGGGTGCATGTCAAGAAAAAGGCTCCTGAGCACAAAGCTGAGGATGTGGATTTGCTGCTGAGTGAGTCAGGGGACCCACTGAAGGTTTGGGATAAGGGGTGACTTGAAAGTCATCGCTTTGGAAGATTTATATGGTGACAGTGCAAGTTGGGTTGAATGAAGGAAAAGTAAAGTCAGAGACTAAGAAGGAGACTGCATTTGTCTAGGAACTGATGTAAAGAGGGAAGGGAGGAAACTGCCTTTGTCCTCAGAGGTGGGGAGAGAGGAATCCGTGATGACTCTGACTTCTCGGTCTTGATGACCACTGGGAGGGGACCGGTTTATGGGAGGCGGGCGATGAGTCAGGTTCTAGAGATGTTCCATGACATGTCTGCACAGCGGGCTATAGAATATCTCCTGAAATTTCTGGGAGGGGCTACGTTTGGGGACTCACCAGAACACAGGGAGAACACAAGTAAAATGACCGACAGGATCAACCCAGACAGCAGTTCCCTGTCCCATCCCAAGAAATTCATGCTTTAAGGTTCTCCTTCTGCACTTGCTCTTTCTCCTGTGCAATCCCCACCCCCACTCATAGTGATTTGGGAAACAGCTCTTGCTATTTGCAAAAAATACTTACGCAGTAAAAGAAAATTTAACCCCAAACTGTGTAGGAAATAAGTCCCTTTGTAACAAGATTTAACAAACACAAAAGCAGTCTTGAAATATCGTTATACCCTTTAAAATGAAATTATTATCTATATATGGCACTCCACATCTGGTTATGAGACCAGGCTGCACTGCAGACGGTGCTGCAGCTCACACCGCTGCTACTGAATTGAGCCTGCTGTGGAGGCGGAAGTGTCCCTGTCTGTGCTGGCCACTGAGCGCTGACCTGCGGCAAGTGTGACTGACGGACTGAACTTTTAACTTCAATTTTAATTAACTTAAACTTAAATAGCCATATGGCCACTCTCTAACACTCTATTGAATAGGCCTATAATTTCATCACCAATTACGATGGAAATTCAACGTGTACCTCCTAAAAAGATTCCTTTTCTTGAGGGTTTTTTTTTATTATTTTTGGTTGGGATAGCAGAATAGTATATTTGGGAGAAATGCTGGTACTTGAATTTTAATCCCTTTGAGTGTGATTATTCGTATATCAAAATGCTTTCATGCTTTTGTTTATCAACATCCCAAGAGTCATAAACAAGACATACTTGTTTTTCTTGAACAAGAACATGTATGTTCTTGAAACATAAACAAATAAAAGCTAAAGGTCGCTTAAATTGGAAGACTTGCCTCAAAAATGAAATACTATATGGCTTGACACCAACCTATATATACTCCATGGCTGCCTTAAGAAGAATAGTTTAGAGTAGATTATTAAATAAATTTAAGCATCTCACATTATTTTGTTTCTCTAATTTGGTAATATAAAGAAGCATCCCCATGAGTGGCTTTCTAACTTCTGTTCCTCCTACCCTGTGAGCATCCAACTGAATTAAACACTATTCCCTGAATTAAACACTATTTAAAATCACTAGTAATTTTTATCTTGCACTGATCCCAGTTAATTCACATGGTATGGGGACAATACATAGAGAACAGAGTAAGGACACTAGAAAGAGAGCAGGTAGCTCTCCCAGAGATAAAGAGTAGTTGGGAAAATATTAATGGAAAGGTAATTGTTCAACTGAGCCAGGCAGATGAGGGGTGATAACTCAGTGTGACCCTTAGTGCTCCTAGTAACTCAAGAATCAGAGAGTGCCCTGGCAGGATGGCTCAGCTGGTTCAAGTGTCACCCCACACACCAAAAGGTTGCGGTTCAATCCCTGATCAGGAAGCATACAGAAGGTAACCAGTCGATGTTTCTCTCTCACATCGATGTTTCTCTCTCTTTCCCCTCTCTCTCAGCCCCTTCTCTCTATATGTTCTCTGCAATAGGAGATATTACTGAAGGCACATTCCTTCTGGAACTTCTCTCCTCCCTACCTTCCCATACCCTGTGCTGTCTTTGTTTCAGTGCCGTTCTCTGACCACTCTTTATCCTGTTCTCTCTTTAATTAATCTCCCTCCACCATTACGAAGTTTTCCTCCTTGGCAAGTCTCACTTTATGTTTTTGAGAACAGAATTTATCCATCTCTCCAATTTAGCTCTCAGGTCTAGGTTATGATTCCCAAAACTCAGCCCTTCCACAAATGGCAGATGATGTTTTACAGCCCTCTGTGCAGACATGTCATGGAACATCTCTAGAACCTGACTCATCGTCCGCCTCCCATAAACCGGTCCCCTCCCAGTGGTCATCAAGACCGAGAAGTCAGAGTCATCACGGATTCCTCTCTCCCCACCTCTGAGGACAAAGGCAGTTTCCTGCCTTCCCCTCTTTACATCAGTTCCTAGGCAAATGCAGTCTCCTTCTTAGTCTCTGACTTTACTTTTCTTTCATTCAACCCAACTTGCACTGTCACCATATAAATCTTCCAAAGCGATGACTTTCAAGTCACCCCTTATCCCAAACCTTCAGTGGGTCCCCTGACTCACTCAGCAGCAAATCCACATCCTCAGCTTTGTGCTCAGGAACCTTTTTCTTGACATGCACCCCACCTTCTTGATTCTTCAGGTATTAAGCCTCTTCTGATCTTCAAAAACAAGTATTGCCCTCATCACTCACGTGTCATTTATTGTCAGCTGACTCTGTGGTGTGTGTGTTTGTGTGTGTCTGTGTCTGAAAGTCAGAATGCCCACTGAGAGTTGGTAAGTGCTCAAGAGCTATGAGCAATTACCATTATAATTACTACTACTGATACTACTACTGATACTACTACTACTACTACTGAAATGTTCTACCAATGTATTCTTTAGAGCCTAGGATAGTGTCTTGAAATTAGTATGTGCTCAATAAACACAAACACTATAAAGCAATTTTTATGCATGGAAGCTTTGCAAAGCGATTCATAAAAGTATGAAAAGAAGTAAGTGATGGTGGGGATTTAACTAATTATTATGAGTATAGAAAATAGATTTTGCATAGAAATTTCTTTTATGAAAATCTTTATCCAGTTTGTGTATACATTCAAATTATAATATATTTAGTCTCTTCTCGAGGATAACAACCCTCCTCCTACCCATCTGTCATATCAGGTTGCACTGAGCATATGCTAATTTACCTTTTTGATATACCATTTGACAATTTCTGGTTTCAGATATCACATGCAAGGTTGCACATCAGTGAATCCAACTTGAATCCATACTGTCAAGTTCATATTTAGAATAAAATTATGTTGCATCTTTCATATAAGCTTTTTTAAAAAGTTGTATATCAAATGAGTGTGTGCATGTAACTTGAATTCAAAAGATAAAAGCAAGGCAAAGGAAGACATTATTATCTTATTGGCTGTGAAGCAACCTAGTTGATTTATGGAAGAAGGTTTAAGCAGCTTTGGTTGAACTTGGGCAGTGCAAATTCTAGATGCCCATTCCATTAATTCATTAAATAAAAAGAGCATTATTTTCATTCTGATTATCTCAGCTACACCTTTTAAATATGCTAAAAGCTAAACACAAGCAATAATATTCCTGTCATTTTTTTCATCTGCCAACTTCTCAGAAATAATTAACTTATAGAGAGAAGTAATTCTTCACTCAAAATGATTTTACCCATGTATTAGAAGTAGCATGCAAGAAAAATTCATATAACCTAGTCATTTAGTACAAAAATAGAACTGAAAAAGCTTTAACAGCAATTTTGTTCAATACAAAGAAGAAAATTGCCTGTGTTTACTTTAATTTCATAGGATAAATATGTATTTCAGATTTGCCATATTCTTAAGGGCTTTTGTTGAAATTCTAGAGACTAATTTTATTATAATCAGGAGTACTTGGAGATGTTTTAATTTTTAAATAAAAAATTGTCCATTTTGAATAGATTTAAATAAAAAAATATCAACATGATTCCTGACCTCAAAAATCAGCAATTAAGGCAAAGCATTGTGGACGTGAGGAACAGTTCTGAGTAGTAACAGATCCAAATGAGATAAGGTCAGAGGGGGGTCACCGTTTTCTGGGCACCCAAAGAAAAAGACATTCTAAGAACATCCTCAGTCCCTCATGTTACCTGGGTAGGAAGTACATAGGTCAATAGGTAGATAGATGATAAATGATAGATAGATAGATAGGTAGATAGATAGAAAAGAAGGATAGATGAAAGATGATAGATTATTGGATGGATGAATGATGGATGGATGGATACAAAGTTAAAATTAATAGATTCTCTACAATATGGCAGTTTGTACACAGAAGTCACTTGGCTTCATATGTGAATTTACCCAGCCCCTTAATATTTCGTGTCATCTAGTAATAGCAGCTGAACACAATTCAGTAACACAGCTCATTGCAGGAAGTTGCAGAGAACACTATATACCCAAGGAAACAAGCACTGTCTTGGAAGTGCTTGGTGGGGGGTTTTCCTCATTTTGCGCATTTTGTGCAAAGCCTGAAACTATGTCTCAGCCTGCAAGTTAACTCTCTTCCTTTATTTC
>CM052545.1:15866926-15877442 GCA_028533065.1 Trachops cirrhosus | reverse complement strand
GGCCTAATAGCTCACGTTTTTATGAAACGGAAGGAAAAATAATTGCCCGAGCATAAAGGGAAAAAATGGAGCAGTTGGTGGTTCAAGGAGAATGGTGCAGAAATAGGCTGCTGGAAAGAATGAGGAAGTTGACTTGGAACCCATTGTGTCTGGGAAAGAAAGACAGTAGGACAGAAAGTTAATGATACAGCTCTTCTTTCACTGAGTAGGTATTCGAAAGTAATATACAGCCATTTTTGTACACCAATGTAACCAATGATAGAAGTATCCTCTTAACACCACTTTTAATCTATTATGAAGATGAGAATCAAAAGAACTCCATGTATAGAATAATAATCTCTCTCTCAAAGCAGAATACTTCAAAATGGGGATCTAAGAACATCAGTTGCTCCCAACAAATGAATCTGATTCTCTTATAAATGTAGAGAATCAGATTCAATTTACTGATCACCTGCAATTCCATTATCTATGGATAGATGCTAAAAGCATTGATCTGAATAATCTGAAACAGTAGATATTCCAAACGGATTTAAATTGAGTTTTGAAAAACATAATTATATACATTAAATTTACATTCCTAGTTATCCTCTTTAGGCAAGTATTAAAATTATTTTGAATTCCCCCAGAAAATACTCAGTGTTAACAGGTATAGAAGATGAGTAGAGTTTAGAAAGAATCCAAACAGAGGTTAACAGTTAGCAACAAATAATAAAGAAAATAAATCTTCTCAATTCTATTGAGACAGATTTCTAAGTTATTTTTTCAATTACAAAATAATTGATACACAAATTATCCCTAAATTTTTAGGAGCAAAGCTGTTCCCATCACAAACCTATCTCCTGCTCACCTGAGCCTAATCTGAACTTAAACCCCAAATGAATTGCTTCCAATATCCAGGCTTACCTAAACTATTTCTCAATAATAAATAGTTCCACCACGTGTGTGTGTTGGATGAAGATGTAACCGCGACAGGTGGCTGACTCTAATCTAATTAATACCCGCTTACTTCTGTCATCTACTCACTAATTTATTCAATCTCAGTAATCATTCAAGTACTGAGAACTTACTCTGTGTCAGGGACTGAGTTAATTGCTGACATTACACAGATCAACAACAGAGATGAACCGAGTAAATCACCAATTAAAACTGGTTGTATGAGATATGAGGTATGCTAGTTGTATACTGTAAGGGAAAGCAGTGGTCTACCCACCTGAGTCTTGTATTACCTTATGAATACTTCCCAAGGAAGATGGCCTTTGAGTTATTGAAGAATAAGTAAGAGTGGACCAGGCGAAGAAAGAAACGGATCAGGAAGGATAACCTTGGGATCCATTTGGAAGAGGTGAGAAATGTCATGGCGAGTTCAAGAAAGCACTTTCCTCTGATGGAGCACAGCGGACAGGTCCTGGAGAGATCTGTATTCCAAGGGAAGGAGGTAGATCAGATCCTGAAGGTTATAGAGATTTGTTGATGGATATGATATGATGAAATTCATGTTTTAGGGCCAGTGCTCTAGATGGAATGGGGGAGTTTGGGAAAAGCTTGAAAGCATGGAGATGAGCTGAGGAGTCTGATGGAGACAGATGGAGTGGAACTGGAGGAGATGAAATCAAGAAATATTAAATGGGCCAAACCCCTGACTTAGTGACTAAGGGAAAAGGGACAATAATTAGAGGGAAAGTAGCGCCTAAGCTAATTCTCCAGTTTCCAGTATGGACAGTGAATGCACCTTGATATTACCACTCACTAAGTTAAACATTGCAGTAGGAGAAAAAGGTTTGGGCAGACCAAAGAGTTCTGATTTGGGAGTTCTGATTTGGACAGGATGAGTTCTGAACGCCTACAAGGATAGCATTCTAGAGATAATCAAGGAGTCGATTAATTAAATAGATCTGTCACGTGGGAAACAGGTGAAAGTTGGACATTTATTTTAGATTGTGAATCACCACAACATGGGTGAATGTGGATAAAGGTATGCCCTGTAGAGAGTGGAACAAAAAGAATAAGAGAAAAGAAAAAGCAACAACAGAGACCAGTATCCATTATGCAAACTAAAAGACAGTGAGTATCCTGCTTAGGCTGGATGGGCTGAGGTAGTGTTCAACCTTTCTTTATCCCGATCAACTCACCCTGATTATTCAGTCAAAACAAATACTAAATTTTTATTGTTTTCCTTGATAATGTTTCCTAATCTCTAATTTTAAGTAAATATTACCTTTTAAAAATAGCTCCTAAGTGATAATATTTGCTTACTTTTTTGATTTTAAGAACCTGAATCAATCTACAGATTATTTAATATTTATGTTCTTTAACATTCATTGACAGAGGAGAGGGAAGTTGATCATTGTGGAACAGTTTATGATAGATTACAAATAAATGTCGACAAATCCCTCCTATTTCTGTAAGAACACCTTAGTCAGTGTGGCTTCTCTGCTGCTCCCAACAGAGGGAGAACTTTTACTCCACTCCTTGAATCTTGAGGTTTTGTTTTTACTTGGTGTGGTCCAATGGCCATCAGCAACATGAAGACAGGCAGAGACTAGCACCGGGACCGGACTTGGAGGCTTGCCCTCTCTTGCTCCTTGGAAACCTCCCGCCACCATGTGCAGAAGTCCAGGTCAGCCGACCCGAGAATGAGAGGCCACCTGGCACAAAACCCAGCCATGCAAAGGAATCGTCCTAGACCCACTGCCTCGGCTGAGCTGTTAGCTCTATAGAGATCAACAACGCTGCCTCAAAATACAAGAGCCACCCAAGTGACCAAGAAAACTAAGCAAATAAAATCCTTTTTGTCACAAAGTTTGGGGACAATTTGTTAAGCAGCAATAGATAGCTGACATCACCAGCTTGTACAGTTGAATAGAAATCATTTAATTTGATTTAAATAACTTCTAAATTATAACCTCTGGTATAGACAGAGAGCCCTGCACCAGGCACCACTTCTGTGGCTTTAACCAGAAAAACATTATCCACTTAAGCAGGTTTTAACTCTAAAACATAACTCACAGACATATCTTAAGTCATGAAAATTAAATATTTAGTGAATATTAAATCCCTGAATTGTAATCAGAGTTAATAGTTTGTATTAAGTCTGAGTTGAAAAACAAGCAGCTCTAACAAGTTTTCTAACAAGCTACACATTTTTAAGTTTCACAATTGTAATGAACACACAATCAGTTTTTTATCCAAATAGTACACCGATACTTATTACTGGCCTTTTATTATATTTTTATTTAAAATCTAATAGATATTGTAAAACCTATTTTGAGAAGGAGCCCATAGATGCTCCTCATAAAAGCTAGGATCAAATTATTTTATAATGCATACTAATTTTGCCACAAACATTTAACAGAATTTTTCTAGAGTACCAATCTCATAATATAAAACTAGTTTTCTTAGGGTAATTATGAGCAAAATTTATGAATTATTCACCTTGGTATTGCTCATAATCCCTCCAGTTTAGGAGGTACTTGATATGTATTTGTTGAATGAGCGAGTGAATGAATTATTGAGTGAGTGAATGATTAATGAGCCAATTGCATTGTTTCAGGCTTTATGATATGTGGTGGTTGTACTTCAGGAGATGTGATCTGACCCATGATATAACTGACTCAATATAATGAATGAGTCATTTCATAACAAGGTTCTACCGGTATTATACTCATAGATGAAACCAGGGGTGACTCTGAATGAATCATCTCAACTAAGATCCCTCTACATAGGTGAGATTTGACAGTTTCTACCTGGTGTCTATAATGAACCGTAGTCTTTTTGAAAGAGAACAACATCAGCCAATCTAACTTCCACCTCCTTTATAAGTTGTGTTTATAGATACAGACATAGATATTATCAAATGCATATTTACCTTTATATTTAGAGATAATACCGGTGGTGGTGATTGTTATCTGAGTGAATGGGTGTGGCTGAAAAACCCTTTCCGTGACCAAACTGTCCTTCCCACACTGTACACACATAAGACTAGTCTACGGTTGACAACTGCAGCCCTGTTTGCACAGCCCACAGCTCTCTGTGACTTCATCACTTAAAACTGTCCTCTACCCAAGGCCAGTATTCAGAAATAGCTATGCCCCCAATGAATGCAAGTAAAGGTGTTCTGCCTGTTAGCACTTGGAATTCCAGAATTGCACTGAATCATGAAGTTTTCCTCTGTGGGATTTTTGTAGTTTCTCTTCTGCTCACTCTGTTTTTGCTTGCCATCCTGCAGCTTAGTGAATGGAGTCATGTGAGTCTCCTGTCCTCATACATTCCTCACACCTGCCCAGTCTCAGAGCCTCATGCTTCTGTAATGTGTATGTATAATGTGTTATATATATGACATATATTACATGTATGTGTGTTGTATGTGATATGTGTGTTGGATATTATACATATATGTTATATGTGCATATACTGGCTAAGTTTAGGTCCTCCCTGTCTTATTTAAAGTTAAATATCACTCACGTGCTCACTTCGGCAGCACATATACTAAAGTTAAATATCACTCAGGAGAGGAACTGATGAACCAACCTATTCAAGAAATGTTTTATTTGTTTACTTACTGCTTATTTATTGAAGCACTAGGCACTGTTCTAGGTGCCAGAAATATAGCAGTAAATAGAGTCACAGCCACAATGGAGCTTTTACTATAGGAATTCACATATCTCTTCCCACTTCAGAGCAGAGATAGCAGCTTTTCTTTAATATCACTTAGACATTTGCTTTGTACCTAATAAGGGCTTAATAAATGCTGTAAGACAGGTCTCAATTCTTGAAAACCTCAGTTTATGCTGCAGTCAGAATATATATGTTTATTCATGTGTGCATATGTACGTGTGTGTACCGTGTGTGTGTGTAAACATGCTTGTGTGCGCACGCACACACATCTGCCAGTGAACTTGGAGAACCCCAGACTTCTGATTGATTCCACTTTCTACTCGTACTTATTGGATATCCTGCATCTCCATACTGTCCAGGTAACAAAAAGCATGATGGCTTTTTAGGTCACTTTTTTTTTTTAAAGATTTTATTTATTTATTTTTAGAGAGGGGAAGGGAGAGAGAAGGAGAGAGAGAGAAACATCAATGTGTGGTTGCCTCTCATGTGGTCCCCACTGGGGACCTGGCCCACAACCCAGGCATGTGCCCTGACTGGGAATCAAACCTGCGATGCTTTGGTTCGCAACCCATGCTCAATCCACTGAGCTACGCCAGCCAGGGCTTTTAGGTCACTTTTGATCATCAAAATAACTTACTGGATGCTTTGCTTCCTCTCTACAAGATGGGATATGATTTTGTTCTTCCCAGAATTATAACAAGCCAGTGATCCTATATTTATTCTGCCAGGCTTCCCATGTGTTCTATTACCATTCATCTGAGTGCCCCAACTATATTCTAAGTGGGCAGATATGGGTTCATAGCATAATATCATTCGTTTCCTTATTTTCTGTGCCCCATAGGCTCAAGCATCTTAAAGAATTGTTGGTTGGCTGGTTATTTATTCCCAAGACTATACATAGTTTTGAAATCCCCAAAAGAGTTATTGATATGTCCCCACTACAAAAGTTCTTTGATAAATCCTACCTACCCAACTTTGTACTGCTTACTCAGTATAAATGATCTCCCCAAAAGGCCTTACTGGCTGTATTTCTACATTTGAATTCAAAGGGTTAAATATTTTATTACCCAAGTTTCATTTCCCTTTGGATATTTATAAATACCATGAATTTCCTAGCCTTTACCTTCTATATAATCTAAGGCAAAGTTGGAGTGTGGAGGAGAAAATGAAAAAACCTATTAGTAAATACTAAATATACTCCTAGAGAACTAAGATTATGATGGAACAATTAAAAAGCAAGTGTTTATTTTGTACCTCCTACATTCATAGCAATATGTTAATTCCTATGTAAAGGAAAAAATTATCACTCCCCCAAGGATCCCTGAGATTTTAATGAAGAGAAAAGACCAAATAATAAAATACATGGCCAACAGCAAAATGGCATTTTATACTATTTTAGCAAAATCACAAAGATCATTAAAAAGGCAAAATTAACAGCTAATTGAACAGTTTCACTAATTAGCACTAACAGAGTCCAGAGACAAAAAAGTAGTGAGTAGTCCAGGCGCTCATGCAAATCACATACTCCCAGAAGAGGGGTCATATTTATGCAGTGCACCTGGGGCGTGGGGCCCTCTGGTTGTGTGCAACAATATGAGGCATTTAGGCAGGAACCAGCCTAAAAGTGATGGCTGGTAAGGAATGGGTGAACATTTGTCACACCATCCAGGAACTTTTGAACACCCTCCCTAGGTGGAAGAATCTGTGCCTGCTCAACATAGAAGCTAGAAAATTGCTTCCCTGGCTTCCCTGGAAGCTGGGATATGGACAGGTGACCTGGGCATCTCCAGTGCACCTCATATTCGAGACAAGAGTTGGTAGAGGGCAGAATGACTGAGAAGGTGCAGTGTTCAGCTGATGCCGGTAAGGGCAACAAAGACAGTCAGCCTTCAGAGGCCACCATGACAGTTGTCATAGCTGTAGCATTTCCTGCAACCTTCAGAGCCTCCACCTGGCAGCACAGTACCCAGCGGGGCAGGGCAGCGGTGCAACTTGGAGATTGTTCCCTGGCTGTAAGGCCGCCATGCTTGATTGTCTGCCCATTGCTGAGATTCTATGATGTCAGGTTTATTCTTTTATAAATTCTGCTTAAAGCAGGTCTGATGAGTGCTGTTTTTTTTAATCTACAAACCTTAACAGAGACCCAACTGATGGGAGCAGAATGTGCCTCTTGAGTTAGTATTTGTCTAGAAAAAAAATGTATACTAGTAAAAAGTACTAAGTTCAGAACAAGTTCTGGAAAAATAGGGAGAAAAGTGGCAAAAAGAGATATAGAGAGCATAATACATTTGATGTAATGGTATAATCTGCAAAATGCCATCAATGCTGGTTATTTGACAGGAGAGTGCAGCCCCCTTGTGTCCAGCTGCACTGTCCCCTTCCTCTATACTCCTCTGTGACCTGGGCGGCTGCTGGCTGCCCTCTGCCCTCTGCATTGTTGGGTCCCGTGCTTTCCGCATTTCAGTGGGGTCTGCCACTGAGGAGCATCATGAGGCAGGAGTGTGCAATCAGACAAGTCCGTCCTCTTGGCTCCTTCCCTAGGAGGTCAGGTGGACTGAAACCTACCTTGACCAGAGGGCTGTGCTCTTCAGGCATGCTGATTCTCACCACATCCTTTCTCTGAGTATCTTTTCTTTGCTCTTAAAACAGAGATGGTAATGGAACTCCAAAGCTCCTAGGCCCCAAGTAGTACCTATCCTCTCAGGATCCCTGCACTCCAGCACAAGTCTGCAGATAGTTCCTCTATCAACTCTCCCCATTTACCCAACTGAGCGTGCTGTCACTTTCCCTCGGGGGCCCTGGCTAATCAAGGAATGTATATTATTTCCATGCATGTGTCTTATAAAACCATAAAGCTCTATGTGGAGAAGATGAACACAACATTCAGCAGAGTGGTTAACCCGAGGGGTTGGGGAGAGAGAGTAATCTCCTGTTATATGGGAGAATAGTAAACAGGAGATGCAGATGTGCTAACTACATATGTAATTTATATCATATGAAGGTTTATTCTTAAGCGGGATCAGAAGAACATGAATGTTTTTATAGCATTTTTTAAAATTAGTATTTTATTGCAGTGACCTTGGTTAAGGAAATTATATAGGTTCCAGGAGTACAGTTCTATAATATATCATCTGTATATTCTATTGTAGTGTTCACCACCCAAAGTCCAGTCTCCTCCCATCACTATTTATCCCCCCTTTCCCCTCTCGTACCTCCCACACCCTTTTCCCTCTGACAATCACCATACTGTTGTGTGTATCTGTGAGGGGTTTTTGCTTAATGTATTCACCTTTTCACCAAGTACCTTATTAAAGTCCATAATTTAGCAATAATTTTTCACTCTATTAAGGATATCTTTTAGTGAGTAAAAGTCCTAACTTTATAATATAGTTTAATTTATCAAGCTTTTCTTTTGTGGTTAGAGCTTTTTAAATATTATTTTAGAAATCTTTGCCAACCAAAGTGGCAACATAGGACATGCCAGACTCTGTCCCCCCACAGAGAGAAGCTGTGTACTTACACAGCTATCCACAAGCAAAAACTCACAGGAACAAAGAGCAGAGTGGTGGTTACCAGGAGCTGGTGGGAAGGGGGAGGGAAATGGGAAGGTGTTGGCCAAGGGTACGAACTTCGGTCATGAGGTGAATAAATTCTGGGGAATCGAAGGTGCAGCATGGTGATTGTAGTTACTAATACTGTATTATATACTTATGAGTTGCTAAGAGGATAAATCTTAAATATTATTGCCACAGAAGCGAAATGGTGAGTATGCAAAGTGATGGAGGCAGTAGCTAACACTGCCATGGTAATCATATTGTAATATGTAAGTGTATCAAAGCATCGCATTATGCTTGCACAATGTTTTATGCCAATTACAACTCAGTAAAGCTGGGGGTAAGAAATATTTAAGAATATCTTAATCATTCAGTATTGTTTTGCATACAACATAGCGTTTAGACAATCATATATTTTACAAAGTGACCCTCCATATCTACCACATTAAACTTCTTAAAACATTAAACAACTGATTCCTTCCTCCCTTTCCTTCCTTTCCTTTCCTTTCCTTCCTTTTCTTTCCTTTCCTTTCCTTTCCTTTTCTTTCCTTCCCTTTCCTTTGCTTTCCTATTTCTTTCTTTTGAATTGAATAAGAATTGAAACCAAAGATTAAAAGTATTACATTCCTTAACCCACCACACTGTCTACCCCTTTGGGCACCTTTAAGAAGCCTTCAGCAGTTTCTTCGAACTGAAACTTGTCATACAGGTTCTCAGCCTAAGCACAACATCGTTATTTGTATTTTTGTAACTTGAAAATAATTCCTTATATTTTATATTTTTAACTTTGCAGAACTCGTTTGTCTCTGTTCTGTTTTAGCCTTGATTTGCTATAGATGGATGACCAACACCACTCTTTTAAAGTCATGCAAAATGTATGTAGCAGACTTGAAGCAGTGAGTGAAATTTTGTGACATGGGTCAACAAAATTGAGCAGATATTCATGCATCCAGATTTACTTTAGCACATTAGGCACCATTTTAACTTCCCCTCACATAGAATTTTGAAACTGAAAAGCAGAAACGTGAACGCTAGTCCAGTTTGAGGGGCAGCGGTACCCAGAAGAGTGACATGGCGCGTGTGCCGCGGTTGTGCAGTTAATCACCAACGGACCCAGCACCTGAGCCCGAGGCTGCCGGAGGACCACCAGGTCAGCTGTCATTCCACCTTGTCAGGTCGCCTCTCCAAATGCAGTTTCCAGATGAACACAGAACTAGGTGCTTCCTCCCAGTCCTGAAATAAACTTCATTCTTTGAGTTTTTCTTCGGTCATCATTCTTTTTATCTGGAGATGGGAAGGAGGGGAGGATGTTTTGATTCTGTCTCTCTTTCTCGGGTTCTACCTTTCTTTCATCTGTGGGCCTTTGCTACAGTTGCCCCACTGAAATGGTAAACAAACCTCCAGGTTCTTATCTGCTGTCATCAAAGAAGCGGAGAAAAAACATAGTTTCTTGCACTTATGAAGCAGGTTTCCTTCCTGGTAGGCATAAGCCATCAGTTCTTATGAAAGTAGCTGCATCAAGAAATCTGTACAATTTTTTAAGGACTGGGCATAGTGGTAGTGCATGGAATGAGGCTGAGTTCTCATGGTTCAACCTTTCTAACTGTGTAACTTCACTCTCAGAGGAAGAATAACTTGCTTTTTACTATCTTCTTAGTCAACTCTGAATCCCATCCCCTTGACTCTTGGCAGATTAACTTAGTTGTCATGTCCTACTGCATTTATTTCTAAACTCTCTCCCTTGTGACTTACCTTTGAGAGTAGAGTTTCAGGAGCATTAGCCTAATTCCGATGCTAATCAATGCTTTGAGACTTGACTCTTCTACTGACCTCCAAATGTCTCCCTCCACCTATAATCTCCTAACTGCAGTCCTTCCAAAATGTCTCCATTTTACTTAAATGTCCTACCACAAAAAAACCTTTGATTGCTGTTCATCACTCCTTTCTGGACACTCTCGATTTCTTTGACTACCAAACCCAACTCCCTCTCTTGAGTCTCCCCCAACCCTTTTACTAATAATCCTTAGTCTCTTTGCAGGTTCCTCTTTGTCTGCCAACTCTTAGATATTGTACCCTCCTCTCTTCTCAATATGCAAGCTCTACTGGCCAAATGCATTTACTCAATCAGCATTGATCTGGTCCTTCGCAAAGCTGCATCCCCAGGCCAGATCTCTCTCTCATACCTTACAGATAAAAAACTAGAGTTACTCTGTCTAGTAAAGAAGCCCTGTTACGTGGAGCTATTCCAATTCAAACTTAAGTAAAATTTAACATAATTTAAAATTCAAGTCCAAGATTTCACCAGGCACATGAGGCTAATGATTACCATATTGGACAGCACAAACAGA
>CM052545.1:15813254-15866426 GCA_028533065.1 Trachops cirrhosus | reverse complement strand
CACACTGCACACCCACACGTGAGACATCACACTGCCCAGCATCCACACACTGCACATGCTCCCGCCCATTGGTAACTCAGCAGCACCCTCAGTCACTGTTGGACATAGGCTCATCATGCTTGTGTCCAAGTAGCTCTTACCTTACATAATAATGGCCCATGTCCCAAGCATAGTGCTGCTGGCTGGCAATTCAGACATGCCAAAGAGAAGCCTTCAGTGTATGTATGCACAGGGAAAAACAACATACATGTGTTTCAGTGCCATCCAGAGCTTCAGGCACCCACTGAGGGTCTTGGAATGTATCCCCCATGGATAAGTGGACATTATTGTACAGTCATACTGAGGGTTGGGGTTTCAACCTATGAATTTGAGGAAGGACAGGATTTAGTCCATAACGTACAACAAAAACCAAATCATGGACGTAATAACCTCATTGAAAGAAACTTCCCTTTATGTTCCAGAGCATTCTTTCAACACTTCTGAGAAAATAAACTAGGTAAAGTATAAAATGCAGCTATCATGAATATTACTCCACTTCTCAAGTTTAAGAAATGCCACATTTCTTATTTTTCTAAATAATATTTCATCTAACCAACAGGCTGTAGGAAAATCAACTTTGGTTATTATTTGGGCTTTATCACCTCTCCTTAATCCAGATCCAATGTGAATCCTGAAAGTTTCACTTGGCTGAGAACATCTGGAGAAGCCCAGTGCTTTTCAGCCCATAGTGGTCACTGTCACTGGCAGGCTGCTCATTGTCCGAGCCACGTGGTGGCTCTGGAGTGGAGATGTGGGGTTGTGCTTTGCTGAGTCTGGGAACCCGTCACCCCGGGTCCTACCTCTCTAGGGTCACATGACAGAGGGAACAGGGCAGAGATTACTACTATTCTTCAAGCCCCCAAACACCTGCTCTTCTCCCCTTCTCAGATCCAGGGAAGATCTCTGCCTTCCCGCCCAGCTCTTCTGTCTCCCTCTTCATTTACTCCTCTGGGAGAGTCTCCCTTCAGTGGGGTTTAGAAATGCAGTCCTGTCTTTACATCAGTCATTTTTTCCTTACTATTACAAAAATAAAAAAAAAACAAAAGGCTGTCTTGTAGGCTGACTTATTTAGTAGAGATGACAGCTGAAGTCTACATAATCCAGGAAAATAAAAAGTTCCACATTTGTCTCATCATAGCAACCAGGAGGAGAGCATGAAGCCTTTCTAAGAGACAATGAGAGATGTCATAAATGAAACAGATAAAGAAATTTAATGTGTTTCATTACAGGCTCTTTAAATGTCTTTGAAGCTATGTTTTCCTTTCTTCATCTGCCCTGCATTCTAAGTTTCTTAGGAGTGTCAAGTGAGCCTTCATTCTCTTTCGTGGCAGAGAGAGAGAGAGCGGACGGGGGAAGAGGTGTGACCCTAGCCACCAGCACATCCTTCCCCATTCCATAAAACTCTCTTGTTCTACTCAGATCCAAAGCTCTGCAGAATTTGCTCACTTGGGGAAATCTCCACAGCCCAGGGGCCACTCTGGGGTCAGACAAATTCTGCAGATGTGTTGCTAAGGATTTGGATGGGCAGAATATAAATAATGAGTCTGAAAATGTTTCCCAGCTAAGACACCAGGTGAACAATTATACTAGTTGGATATTTTACTTATTTCTGATAGCCAGCTTCCAATATTTGAACAGGTTGAATAAGATTAAATTTTGATATTACTTAGGATTTCTACATTTCGAATTTTATAATAAAGAGATATTTTGCATAATTATTTTTGTAAAATTAAATACAATATAAACCAGATGTCATAACTCTTAAAAATTTGTCATGTAAAAAATATTATCACTAAATGTTCCCATATTAAGCTTCTTTTGTCTAAGACATACTTTGTCATATTTTTAAAAAGAAGTAAAGTCTGAAATAATATGAGTTCTGAGATTTACTTCAAAATAATCCAGAGCTAGAGGAAAAATAAAATAAGATTGACTGTGGGATGTTAATTTCAGAAACTTTGTAATAATTATATGAGGCTTCATTATATAATTCTCTCTACTTTTGTATATATTTTAAATACTCAAGGATAAAAAGTTGAAAACAGGAAGAAAAATCCAAAAGAGAACTTAGTACTTCTTAAGAAAGATAAAGACCAACCAAAAATATCTTTTAGGTCTCTATTAAAATGTTTCCTTTATAGAGACCTTTCCCAACTTCCACGTCTGTGCCATATGCCACAGTGAGAGGGCATATGTCATTTTATATGTCATTCCCTGTTTAGTTTCCCCCGCTGTGTATTTCTTCATCACAAACCCCCACCCCCGAGAAAGGGGGAACCATGACTCTCTAGTTCATCATCTGCTCTCACTGCCTGCCACACGCCGGGCACACTGGGCCCTCCGTGTGTATTTGCTAAATGAGTAAGTCCATTCACCACCCAGTCAACGTGCACAGAGCAGCAGTGAATGACCAGAGGATGGGACAGACACCCGTGAACCCACCCCCCTCCGAAAAGCACCATTGCAATGCCGAGATCCCCCTGTGCATTCTGTTCCATTCCTTCCATCCTCTTGCCACCTACGACCTCCAGAGGCCACCACTATCCCAAAGTTTTTAAAATCTTTGTAGAGTCACACTGCATATGTAGGTAAGCCTAAACAATAAAAATGTGTTGCTTATTTTTAAGCGTTCTGAACTTTATAAAAATAGTAGCATACTGTAAGTATTCTGCAACTCGCACTTTTAACGACACAGTATTTCTGCGCTTCGTCCAGGTATGTAGCTGCAGTTCGCTCGTTTTATACTTTATAGTATTACATTGAACAAACTTACTGCTGTTGATTTATTCATTTTGTTTGCAGCCACTCAACTCCCTAGATTCTGACAGATTTTATTTTCCAAAGATGGTACATCAACATTTTGCACACCACGTGCTCTTTTACTGTATGACTTTGCCACTGCCTTATGAATAAGTGAAGTTTAATTCTCCCGTCCTTGAATGGTGGTGGGCTTGTGACTGCTTCAACCAGTAGAGTATGGCAGAAGTGACACTGTGTGACCTGACCTCTGAGGCCATGTCCTCAGGGTGATGCAAGCTCCTCCTTGTTTCCTAGGAAACTCAGGCTTGGAGCTCTGAGCTGCCATCAAAGAAGTCCAAATGCCCTGAGGTTATCCTGTGGGGAGGAATCCACGTTACATGTAAAGGCCACATGTGGGCACTATAGTTGGCAGTTCTGGACCTCAAGTGAGCACAGTCCAGGGGCCAGACACACAAGTGAAGGGGTCTGGGTGACCCCAGACCCACCCACTGAGGGACCCCCAGGCTTTGACCCGCCAGTCTAGCCAGTCTCGCCCCAGTCCTCATCCTGGGGAGAGACTAGCTAGTCCCCACGAGCCCTATCCAAGTTCCTAATGCATGAGCACAATGAAATGGATGTTGTTTTGAACAGCTAAGTTGGGGGGTAGTAACCGGGACAACCACTTCAGCAACTGTCCCTCCTCTGGGCCTGTATCTGCCTAACAAAAACTTTCTCCTTGTCACTAAGGCTTGTCTAGCTCAGGCCAACCAATGTCTTTTTTTCTGATAACCCACTGTGCTCTGTCTAACCAGATCCACTTGTAATTACTTATCAAAATGTTATAAAACGTATCCTCTAAAACTCTTTCCCTCTGTCCCCACCAATTCCACAGGACTCCCAGAGTCCTGCTCAAGCAGAACCACCCGCTCACCACTCATCTCTTCCTCTGACACTGAACTCCTTTAAAGACCGCTTCACCTCTGAGTACCTTTGTCCAAGCGGCGCTCCTCACCGTGTGGTCCAGGGGGAGCAGCTGGGTCCTTACTGAAAATGCAGATTATGGGCAGCCCCCGAGACACACTGAATCTGGACCTCTGCGTTTGCAGCAAGCCCCCCCCGCCCAGATGTGCCTTAAGCATATTCTAGTTTAACAATCACGAGTCTTACTGGTTTCAGGCAGAAATCCTTTACTCTTGGCCAACTAAAGCAGTGAGAATCCCACCATCCTAGGCCTCTAGAACCTGCTGCTTTTCCCAGGCACACAGAACTCTGACCCAAGGCCATGCAGCAGATGCTCAGGAAGCACAGTAGATCTTGAACTTAAAATGACTAAATCAAAGACTAAATGAGAGGATGTGGGACTTTATTGTCTAGAAATCATGGCAAAAAGATTCTGATTTTCAGATCACTATAGGGGCTAGTGTTGAGACTGAGGAATATGTTTGTAATTTTCAACGATAGTTAAAATACATAATGGTTATATTGATAAACATATATGACTAAATATCATATGACTAGGAATGTGTATTTCAACTACCATGAAACAGTCTCCTGTGGAATTTCTGTCTCATTGTAAGCCCTTATAAACATTCTTTCAATTCCATTTTTCTGTTTCCAAAGTTAGTTGTTTGTATGTTTGTATATACCCTGTCTCACCTTACAGAGGATTCTGCATATTTGTTGCACGTATGTATGGAAACAAATAGAAACAGGTGTCCAGAATGTTTCCATACTCAAGCCAACCATTAGAGGAGCAGAAACAAGGAGCCGTCTACCTTCCAGTCCTATGTATCCGAGATGGTTATCAAATTTGCCTGCTCGTAACAGCATGAAAATATCCAGTGGTGCTTGAATTAAGAGATGTGCTCTTAGCTATAGTCGTGCGAATATTACAAGTTCCTCTTTCTTCACCCCTGTTTATTGTTTGTGTTCTTTTCGTAAGCCACCTCAAAACTTACATGCAGAAGGCAGAAAAAACAAGAAAGGAAAGAGAGGGGGAGAGGGAGGGGCGGGGCTGGGGAGACCTGAAGAGGACTGAGGAGCTCCTGACTAGAGAGTCTCTCTCTGCTTTTGTGGAATGACTGAGTTCTCGGGCCTCAGATATGAGTCTCCAGTCTGTACTGCCAACCTGACACTCTCCTGGCATCACTCTCCCTTATACTCTGCTTTTTCTCAAAAACTTCTTCTAGTAGTTTATAAATGCTTTAAAGTTAGAGATAAAGTATATTTTTGCTAGCGAACCTCAAGATTATGGCAGTTACTACATGTCCTTTAAATTTTCTGTCAGAATTTCTCTCTTATAATGAAGCATAAAATAGCTCATTTTGCAACCATAACATATAAAAATACTATAACAATAGTGAAAATGAATATAATACTGAACAATATACCGATCACATAGAGCATTTCCTTTGATTCTCGTAGCGACCCAATAACAAGCATGAAAAAGAAATTATTATTTTTCTCAGGCATTTTACATGCACCCTCCCTTCTTCCTTAAACACAGTTTAACCTGATATGCACGTGGCTTTATCCCTCAGTCCTCCCACATTTCACTCAGATGTCACCTATGCAGGTCCCTTCATTGACTACCCTAACAAAACAGTGTCCCTCTCCCCACGAGGACTTTTGCCATCTGACAAAATGTGACTTCTGATCATCTTTCGGTATTCAGATGTAAACTCCATGCAGGTGGGGATTTATTTTGTTTGCCCAGTCCCAAAATAGTGCCTAGCACATAGTAGATGCTCAATAAACAAATGAATGCATTATTCCCATTTCATAAATAAGGAGTAGGAGGTTTAAGGGATGTGACTGATGCAGCACGTCTGAAGACTGGCAGATTAAATTCTGGATCACAGGTGTGTTAGCAAGTCACATTATATTCTCAGGACCATTCCTGAGATACTGTACCAACTTCATCTACATGACTGACTTCAAAGCATAAGTTCTAGAAGAACGTGAGATCTGGAGCCTTCTTTTAGCACTTTATGAGTGTTATCAGCAGCAGCAAACAAAATTAAAGTGGCTTACACTTCCTGATGTGGGTAGGATGGTAGGCAAACATCTAAGCTATGGTGTGGGTAGAGCAGTCCGCACCACACAGAAAACTGATGTAGGTTTCCTGGGTGCTCATCTGGCTCACCTGGGCCCTGAACAGCACTTTGGGATCCCTGCCAGAGCACTCTTTGTCAATAAGCACACCGTTATTTCAGTGACAATAATAGCAGCTTGAGAGACCATGCCATGCCATAAAGATAACAAAAGCCATTGGCCCCTCTCTGTGGTGGACCATTTAGCAGTGTGATTGGTAAGTGATGTCGTGTGAGCACTGGAGAGGGGAACAGTCTTTGCAAATGGGTCCATTAACCGCAGCGTTTTGGGCTGCTTATAACATAGCAATAAAGAAGACCTCACATTATTTTAGATAGTACCTTCCCCTGGCTTTTAAAGGTGATTGATACATGTTTAATGCTAAATACAATTTTATTTAACTTAATTCAGAAATAGTAAACTCCCCATTGACTGCCATTCTATCTGTCTATTGACCAGCCTATCCCCTATTTACTAGCACTTTCTAACAGATCCTAAAAGGGAATTTTAAAATTGCAAGAGGCCTAAGGGATCACCCATTAATCGCCCATCATTTTAAACGTGAAGAAACGCAGGCTAAATTGCCTTATCAGTCATACCCAGCCAGGGAGTGGTGCAGTCAGTACTTGAGCCCACAATGCTCTTTCTACGACACACAGTTGGATCACATTTTGCACAGGGTCTGCCATTCCCAAACAATCTGTTAAAGAATCCTGAAATTAATGGCCTCGAAGCTTGGCAATATCGTGAAGTAATTTTGAATGATTTATAAATCATTATAGAAAATATAGATTAAATGATTTTCATTATGCTCTCATGTTCTTTGGATAGTGGTCTAGTTCTGCAAATTATCATGTCTGTCAGTACGAGTTATATATTATAAATATTATCAATGCAAACATTTGGTTAAACAATAAAACCGATTTCCTGACCAACGATATAATTGGTTATATGATATGACCATGTGGTATAATGTTTATTTTTCTTGAATTACAATGTTAGGAACCAATAATGAATCTGAAAGGCATGCACATTGATATAGAATTGCCTCAGCTAATGCCGATTCTGTAATGATTCATTCATTCAGTTTAAAAACATACATACTAACCCACCTCCCCTGCACCTGTGTGGAAGATGTTTACTAGCTACTCACCAAACCAGTTCCCTTGCCCTGCTGGGCACAGCAGCACAGAGGCAACCATGCGAATGAGTTCCGGACACCGGGCTGTGAAAACCAGTGACGTATGCCACAAAGGCCTCCCACAGGTGATCCCCCGTTTACATTCCTCATCACCCAGCCAGACGCAGAGGACCTGACAGAGCAGTCCGAGCCCCAGGAGAGGGCAGAGCCACAAAACAGAAGGACCCTGGGTCCCTGAGTCACCATTTGGAGGAAAGAAATCAGTGTGATGGGCACACAGCAGACAGTCTTAGGAAAGGATTTCAGAAGTTGTTTTTTATCAGAGATGGACACTGAATTACGGTTTGACTCAGAAGAAAAGAAAGCAGAGTCACCTTGGATAGAAGAGGAAGCATGTGCAGAGCTTCAGATGCGAAAACCTGGGGTGAAGGTGCAGAGACAGCAAGTTGTCCAATGCAGCTGGAGCACGGAGCAGAGCGCAGGCAGACCTGTCAACACCGAGGCAAAAATTGGGGTGGGGTCAGGTTATGAAGTACCCTGTGTGCCAAGCAAGCTAGAGGGCAGGCTTTACTGTACAGGCAGTAGAATCCAGAAAAGGCTTTAAAACTGCAGAGTGCCATAAACAAAACTTTACTTTAGAAGGTAAACTGATGAAGGTGGAAAATGACTGGGGAGAGGAAGCAAATGTGAGAGGGAGATAGTTACTGTTAGAGAAGTCTAGGCAAGACACAGTGCAAGGACCGATCTAGGCTGCTCAGAAGAAACTTATGTAAAAACAGGTACAAGAGACCATTCAGAGGAGGCACTTCAAAAGCAGGCATTTCAGAAGCATCAAGTTCAAGTAGCTGTTAGGTGTCAGAAGTTAAAGTAACGTTAACTGAAGTAGGGAATGCAAGAAAAGATTCAGATTAGAAGAAAAGATGATGAATTTGCTTTTCAGCATGTTGAATTCAAAGTCCAAATTAAAGAAGCCACCCAGTGTGCAGTCTGCATCTACATATGCAGAACTCAGAAAAAATTCTAAATTGGAATTATAAACTTGGGAGTTGGCAACAGAGATGATGGTTAAGCCATGGGAGTGGATGAAATCTGCCAAGTGTATAGAGGGAAGGGAAAAGGGAGGAGAAAGGATTTCACTGGATACGTGAAAGAGTGGTTATAAAGGAGTATAAAAAGCATCAAGGGGAGAATATCATGGAAACCAGGGGAGGAGAGACTTTAAGACTCCCACCCACGCAGAAGAGTTAAGACCAGACTGTCAGGGAAACAAGATATGTTAACTAGCCACAGAGTAGGATTATGGAGCCTGGAACCATGTCAGACACTGTGGGCATGTTCCAATGATTTGCCAGAGAATACAAATCTGTCATCAGATTTGAGTGAAAAATTCTGGCTGGCAATCAGAGATGCAGCAAAAGGTCAAATATCAAGTAAATGCAGAACCAGGGAGGTGGAGGAGCAAGACTGGAAAAAGGCAAGAAGAGGTCCAGGATTTTTGCCAGAGCGACTTCTTACCAGGTTCTGGCCAGATGGTAGACTGGGTCAGAATAAACACAAGTGGTGGCCAGTTGCTTCCAATAAGAGGCCTGAAGGGCCACTGGGGGTTGGTGATTAGCTGTTCAAGCAACTTGGTTAGTTTTGGGAGGCAGATGCCACATTGCAGTAGTGTGAAGGAGATGTAGATGTCTTCTCAAAATTGGTGAACATTAATGAAATGTTGTGGTGGAAGGTTAAGGAATAGTCAGAGCAAATAGGAAACCTGTATCAGATATTGCTAGGCTGAAGGTAAGAGTCTATTGGGGAAGGAGATATGGAAGACTAAAAGAGAGTATCATTTAAGAAATCAAAGTGGAAGTCACAGGAGATGAGACCGAAGTACCTATGGAGAAGCTAGCTGTGCAAATTATGTCTTATCTTGCTTTATCATGCCTTTTGTTAAAAAAAGAGAAATATGGATAAAGTATAGACGAATGGTGAGGAATATTGGAGTAGTCCATAACTGATAGCCTTTATTTTTTTAGTGAAGGAAGATTGAGGCACCCCGTGAGGAGCAGGGAAAAGCCCATGGAGAGAGCAAAGTTTGTGAATGGTAGCTGCAGAGATGGAAGGCTGCCTGGGCGTGTAAGAAATTCGATTTGCACTGCAGACCCAGCTCAGGCAGGGAGTCAGGAGGAGATAGGACATTCTCTCACAGTGACGAGAGCCAGAGGTCTCAAAACAGGGGCATGCAATAAGTAAAACCTATTTTGCCTGGTGGAAGCAAAGGACAGAAAATGAGATGAGCATATTCTAAAAGAGATGATGAGTGTGTGATGAACAGAACTCATGAGTCCACCCTGTGCTGCTTCTGGGCAAAGGTAATGGCCTATCACAATTTCAACCCCAGTGCCCAACACGTAAAGAGCATTCCATAACGTGGAATGAATGAATGAGTGAGCACATACTTGAAATTCAGGCTGGTTATGGGGGAAATGGAGTGGGAGGATGTTAATATACTGAAAGACTAGGAAGGAGTTGAGAAGCGAAAGTGTGTGATGAGGCAGAAGAACAGGTTTTGTGGCAGAGGGTTTAAGAAGAGAGAGAATACAAGGTTGTGGGCAGACAGAGTCATTTCAAAACTCAGATTCTCAGAGGAGCAGTTTTAGGTTATTAAAAGGTCCCCAACGTGCTCCTGTAAGTGGGGTTGGTACAGTGGAACGGAGGTGAGTTTCAGTTCAGGGCAGGCTGCTAGCTGGCTCATTAGTGCATCGTGTTCAGGGGGTTGCTGAAGATGAGAGCAGAGGCTGGGTGCAGAGAGACTGAGAGCCACGTCTCAAAGGCCTTCAGGATTAAGAAGAAACAAGAACCCGTATATCTCAATGAGATAACAATGGCTCACTCAACCACTCAGAATTCTTGTGACAATCAAATAAAAGAATAATTGTACAAATGTTTTTTGCTGGGAAGTAAGAGATACAAGTGGGCAGCATGTCCTTCAAAAGAGGAGCGATTATTAAGTGAAAACTATACAAAATTGTCAGGAAGAAGTTCCAGGGAGCCAAAATAATCCTGAGTCCTATTCAAAAAAAGCCAAAATACAGGAGCACCTAGCGTGTTGTGGGGGAAGCAGTGTCATTAGAAATAAATCTGGGATTCAATAAAGGGAAACAGGAAGAGAAAATGACTTTAGCTGCTAATTGGGTGCAAAGATCTGGGAGCTTTCATCTACATCATCTTGAGTTGTTATAGCAGCCATGCAAGGTAGGTATCATTACACCTGATTACAAATGAGGGTAAACGGACTGTGGGTCAGGAACTTTCCTTGGGCTGCCCAGTCATTAAACAGAGTGGTCGGGATTTGAACCCAGCCCAGGCAAATCGAATCTTTTTTTTTTCCCACTCAACTACATTACATTACAACATGATACATTCAGTTCTGTACAGAGTAACTGAGACTATAACTCATTGGAATGATACACGAAGAGCTAATAGAGGACAGAGGCCATAGACGCCGGGGGAACCTTGTGTTCAAGCTGAGACACGGATGCTCAGCGGTCATGGGGTCTGTATAAAGTCCATTCCCACCAGTATGGAAGTAAACTGACTGCTTTCATTTTTTTCATTTTTTAAAATTTACACGAACAGTTAAGTAGTCATCTTGCCAGTTTAACAAGTGCCCTGGAGGAATCAGTTACAAATTCCTATCTCAGAGGACTCACATATGTACATTTAACAGCTTGGACTAACTTACTAATTCGTCTAATCAGCCTGCCATATTATTAGCCCATTTCCCTAAATCTTGTTACAATTCACATATTAAAAAGGCAATGTCTTCCTATTATCTTTCTGCAGAATTAGAGGAAAAACTAGAAAAACATTCTTTTAGATCATCGGTCATAATTTTAATGTATTTTATGGAGGAAAATAATTAAATTGTGTCCTTAAAGTATTTAGGGTATTTGAAAACTGCCCTTTCAAGCATTTTGGGTGTTATTTTTATAATCTGGTTTATGCCATTCATTTCCTTGACAAATCCTTTCTTTATATATAGCACAGAAATATACATTAGCCAGGTCCCAAATGGCTCATCAAAAATTCTGAGTTAGGGAATTCAGAATAAAGAGAAGTGTTATTTGGTGTAAATGCTGTGAAGCAGGAGCAGCTTTCACAGCCAGAGATCTGTAGATGCGCAAAGACTATTACGTAACGCAAATAAGACTTGGCAGGCTTGGGGTGGGTAGTAGCTGCCTCTCTCACTTCTTGCCCTACGTGCACTTAGGTCTGCTCCTCAATCTCTCCTCCCTTCCCCCAATAACTCCAAAAGTATTGCCAAGGTTTATGGGGAAACTCACATCCCATACGGAAGAAACTTCGCCAGGTTCCTCCTGTGGACTTGTCTAGTGACATCCCCCCTCTCTGTCCTTACGTGTCCTCTCAAAACCCTCTCTGTTGTCCCTGGCAATTCAGCTCTCCTTAACCATTCTTTAGAATGCAGGGAGAGATGCAATTTTTTAAAATTGCCTTTTCACACAAAGAAGTTATATATACCTAAGTCCTCATTTTACTACCAAAAACTATCAACTAAAGAAGGTCCATGTAGCAGAACTAGGAATAGAATAGGGGTCTTCATATGTTGTTGCTTTGTTCACCACCCCATTTGGTAACCTCCAAAGTTCCTTCTAACTTTAACATTTTATCTTTTGCCTGCTCTGTGGCTTGTGATGAATTTGGGCATTGATATATAATGGCCTAAATAAAATTACAATAATGTGAAGGGTTTGGAATGAGGAAGGAGCACTTCATGTCTCCACTTTGATAGAATAGTTCTTGACTGATGAAAAATGCCCAGCTACAAAGAAGAATTAATGACCCTGCATCATATCATGTATATATGCATGGCTATCTGTACACAAACCAGCTTTATTGTTTGGTTTTTAGTAGGTACGTAGGTCTTGTTAGGATCATCTCTTTTTGGTTTTTAACTTTAAACTATTTGATATATAAAGCATGCCGATTATTCAAACACAAACACATTTTTATATGGTTCTATAAATGTAAGAAATATAAATGTGTTTTATATGATGAATAATGTTTTGAAAGTTGCTGAAAGGCAGTGACTACCTGATTTGTGTACAACCTTGCAAAATGCAATACATCAACAGTTTAAAGACGATAATTCATATAGAGATGTGGCTTAATGTGTTTATGTCTTAGGTCCTGAATTTATTGACTCAATTTTCAGATGCTATACTTCTAATTGAGAACAGTGGGGTATTAGCAAGTGACAATATATTTGTAACAGCTAGCTATTTATTTAGCTCATTGTGATTTAATCGGAATTCAGCTGGGCAGTTGTTCTGACCTCAGTTGGGATCTGTCATGAGTCTGTGGTCTGCTCTCCATCAGCTTCAAGTCAGATCTGGAGCTTCAGGTCAGGTCTTGACCTTGGCAGGGCTCTCTCACACCTGGGACCACTGTTGGGACAACTGGGCTGACCTAGTTCTGGTGCTTCTGGTGTCTCATCTCTTGTTTACCTGATAGAGGAAGGGGTCCCAAGAGAGAAAAGCTTGCAAAGTTTCTTAAGTCCTAGGCTCGGCGCTGGCACACCGTCACTTCTGCCACATTATACTGGTCAAGTCACTAGCTGAGTGCCAATTAAAGGGGTGGGGATAGGGACTCTACCTCTTGATGCACGTAGCTGCAAAATCACATTGTCAAGTGGATGGATACAGGGGAGTATGACAATGAGACAGTCAGGCCACAGTAAGGGCTCAGTGTAGTGTTTGACTCCATTAAAAAAATGTTTAGCTAAGTAATTCAATAAATGTAAATGACCCCACTACCCTAGGATTACCTGAATTAACTAGGTGAACCAGACTAAGTAAATTCTTCACCCCTATTAAAGTGAATTAATTCTTCACTCTTATTTTATATATTCTGAAATTTATAAATATATGTACATACAAATGTATACACTCTAATATTATTCACTCCTATTTTATAAACACAATACAGAGTTGAAATCTTAGAGAAAATGTACGTGGTCATTTAAATTCCCATTTCCTTAGACTTTGGGCAGCTGGGCATTTCACAATAGCCTGTGGGTTGTTTTATGATTTCCTGAAGGCAGCACAGAGAGAGCAGCCACAGTGTGTGATATGATGTGAATTCAGTACTACATATTTCTACGTAGACAGCCTCCTGAGAATCACCCAGCCTCTGCTGGGATGGTGGTTCAATCATCTTTATCAACTAGAGGTTGAAAGAATTAAAGTAGCTTCAAAAAACTGCTGTCTCTTTAATAATGGGATATTTGATTCTTCATTCTGTAGCTTATATCCTAAATGCTGCTTGGAACCAGTATTTCATTAAGTACTTCATGATAAGCAGTTTGTTCAGAATGAGCTTTGGAAATATTTACATTCACATTCATATGATGAGCAAGATAAAACTTGAACTCAATTTTTAAGAATCTATTTCTGTATCGTATAGCTTTATTCATCCTGTTTATGCCTACTGAATTGTCAAACTGGTGATACAATAACACAAATGTCTATTTACCTGATATTTGAGGATGCTGCATTGCTTTCACTTTTTGTGCAAAAAAGTGAAATGTACTTTTCTAAGTAGCTTGTCTTATATTTTTGTAACTTTTGAAATCTCACTCTATGGAGACTTTAGTTTGTTTGCTCATTTTATATGCTTACTTTTTATATTCAGATTTAGATCTAATGATGTTGACTTCAACAGTCAGATTTCTTACCAATATATCTAGATATGAGGAGATATAATGACCTTTATTTAACTCTTTTGATGGATGCTGAATTATAAATTAGGAATGGAGAGTATCTGTTCGCTGGGGCTTTAATTAGCATCTCACTTATTGCCTAGTTCTCTTAATAATTAAATGTCATCTAATTTCATATAAGAAGTTTGCAAACTAGCTGCTAATTTATGAATTTATTAATGTATGAAACTATGTCACCCTTAATAATGACAGCAATAAATTGTATGTATGTTACATCTAAGCTTGAATTACTTTTACTGTATTTGAGAATAGTTGCACCCCATCAGATAGGTAATATTGCACAAGAAAGAAATAATAGAAAATCAAGTATAAAACAAACTCTGACTCAACATTTGAATGTTTATGTATGGAGGTACCTACAATTCAGCTTTTATTTTATTTTATTTTATTTATTTTATTTTATTTTATATTTTTACTTTATTGTTTGCACTATTAGTTGTTAAAAGGCAGTTTAATTACCCTTATCTGCTTACATAAAGTATATTTTAAGATAAGTGCAAGAAATTTATTTCAAAGCATTATTATTTCAATTAAATGTAACACTTCAAGTTAACTTTTAATGTAGGAAATATTTTTCACATTATAAGTTTTTTTTAGAAAAAAGGGTTCTCAGAATCAAAATAAGGACTTTCTGAGAAGTGTTACTAATTACACTAAAGTGATATGGGAAACTTGAATTCAGCATAATCATTTTCTCTTTTTTTAAATTGCAAAGCTGGGTCCACTCAACAGACCAAAACATTCCTAGCAGTTGTGGTGAGGGGGAGTCTTGGAGGGGGAGAAGGAATATGTTAGAAATGGTAATGTCATGTAAGCCCAGGTAATTCACCTAAAGAAACTTAATTGCTTCAATTTACAAACAATTATAAATTATTCTGTATTAATTGTAATTAATTCTGTGGGGGATTTTTTATTCTGTCTTGAAGACAATAGGAATGAATAACTATAGTGATAAAAAATAATGCCCCGCTCCCAATATGAGTAGCCATTCCTCACGATTTAATTCAAACCTCTATTGATAGGATATTATCTGCTATGTAACTTAAAAGTATTTAATATATTTGTGATGACACTGTGAATTTTAGTCTTTGAAATTTACTTTTTGTTTTTATGGCATAACAATCTCTTATAGAACACAACTTCAAGTCAACATAAAATATGCAGATTTCTAAATGCCAAGATAAGCCAACTAAACAATCACAATGACTTTGAACTCCTCATCCCAAAGATGCATTGGGTGCATGTTTTATAAACTGAAATAATAAATAATAGATTGGGTCTAAAAGTAATTTGTGTTTTTGCTGAGCCATCTACTCCCAAAATATCTAGGTTCTCAGTCTCTAATACAGTATACTATGAATTTTATTCCTATCTCAAACTCTCATGTGCAAAGTCAAAAGCAAGACTTGTAGTTTTTTGTTTCTTTTAAATGTCTTGTCTTTTTCTCCTGTCAGCTAAAATAGTTTCCTCTTCATTCAGAACACATAAAAAGGAAGAAGAGGTTAGAAATTATGCAACCTTCTGCTCCACCCAATCCAGTTTGTTGAGCACTTTAATTTATTAAAATAGGAGTTTGCATTCAAAAGAAGTAATTCCTTAACTCAACTAATTTCTGTAAGAAAAAAATATTTTATAAAGGCCCAGGCAGCCAGCCACTGCTCTGTCTCTTCATTCCGAGTGCTCCATTTTCTTGGCCAGCAAGCGGCGCTATAATTTGCTGCAAAGATAAGGCAGGCAGGCATTTTTTGGGCTTTGCCAGACTGGGAAACTGGCAGATATCCTTTTGATTTCTGAAGCCATGATGGAAATATACAGAAATGCTCATCACCTTAATTGTGCCTAACATTTGCATTCTTATACATCACACTTCAGGAAGAGTAATATCAGAGTGAGTGTTCCATGACTCAGTGAATCCTTGACTCTCGGATCCAATGCATGGAATGTAGACACGAACTCTGGCCTTCTCTCATTGTGTGATCAGACACTCAGGGTTCTGTCTACACCCACTCATTTGCCAGTGATGATGGACACTTACTGTTTTGCATTCTGTGAGCCTACCTATTACCTTTGCAAGCATATTGCTAGCCTGGGGTCATTAAAGGCCGCATATCTGATACGTATTTGTGTTTCCTACTCTATATGTCCTATGTGTGTGTTGATGGATTTTTAAGCCAATAGAATATTTTGCTTTTGTTTTTACAAGTTGGTTCTACTGAAATTTTATGCATATAGAAAGGCTTTTAGTTCTTGAACTCATTGCAAATCAGACCCAGGTCCATTCTCTTTATTTTCAAGTAGACGCGCTGGATGTGTTTAATTTGGAATGGAAAGAGGAATATTGCTTAGGGCATAGTTTCCAAAAATGTGTTCCTCTGTCAGATGTTAATAGATGTTATTTTTAGGGTTCCATAGTCAAATGAGTTTATGAAATGGAAGATTAAAATTAGTTAAAACCGGTTTCTTTATGGAAAGACTGCTCTGGAAACTTAATATGCGAATGAGCATTTATAAACCCCTGAGAGAGTGATAAAGTATGTGGTTTCCTACCTACTTGACCGTAAAAACCATGATTTTGAAGAGCAGTTCACATGGCTACTTTTCTGCAGAACACATTTTGTGAAATCCTGATCTAGGAAGCAAGACAAGAAAGGCTACTTAGTAAATATATACAGTAAGACGAAGAGAGCTCAAAGGTGGCAGAAGTGATATTTGGAGTCCAGAAGTGGTATCAGTCAGAATAGCTAGGTTCTTATGAAGTGGTGGCAAAAAAACAAAAACAAAAACAAAAACAATATATTAGTGATTTAAAGCAGATAGAGCTTATTTGTGTTCATGCCAAACGTTGGTCACAGGACAGCTGCGTGCACTGCCCCACGCTGCTTTTATTCAGACAGGCAGTGGGAAGAGCCTTCATAGAACCAGAATGTCACAGGTCATCACGGCAGTGGAGAGTCACATGTAGATTATTAAAAGTATCTACCCAGAAGTGACCCATTCAACTTCTGCTCACATTCCATTGGCCAAAGCACATGACATGGCCATAGCTAACTCAAAGGGCACGGGAGGCATAAAGCCACCATGTGTCCGAGAGAAGAAAATCAGAATCTTCCTGTGAATGTTCCTGGTGGCTACACAGAGTTTGAGGACAGCTGCCTCCCCCAAGGTCATCTACTTCCCACATCCAGTGACTCATCACTGCAGGCCAGGGCCCTTGCCCCAACTCAGGACAAGTTTGAGGGGCAACCCTGGATTCACAGGCCTTCAGAGGGCTTGACTGAGGCCTTTGTTAAGACTACACCGTGGCCTAAACTCTCCTCCCATCCAGTCCTGCTTTCTTCATTTCCTTTCTACAAGATTTCCTTCCCAAAAACACTTTCTAAAGAAATTCCTGCTTGGTGATCTCTATGTCAGAAGCTGTTTATGGGGAAGCCAGTGTGCTATACTATACAACATATGTCCTTGAATAATATATTACTTTGTGTGTTATTAAGTTTATGTCAAAGGAATTATACAATTTGCTTCCTTGCCTTCAAATTATGTTTTGGGGGCTTATTCACATTGACTTATATAGCTCTAATTTGTTTATTTTATTCAGTATCATCTGAATAAATTTGACTGAATTTTGGAAAATACCACAAATTTACTTATCTATTCCCCTATTAATGAAAATTTGTTTTTTCCCAATTTTTTACAATTATAATTTTGCTGAGATATTTTTGTACATATCTACCTGTTCACATATGCAAAAGCTTTTCTAATATATGTGTATGTATGTATACATGTATGTGTGTGTGTATATATATAACCTAAAAGAAAAATTGCAATAAATATAGGACAGGTACATGCTTTATATTCTCAATTTTATTAGATGTATTTCTCTGAATAGTAATAGAGTTGAATATAAATGACCATTTGTTTTTATGTTTCTGTGAATTGACTATTCATCTCCTTGCCCATATTATTTTTTCTATTGATTTATCTTGTTCTAATTGAGCTTTAAAAATATATATCCCTGATACCATTCTTTGTCAGATATATGGTTAGAAATATTTTCTGCTAGTCTGTAACTTGCCTCTTACATTTCTTTATAATGTCTTTTTTTAAATAAATAGGCCTCAAATTCTAATTCAGTCAAATTTATTCATCTTTATTTCTTTTACTGCCTATGTGTTTTCTGTGTTATTTAGAAAAATTTTTCCTGCCCCAAGTCTTGAAACCATTCTGTATTTTTCTTGAAAAATTATAGCTTTTGCTTTTTACATTGAGCCATTAATTCATCTGGAGTTTGTTTTATTTTTTATATAATGTAGTGGATGTATGTTTCCGTATGGTTAGTCAGTTGTCCCAGCACCATTTTTTCAAACTAATTTCCCACACTAGTTTGTAACGTCACTTCTGTGTGTGTGCATGTTGGGCTGTCTGTGCTATTCATTGGGCTGTTTGTCCATATCTGCACTATCATTCTGATTTAATTACTATGGCCTTTTAATAAATCTTGATATCTGAAAAGTCAAGTCTCTTTCCTTTATTTTTCTTTAAAATCACCTTGGCTATTTTCAACCTTTTACTTCCAGCAAACTTCAGAACCAATCTAACTTTCACCAAATAAAATTCTCTGTTGGAATTCTGGCTGGAATGGCATGAGATATTGATATATTCATTTGGGGATAATTAATGTCTTTATGATATTGAATATTTCCATTTATGAGAATGGTATGTCTCCAGAGAGATTGTTTTTACCATATACATGCCCAAGGTCCATTTGTTCAATGTTGTGACACACTCAAGGAAATAAGAAAGTGAAGGAATAGGGGCTACACATGTGCATTGTTCCCGTTTTCCCTTCCAGTATAAAGAGATTAAGTGAGGCACAGAAGTGATACGTGCAGTGCTTGAAGAACGGCTGGCGCCACACTAAGGAGCTAGGTAGCAGCATCTGGAATTATCAGAAAGGCTGGGAAATCTAACAGAGGAGTACAGTTCCTAGATTCAAGAGAGCTAGAAAAACGCCTTCAATGTTAGGTGAGAAAGGCAAAATAAAAAGACTGATCTTCACTACTGGGAGTCATAAAGGTTGGTGGACCAATATTCATTCATTCATTCACTCATTCATTCTTAAACCAATATTCATTCAGTTCCCATTATGTTCCAGGCAATGTTCTAGCATTGGGGGAAGAGTAGGAAACCAAACAAAGCTGGCCCTTTGTGAATCCACTTAGGGAAGGGACTTCTTAAACACTTACTAAGTACTGAGTATAAAATCACTCCTTTGGTTCTCGAGGTGCTTATGAGAAAATTAACTATCATAAAAATCACTAGAGCAATCATCGGTGCTCTGTGGCATGGTACACACTATAAATGTAATTAAAGCTCTGAGAAGAAAGATAATTGGAGAGTGATTGATAGATGTAGCAGGTTTCCTGGAAGAACTGTGTCTTGTGCTGGAATTCGAAGACAAGTAGGATTTAGTAGGTACAGAGGAGAATGGAGAGTGTTTTAGGTAAGGACGACAGCATAACCAAACACAATGAGATGAAACTCTGTGAGGAGACAGACAGGAACTATGCATTTCTGGAAAAAAAATCATGTTGGGTAAGAGGAGGTGAGATCAGATAAATCAGATGAGACCAGATTATGGAGGAGTTTGTTCCCCAGAAGACTGTCCTTCTCCTCTGCTCCTTTCTTCCTCTTCCTTCTCCCACTTCTACCATGAAGCAGAGAATTGAGCTATTAGTCTAACACTGATACAGAGGAAGCATTGAAAAGTGAAGAGACAGGATGAAAACCATTACTCTGAGCCTGACACAGCATGAGAGTCTCCAAGGCACAAGGCAGCATGGTCCCTAAGTCATGAAACTTATAATCAAGCCGGGAAGGCAAGACTAGTGTGTCTAATACTCAACTAATAAAGTCTTGTAACCCAGGTATTTGCTGGGACCTCCTGCCCCATGGCTTGAAACTGCCCCTCCTGCCCCCAACCAATGCAGAGCTGGTTGAATCTGAAAACTCTTCTCTTGCTTTCTGAAAATGAATCCCATGGGTTCGCATCTTTCACGGTCACTTAATAGCACCTGCATCCATGTGTGTGGCTTCTGTTTTTTCTCCCTTGATCATCGAGGCCCAAATCTCTATCCCTCCACCAATTTCCATGAAATATACATGTTCTCCATGCATTTTATGATTTTATTTTAATTTTCTAAGCAATTGAGGATCCTAGAGAATGATCACATTGGGCCCTGCACGACCTTCTCCTGCTTCACTGCTCTGCTCCCCCCTTTCTCCTCCTTGTTTCTCCTTTTCTGAACTGCTTGCAGCAGCCTCATAGCTGGCCCTCTTTTTAATGTAGACCAATCGGTCCCCCCTCAATCCTCACCCCAAACTGTCATACTAAAATAAATCAAGCTGCTAATGAACAAATGGGAAGATGCTGTTTCTTAAAGACAGTTAAGTTTGTAAGTAATAAACAAACCAAAAAATTCTCTAACACAGAAAACACGTAAGAGAACAAACCAAAGCAGAAAAAGAAATGTGTTTCAGGCAGCATGGTAAAAGCTGGGGATATAAGGGCTATAGTAGTTCAGAGAAGAAAAAGATCAATCAAGAAGGGTTTTAATGGAGGAGATAGATCTCAAATTGGACCCTGGAGAAAGGCTAGAATTAGTATTGCAGGGAGAGGAGGCAGGAGGTCATTCAAGGTAAGGAAATAACTGTTAGAAAACCACAGAGGAAAGAATGAGCCTGGCGTCTGGGAGAAGGCAGCTCTCCACTGAGAATTTAGAAGCAAGATAAGGCTGACTGGGTGCTGGAAATGCTAGACTGATGGGCTCAAGGGTTTGGACTTAATTCAATACAAATCAAAAGCAGCACTAACAAATATACTTTGGAAAGCAGGGGACAAGGGAAGCTTTGAGGGGGATATCTCAGAAACAGGGACCTGTGTTTAAACACCATCAGAACTGTCTCGCTCTTCCTGGCCTCTGCTTCTTTCTTTTTTATTTTCATAAGTTTGTGTATCATCCTTGTGCAAGGTCCATGCTAATCTCCGTCGTTCCAATTTTAGTCTATGTGCTGCCGAAGCGAGCACTCTGCTTCTTTCTATAGGTTGGCTGCTTCTCCTGAAAATTCAGCTTTGTCTACCCAGGGACTGTGGTGATTCAGCAGATTTCTAGCTCACCAGCCATGGAGAAAAGGCTCTCACCTCTTGCTCCACCTCCAAATATCCAAGAGAAAGATGTACGTTGGCTTGAATCCAGTACCCATGCCAAGAGCCAGCTCTGTGGTCAGGAAGGCCCGGTTGTGGAAGCAGGAGACAGTTTCTAATGGACCACACAATGAAGCAAGGCCAGCTTTGGGAGATGGACAGTATAGGCAGTCAAGAAGGGGATGGCATGTGGACAACCCACTAGGACAGAGGTATGAGTGAGGCAGGAAATCCAGTTTGTCCTAAGACTGAACTAACTCACTGGCAGTTCTTATGTCAAGAAAATTGATTTATTTTTAGCAAGCACTTATTAATAGCCTACTATTCTTAAGTTTCCATTATATCTCTCATTTTTTCTCACTTTGTTCTAATGTAAGTCATTAGCCAGTGTTTCGTGTCCTTCTAAGCCATTTCAAATTCTTTTTGGAAAAAAACTAAAATCAACTACTTAACAACTGTTACAAACCGGTTGTTATGTTAAGACATAGTTTCTGTTTTCAAAGAGCTTTCATCTAGGGGTAAATATACCGTGTATACTAATAGCTGTTACAACAAAAAGAAAACGATAAATGCCCCTAAACAGGTATTGATAAAATGTGTTGAGTTGTTTATCTTACAGTAAGAAATTGTATCATTGAACCTATATGTTAAAGTAGAATGGAATAGAGTAATTTAAGACCTGAAGATATGGTCATGAAAGGCTTTCTATAGGAAAGAGCAGCATGAGACATGACTCGTGTGGGAGTAATGATGAGCAGAATGTGTTGAGGAAAGTTTGAAACTGACCCTAAAAGGGAAGTAGGCCAAGAGAAGAGGAAGCCCTCCAAATCCGTGCCCAGCTAGTGAGGCAGCCTTGGGAAGGTGGCAAAGGGGTACAGCTGGAGTCTTTCATAGAAAAATGTATGAGACACTGTGACAGAGTGATGGAGGAGCAACTAAGATGAAGCAGCAAGAGAGACAGAGAGAGGGTGAGGGTGAGGGAGCAGGGTAATGAGTGGTGTCCTGGGGCAGATGCACATCATGTGGTAACGATCATCCTCACCTGAGACGTGAGCACCTCCCACCCCTGGAGGCCCCAGCTTCTACCCCTGACCCTCTGACAGGCACAGTGAGACAAGATGAGGGTCGTCTCTTCCCACACCAACCCTGGTCAGGTTCCCCTCTGCATGGCTCGGAGAACCTGCATGTCATAAAACCTTAGAGTGCCCCTTAAGGTAGAGTTAAGGGTTGTTCACACCCACAGTCCACTTTTTATACAAATCCAAAGACTTTTGCACAATCCATACCGGGTATGCATACCTTGGTCCCCGGATGCCATTCCCTCTGAATTGAGTAACCTTCCATGTGGGCGTCCCTGTTCCCTGTCATGGCAGCTCCAGTAGGGAACTGAGCCCCTTTCCCGAGCAGTCGGCTGTTCCCTAACCACATGGTGTCGATGTTGACTTTATGGAAGATTTGGGGAAACGGGAGGGGGTTCGTATGACAGAAAACAGATTCAAATGGGAGTTTAGACTCCCGTGTTTTAAAGGCCTGGAACCATCTCCTAACTAAGGATTTCTCAGAGGCTGCTTCAGCTCACAGTGCCCAGCCTTGAACTATTTAGAAAGCTCCTCTCATTCCATCCCATATTTCCTTTTTCACTTCTCCCATTCAGAATTTCCCCCCAAAACTTTTAAACTCTTCCCACTCTGTCATATAGAGCAGTGTTTCTCAATCAAGGATGACTTTGCTCCCCAGGGGTGATACGACAACATCTGGAGACATTTCTCGTTTTCAGAGTTTGGGGGGTGCTGTGTGATTACCTAGTGAGCTGAGGCCGGGGTGCTGCTACACATCCTACCATGCACAGGAGAGCGCCCCCCCCCCAGCACATCACTGTGTGAACCAACATGCCAGCAGAGCAAAAGCTGAGAAACCGTGACGTGCCGCACCAGCTCTCTGGGGCCTCCATGCCTCCTGGTTCTGAGTGTGTTCATAAACTGGGAGACTGTCCCCTCTGTTAAGTTGAAGGGGCCGCCAATTCCCACTGTGGCACGTAGGAGCAACAGAGACCCTGCAATTTCCTCTAACACGAGCTGCCCTTCTCAGAAAAAGTTGTGCTTTTGAATAGAATTTTTCCTTAATACATATGAAGTTCTCGTCCATACTCAACTCTCCTTACTCTGCCAGAAGGAGAAAGAGGGAAAGGGAAGGATGTAAATAGTGTGGGAGATTCTGTCCCACATCCCACTAGAGCATATGCCCCAGAGGAGCGCAGGAAGGGAGACGTGAATCTGATGTTCCTTCTCTGGGTCTCTGCTCCTGCATCGCTGTCATAGTATGAGCATCTCGCCATGCTGAGTGTGATTCAAGTGTTTAAAGATATACATTCTTTTGTACAACATGGCCCCAAAATGCAAGCCAACTACTTCATCAGGTGCTTAACTGAGAAAACAGCAATCTGTTCCAAGGCTGGAGGAAAAGCTGGCTGAGTTGGATGGTATGTCAGCCTCAAATGTGCATACAAATGGCCGTGTATAATGCACTTTAAGGGAAAATTACGGGATTTTTTTTCCCCTAGGAAACTTCTGACTTTATATGATTTTCCACCTTGTACATTGACTTCAGAACCAAACTGTATGTAAAATGCAAGTCCACGTTGGGAGGGGGAACTAAAGGTGTTGAGACAGAGCTTTGATGGAAATTAGAGGTTGGGATGGTGCACAGAGAGAGAAAAGAAGAAACGGTGAGCAAAGGTCAGAAAGACAAAGGGAGCATGTTGCTTCTCTACCCATTTTCAGGGACATCTGCCGGTATTTTAATTATCAAGGTATTAGATAATTGAAGGGAAGAGTTTACTAATTTTAATATAAAAGGGATGTCGTGCCACAGAGAACTTAGTTGGTTGCAATGCTCATGTTTTAAAGACGTTACCACACAGTGTAGAATCAGGGTCTGCAAACCTACAGTGTACTATGTGTTGAATTTTTAATTCTCCTTTCTTGTGTGCCTAATGTAAAAATTTGCCATACTTGCCTTTTAATTGAATAAGTTATGTATTAGGTTGTGTTTTTTCTTTAATTTAAAAGCCGCCAAGTATATGGCATGAACTCTAAACAATGTGTTTAAATATTAAATAGCAAGTAACAATGGCAACTCTTGCAGGTGTGCCTTTGAAGTGAACGTTTGTATTGAGTGTGCCAGTGGCTTTGTGTGTGTGCAAACAGAAAGGCTGCAAAATAGGTGGTCACTGGGTATCTGTCTTCACTGGGGCTCGTTTGGCCAATGGCCCACCCTTGATAATTTCAAATAGAGACTATCCTTCTAATTGTAAAGCTGGGATGGAGAAAAGGAAAATTAACTCATCAATATTGCATGGGTCAAAATTTTATGCAAGATTTTGAAATATAAATTGTATTATAATCATTTCAGAAATTCCCATTTTAATTAAATACAATATTTTCAAAATTGTGCTATAGTGCATGGCATAGCCCTTCTAACTTGGGAACCTTCTGAATAATGCACTAAATAAAAGGAAAATTGTTCTCTACTAAGTACTACTTTCAACACATAAAATTTTATAATGATTTTCTTTTATTTGGGCACAAATTAAAGAAATGGATACTTTCTCTGGACCAAATTGCTGCTCTTTATTGTCAAGACTGTAGTCCAGCACTCCTATAAAGTCAACTTTATGAAAAGCAGTCTAGAGTGATGAATCACAGAAATTAAATACTGGATTGGAAATACTGGAATATTGGAAAGAGTGTAGAGGTAGGAGAGAGTTTCCTAATAAATTTTAGTTGACTTACACAATAACACTATTAGAAAGAAAGTATTATTTGCATTCCAGAGAATGAACATATTAAAGTCAAAGTTACAAATGTCTGAGACAGATTCTGAACCTGGTCCTGTGGCATTCAACAGTCCCTGTCCTCTTCTCTACAGCATTCTGCTCAGCTACCTACACTCCATAATGAACTCAGTAATACTGTTTCCTAGTGTAACTGCATTCAAACTTCACTACAATAGTATTCACTGTGGATTTATATTCTGTCCAAATATTTCTATTCTGTACAATCTAAATTATTGGGGCAATGCACCCAAATATCATGGAATGTACATTATTAAGATTTGTTTCTCACCTTATAGTCCAATGCAGTTCTAGCAACTTCCCTCGGTAGCTTTCCTCCAACAGGTGACTCTGGGATCCAGTCTCCTGTCTAAACTCGAGAGCCCCTCGGCATCCATGGTAAGTAAATCAAAAGCTTGGAGAGTCCCTCGGGGGAGGTTATGACCGAGGAGCATATCCCTTCCTCTATACTAGGGACCAGACCCAGTCACATGGACCCAACTTAAATGCAAGGGAGGCTGAGATGTGGAGCTTTCCTGTGTGCTCAGAAAGAGAAAAACAAAATCGAATTTGGGGAACCCATAGCATTGTCTCTGAAATTTAATTTAAAGAAATTTACCTCTTCAAGTAGCAAAAAGATCTTATAAATATTATAAATAATTACGTAAATGCCCTGAGCACTAGGTTACAGCAGGGGGAGTGGAACTGTGCTGCAAGAGTAGCATGTTTTGCAATGGGAGGCTTAAGACAGAAGAAGAAATTGTGCCTGAATATTAGTGGAATGAAGCCAGGCAGACAGCCCTGAATATCAAATAGCCCATAAGAAAAATACGAAAAAGGGAGAGGTGATCCAATAAGGTCAGATGCCAAGTGCATGGATAGCGGGAAAGACTACTAGTGGAGACATGGGTGGAGGAGATGGTTCAGAATTAAGGGCATGTAAAAACGTCATAGCTGATATTTATTATTTATTATAAGTCAGTTGTGAAACAGGTCATTAATCCCCACAACAACCCTATGAGGTAAGCTGTAATACCTCATTTTGTAGGAGGTCCAGAGTTTACATAATTTAAGATTGTCACCCAGCTGGGATACTAGACTCTGTGGTTATTTTTTTTAAGATTTTATTTATTTATTTTTAGAGAGAAGGGAAGGGAGAGAGAAAGAGAAGGAAAGAAACATCAGTGCATGGTTGCCTCTTGCATACCCCCTGGTGGGGACCTGGCCCACAACCTAAGCCTGCGCCTTGACTGGGCATCAAACCGGCAGCCTCGTGGTTCACAGGCTGGCTCTCAATCCATTGAGCCACACCAGCCACGGCCCAGATTCTATGCTTTTAACCTTTATATTTTACTGCCACTCTAACAGATAAACACTGCTGAATTTCCTCTTTTGTGTGATCCCTGATTTATGACATAGAGGCACCTTTTCAAAAGAAAATATAAAAGGCTAGATGTCAAAGTTCCAATGTACTTTTTCATCCATTGATTTATCAGGCTATATTGGGCCTTTCTTCCTGACCTCATTTCCTGTTTGCAAAGTAATTATTTAAAAGGCTAAACGAACTGATAGATACCTTATTCCGTCACCCTGCTTAAGGCCCATCTTTGCTATTCCTGATCAGAGGAAACCCTATTTATAAATTCCTCCAGAGCAGGGAGTTCACAACTTCCTTTGTAATTGGTCTCAACATTTTAAATGTGTAAGTAGAGTAGATATATGGCATCCGAAATGTATGGAAAATCTGGAATTCTTCATCAAAATTCCAGGAAGGCCAGTAAATTCTAAATAGCATATGAACCCAAAATGGCAAAATGTCTGCTTTCTGCATACCCTCCACGTTTATCTCATAGGGAGGTTGGCAAATCAGCCTGGGAACTGTCTCCTTCTTTCTTCATTTAGTCCAGCCCATGTGCAGAATTTCTGCGGATTGGAGGAGGAGAAACTACTACTTTTTCCTTAGGAGTCCTTTCATGGCCCTTTGTGGTCTGAACATCTCCTAAGCAAATTTTGAATAGCCCCTGAAAGCAGAGATCATGCTGATAATGTTTAATGACCTGTGTGGCAGCACAGACCAAGCAGGCACAGGTATCAGCCAATCAGAAGGGACACGGGCTGTCAGTCCTGCCCATACGCTTGTGCTGTGGTGCTCTGAAGGCACACCCTCCCTGTGCTGACATACCCTCAGAGGGCCACATACTAGCTCTCTCTCTCTACGTCAGGCATACGTTAAGATCTAAGCCGGATAGACTTTCTATGAAATAGTATTGCACTTCAAACTCTGTTGACTCATCTCACATAACTAAAATTCTTGTTATATTTCAACATTTTTTAGAGATTGGTTTGTATCACAGTTGTTTCTTCTAGCTTTAAAAGATCAATTAATTGAACCTAGCTTGTTCTGAAAACTTACCGTGTGGCCTACTAAAAGATTAGTTCATCTTTACTAGAATATTTAGTTACTTGTTCCAGTACTTGGTTTCTTGCCAAAAAAGAAATGGCCCCTTTGATTTTGAGAGTGTAAATCCTGATCCCAGCCTCTACATCCCAGCCCCTGACAACACCCTGCCCTCCACCATCATTTTTTATACCCTTCTTAGCTATGACCTTAGGTCTTTGCGCCATAGTTTAAGCCCATCCCGTTTTCTTCTCTGCTCAGCAGAGCTGGTCATCACCTGAAAAAGACTGTTAGTTGTCCGCCGTACTTTTGTCCTTTTCTTCCTTTTGGTAGTAGAACTCCAGCTTTCACGTGGCATGGTCACCCTTTCCTAAAGATTGCTCTGGCTAATGTGATGAAAGCAAAGCGATGCATCAAAATTACCTGGTCAAAGTGTTCTGAGATAGAATCCAACTTCTTATCTATCTGAGCCTTTGTGTTTTGGTATCCTTGTACAGGAGCTTCATCTGTACCTGACTAATACACATACTAGCAGGAATGAAATACCTGATGAGTATTTTCAGGTTAAAGGTTAACATACTACCAACAAAAGTGACCAGAACTGTGGTTAAGTTTGCTGTATTCACAAGCCTGTCACTATGGTCTGCATGTTTGTGTCCCCACCAAAATTCATATGTTGAAACCCTCATCCTCAAGGAGGTGTGGGCTTGCCGGGTGATTGGGTCCTGAGAACAGAGCGCTCATGAATGGGGTTAGTGCCTTTATAAAAGAGGCCTCACAGAGTTTCCCAGCCCCTTCCGCCATTTGAGGACACAAGGAGAAGTCCGTGACCCAGAAGAGGGCCCTCACTCAATCATGCTGGCACCTTGGTCTTAGACTTCCAGCCTCCAGAACTGTGAGACATAAATCCCTGCTGTTTATAAACTACCCAGTCTGTGATTTTGTTATAGGAGCCTGAACAGACTAAGACGCATGTACAACTTGGACTGAACACATTTCTCTAGGATTAGAGTCAAAATATTTAGCAATTCATCCAACGTAGGCCAACCAATCAGAATAGTTGTGGTAATGACTTAAGATCAACATGCAGTGATTTATATCAGCCCTGCATTTGGTTGAGTAAAAGGTGATTAGAATCAATTGGACTAAGATCTGAAGGTGACCCAATAAGCAGTGTCGTTGAAATGAATTGAATTTGAATTGCCCTGTTCTAAAGATCTGCAGTCTCTTTGGTGGGCAGTTCTCATTGCCCTGAAGTCGTCTTCATTCCTAAGGATCTCAGAGAGCAGTCTGACCTGTGAATCCCTGCCCTCAGCCGGAGTCATGAGCTGAACTGCCCACCAGGCCCTTTTGTGTGTGGTTGGATATATTAAGAACTGGTTCCCTCTTCTGAGTATCTGGGGCAAAAAGAGCAATGCCCAGCAGCTCTAACAGTGGGAGGGAACCCCCACCTGCTGATGACAGCCTACTCCTGTCCTTTTGCTCCCTTCCTCTCAGACAGTAACCCTGATCGAGAACTAGCAATGTTTGTGCCGTAGTTTCAGAAAACACCAAGTTTTCTTACGAGTAGCATGGTCTCTTCTTCCCTTTTTATCTTGTTTACTCCAGGTCAAGTTTGATTAAAGTAACACAAGGAATGTAGCTTTATCTTATTCCTGTTGGCTTTCCTTGATTATTTTTTAGGTCCATTTTTATAAATAGAAAAGTTTTATCTGTCTGGATTGAATTTTATTTTTCAACTTCTTAATGAAGTAAAATCCTAAAATGTCAACATCATTTTTAAATAAAAGGGTGAAATTATTATCGAAGTAAGCAGGAGGTGTGGGTTCCTGAGGAAAAATATTGGAAATCTCCTCATATAATCATTGGTTAGAAACTAGTAAAGTGCCCTGGCTGGGGTGGCTCAGTGTACTGAGTGCCGGCCTGTGAACCAAAGCCACTGGTTCAATTCCCAGTCAGGGCACATGCCTGGGTTGCGGGCCAGGTCCCCAGTTGGAGGTGTGTGAGAGGCACCCACACATTGACACTTCTCTCCCTCTCTTTCTCCCTCCCTTCCCCTTTCTAAAAATAAATAAATAAAATCTAAAAAAAAAAAACCACTAGGAAATACCATTATGGCTTTGTCAAATTTTCATCATGTCCAGTTGATCTAATTTTCCCTCTTGGTTGGATGAACGTGAAAAAGAAAAAAGCCTCAGTGAAAATCTGACTCAAGAATAATGCACCCATCTTCATAACACACTTCGGACAGAGGGAGAAAAGTGATCTGGACTTGACTACAGTGAACTGCATGCAAAGGCAATTGAAGGAACACAGTTTATCAATTCTCAACTCCCCCATGTAAAGCAGTTAGTTCATGTCTTAAGATAGCTAGCCAGCCCCATCATTCCAATGGCCACATGACTTTGAAGACCCCCACCCCCTTTTAGCACTATCTGACACTTCGATTCTCCCATCCCCCACTTCCTATTTCTCATCCATCCCTCTCCTGTATTCCCAGCAGCAGCAGCCTGGGCACAATCGTTTCATTTACTGTACTTAAGGGCAGTGACTGTCAAAGAGTCATCCCAAGACCAGCAGCATCAGCATCAACCTGGCAACTTGTTAAGACATTGGGTTTCTTAGGCCCCAGCCCAGACCTGCTAATGGGAAACTCTGGTGGTAGGGCCTAGTAATCTCTCTCAATGTGCTGTCCAGGTGATTGTGATGCACACTAAAATTCGATAATCACTCTTCTAGGAAAGAGACTTGTTAGAAGTCTGAAGTGCTGAGGACCTCAGGGGAAGCTCTGATTCTCCAGGGACCTCAAAGAACCCTTCGAATTGGAAGCAAGATCTTCAATCCCCGGAAGAATCAACTTTGATCTTCCATGACAAACCTCTAAAGGTAAGTATCTAATATTTTGTGAGAGTACTTTCTAGATATAGGTACTGTAGTACATATCTGTTGTAGCATCAATAATCTGATTTCAGAATAAGTAGCATAGATGGTAGATAGAAAATAGACAGGGGGGAGGGCAAAAATAGGAGGGGAAATGAAGAAGCTAAAGAACTTATGACACATGGACATGAACTAAAGGGGGGGAATGTGGGTGGGAGAGGGTGTGCAGGGTGGAGGGGAATGAAAGGGGGTAATGGGACAACTGTAATAGCATAATCAATAAAATATATTAAAAAAATAATCTCATTTCACAAATGAGGAAACCTAAATTTAGAATGACTAAGTCATTTTCCCTGGGTCATGTGGTTAGTAGGTGATAGAGCCAGGACTCAAAGCCATGCCAGCTGACTCTGCTCTGTTGTTTGGTTTGCTGGTCCAGTGCGAAGGGGACATGAACTATAGCTCTAGGCTAAGGGTTTCTGCTTGGACTTTTCACTTAAGGAGGCTGAGCCTTCGGGTCCCTTGCATGTACCCTGGGCTTTTTGAATTATCTGCAGAAGTTAATGTTTGCTTGAATTTCTCAGTGAGTGTACTTGCTGGGATTAATGGTGTTGATTTAACTACTGGGTCCATAATTTGCTAATGTACCAGTAATCGTGTTCTAGTACCATAATCTTATGGTGCTGTGGAAATAACTTACAGTGGATAAAAAGATATGTTTATTATATTGCATTTTGTTCCTTGGCAGTTTGGCAGTTTTTGTTGAATTATTTTATACACACACACACACACACACACACACACACACACAGTGTCCAGCAGAAGTAAGGTCTACTTGAGTGTGTTTGGTAGGGTAATAATAATGGGCATAAAAATTTGTAATTTTAGTTTGAACTTTTCACCTAAAATGTCATATGGTGTGCTTGAGTATGATATTGTTACATTACAGAATTACATGCCTATGATTTTGTAAAAACAAGGGTCATTATTTGTGCTGGGCCCTATGTGTATATATGTATATATGTGTGTATGTGTGTGTATATATTATATACATATATTATATAATATGAATAGGTTATTTAAATATAAAATGTATTTTCAAACAAAACTTCATATGTTACTCAAACTGGAGTAAAAGCAACATAATTTATAAATAAATGGGGTAATAATAGCATATGTTGAAATGATATACATATAATTTCCTGGATTAGTTTCTTCTTTGAGATATATAATTATTATAAAAATGTGTGTCAGAAACATTTTTATGAAATTAAATGTATGAAGTTAAAACAACCAAGTATAAGTTACATGTATGGATGTATAAGGAAAATCCGAAGACTTGAGGTACTTATTTGGTCCTTTACACAAGCAAACAATCTCTACTGTCATCACACAGCAGCACTCGAAGTCTACTCAGCCTCTACTTAGAGGACATGGTTCTACCACATGGTCAAGGCCATTAAAAGCATTTTTTAAAAAGTAATAAACTAGTTTAAATGGAAACATGTCTACTTGTTTTGGTAAAATATTGAAGTCTAGCTATAATTAGGACTAAGCTTTTCAAAATAGATTGTGGTTTAAATATTAATAACTGTTGTGGATATACTTTCCATATAAGAAGTGTTTTATATGTTTAATTTTTACACATGGATATTTAATGTCAAAATTTTATGCACTAAGAAAACCATATAATGCTCTGTAAAAACTATCAACACCAAAAGAATTGCACGTGGTAGGGATTTGTGCTGGGAAAAAAGAAAGGATATCTAACCTCAATTTTTCCTAAAATTTCATTAGTCTGTTGAAAAAAAGCCCTACCAAGCAATTAAAAATGCTTTATATTCATATTTAAAGAGCTAACAGATTGGTGCCCCCAAAAGGATTAGAAGAAACAAATGCAATATAATAAAAATATCATTTGATATAAGAATGAATTAATTCCTCACTGTGCCAGCTAGATGAAGTGGGAAATACTCAGCTGCCTTTGTTGGGACAAACTCAAAACTTGGATTAGGTCCTCGAAATGAGCAGATGACCCCTGGATAAGATGATTCAGTGGCTTCTTTAATAATATACCATTACTCTACTTCCCTTGGAAGCCAAATCACTCAACTTGGGGACACTACAGGTGAAAGGGAAACTTGACACTTGCAGAGATTTAGTTTTAGTTTGCTTTGTAATGCATTACCCACAGCAAATTTACCTCTATCTTTAGGAATAAAGATGACATCTGTCATGAAGCTTCTTACATGTTTCTGTCTGCTATTTCCAGTGTCATGTATCTGACATGTGATAACCTCCCTTTATAAACTCTAATGTTAAGAAAAAGATTTTACTCATTTTGGGTGCCCACATGGCTATTCTTGACCTACTTGCAAATATATGACAAGATACACTGCACATTTTCCTATTCTGACATTTCTATTCCTGACATTGAACGCACAGTTTAAGAATAAAATCATCTTTATGATATGTACCTAGGCATCAGAAAATTAAAACCTAAAAATTCATTTGGCCTTATTTTTATATAGCTTACCTTATTGTCTGCCCTTGATGTATTAACATTTTATATCATTTTATATCACAATACCTTTCTTTTTTTACTTTCATAGCTCAGCATTCAGATTCTGAAGCATTTTGTTTCTTTGCAATAATCTTTCCTAAAATAAAAATATAGTGTTGATCAAAATGTTGTCTTAGTTGTTACTGACAGCTGTTAAAATGCTGCTAAAAATATAGTGCCAACTACTGAAAAGCTAACGGCTCCTGTGAAGTCCTAATGAGAAATTCTAAATGAGTTTTTCATCAAGTTCAGCACAGACTCTTATGTTTCCCACACCTGACCCAGTAGATTGTTTCGCTTTTCTGTGCTTCTATTGCACATAATATCAGAGAGATAGTCTTGATCCACCATCCTAATAAGTGCACAAACCATGCAGTTATTTATGTAAGGTTAGCAGAGATATTTAAAAGTGAGGAATTTCCTGTACCAAACTAAGAAAAAGAGCAGAGAAAAAGAAATTGAAAATATCTTTATTTTTATTAAAGTAAACTGCTCTAAGTACCCCCCAACCACTGTACATTGTTTCTAAATTTAGAACATCAGTGTAGGCACAGTGAAATCTGATTTGCTTCTAATAATATGGCATGCTAATTGTGATGCATGGGCTGCTTGGTGCTCTGTCATCTCAAAATCTGGCCATAGAAATGTATTAGGTTTGGGTATTTTCTATTTGAGATGACTACAAATGAAATTAAGGCAGACAGATGAATAAATAAGTAGGTTGAAAAAACAGAAATTAATGAATAACCAAAGCTAATAAAAATATTCCAACTAGTCTTGAATTTGGTCTATTTTGGATATTAACAAAAACCCTGATATGTTTTGTATTTATCCTCGGGTCCACAATTTCTTATTTGCTTGCAATGTTTATAAACTGTAACATGTGTGTTTTGCAATAAACAAAGAAGAAGCTCTATCTTATATTATTCTCCGACTCATCTTCTGTCTCCAACAGCCCCCTCCCTCCTCTCTCTGACTCTCTCTGTCTTTCTCAACTCTTTCCAACAGCTGGTAAGAGACAGGAGGGAAAAAAAAAAAAAAGCCTAGCTTTTCAGAAAGAAAAAAAAAATGCCAGCATGGCTGGGCTTATTAATGAAGTTAACTATGACCAAATGCTTAGTCTTTAACTTTTAAAAATTATTGGATTAAATTATGATACCTAATGGTCTTTACTTTCTAATCAGTTAGTAAAGATATAAAGAAAAAGTACTGAATACATTTCAAAATATGTTCCATTTTTTGGAGGGGAACAACTCAATTCCTGTCTATCCCCCACCCTGCACCCCTAGTATCAGCTGTTTGAAAAAAATGGGATTAGGATCAGGGAACCCAGGGGTGGTTCTGCTAAAATTGAAATAAAGAGGAAGGGAGGATTTCTTCCAACACAAACTTAGATGATATTAGGCTTTGTATCTGAAGTTATATAATAGAGGATGTGATGTCACATGTAAATTGCAAACGCTGAGTCGTGCACTTTATGGTGGCCAACTTCTGGGAGTTTGACACTAAAGGGCTGCAGGAAGGAGGTGCCCTGTGGCACAGCGACTGTGAGGGAAGGCTGAGCAATTGTCGAAAAGGGAGATAGCTGATGCTGCTTCAAGATTTAAGGCTATTTGGCAGCTGTAAAGTCTCCGACTCTTTGGAGGTGAAATTAATGCCCTTTTCTGTGTTCTTTCTTTCTTAATTTTTATTTCTCTTAAAAACATTTCCTTCCTTTTGCAAAGAAAAAATATACTAGGCATTTACTTTTTACAGTTGACTGAGCTCTTTATTAATGAGCAATAGAATGAAGAGTATTCCAAACAACCAGAAACCCCTGCATCCCCATGTTTGATGGAGTCTTTCAGAGGCTTCCCTTGAGGGGTGATTCCAAGCAAAATCAGTGTCACCTCCTGCTTAGACGAGGGGGGTCGCAAATCTTCTCCTGGGCTGTCCTGCCTTCAAGGGTGGTACAGGACCACCTCCTGTCTTACAGCCAGCAAAATAAAATGAAGAGACGATAGAAACGTAATTGTTCAAATGTTTGGGTAAGTATCTAAATATGTGCTCAGATATCCAAAAACAAATACAGATTTGTCTATTATTAATTGTAAGGTCCCCTAACCTCTCTCCCAACGGATAGCAGGGGCATATGGACCACCTCCTGCAGTTATTTTGGTGTGAAAAAGTTTCAAAAGAATATCTACCAGTGCTAAAGAACTCAATCTTAGTTTTGTAACACCGAAGTGTTTTAAGGGCAGGAGAGAGAAACATTTGAGAAAGGATGAGAAAGAAACACAGAAAAAATCTTCCAAATTTCTAAAATGTTGTGGTTATAACACAACAGTTTGATCCCTGACAAGCTACCTGTAATGGAAATTACTGACTGAAACAGCAGTGGGGTGGGTGCCTACTATAGAATGTGTATGGTAAATCATTTTGCAAAGGGGGAAGGATTGATCAATTTTGTAAACAATTTGCATTATTTAGTTTCATATAAATATGTTTTCTCTAACATTTCATTATGAAAAATTTAAAACATACAAAAGAAATGGAAGGAGTTTTACTGTGAACAGTGTATACCCACCACCTACAATCTACCATTAGGATTGTCCTATGTGCACGGTTTATCGCACATCTATGCCTCCTTCCGTCTCCATTATCAGTCCTCAATGTCAGTCTGTCTTCTGTTTGATGCATTTCAAAATTCAGTGTTTGCAGTCAGCACACTTCTAAAAAGTGGTTCTTTTAAACTCCATTGAATATATACTAATATGCTAATTTGAAAATACAGTATTATCATTTTCTTGCTTTCACCTAAAAAATACCTTAAGAATTCTACATCCCTACAAATAAGGAAACTGAAGCAAAAGGTTGTTTTGCTGAAGGCCAAAATACCGCTTTGAGCCATCTAAGAACTAAGTGGTGCCAACAGTGACTGGGTGGGCCATAGATGAAATGGGAAGGTTGATATTCGGACGGTGGTCTAAGAAAGGCGGTGATTGTTTTAACAGGGCAGCTCCGTGTTTAACAGGTTTGATGTGGGAAGGGATTAGCAACTTTCCCACCTATTTAGAAAGAAGGGGGGAAGAACCCAGGATAAAACGGCGTGCAGGCGGGTGGGAGAGGGGTCCAGTAGAGCCGGTAGAAAAAAGGAGTGTTAGGTCAAAAAGGGGTATCTGTGGTCAGTTCTCGCGGTTTAACTGAGTCATAAAGGACAACAAGCCGAGGAGCCTGTGACAGTGACATTCACAATGCACCCCCCTATCCCAATCTTACGCCAAAGGTAAGTGGAACCGTGTGGTGGAACAGCCTGGGACTGAAGCATATCTCGCACACAGGCGCACATCCCCTGACAGGGGGATCTGTGTAGCGGGGGTAGGTGACCTGGGATTTGGGGGAGGCTTCAGAGCTAGGAGGCAGCGGTGCAGGCTAGTGGGAGCAGGAGAATCCCGGCACCGTGGGTCTCGGAGCAACATCCTCCACCCACCCCCGCCACTAGTGCACGCGCGCGCGCCACCCGTCGCCCTCCCGACTCTGTCGCCCCCTTTCACTTTCGCGTCTGCGTAGGTGTTTGCCCGGGCGGGCGCGAGGGCGCGCGGGGCGGCGCGGGGGCGCGCGGCGCTCGGCGAGCGGAGGGGGGAGGGGCCCTGGCGCGCGGCCCCTTCCTCCGCTAGCTCGGCGGACCCGCTGCCGGCCGAGTCTCAGCTGCTGTCAGAGCTAGGGGACCAGTGGCGGCCGCCGCTGCTCACCCCTCCCCCCACCAGCGCCCCCGCGCGCAGACACGCCGCCCTTCCTCGGCGCCCCCCCACGGTGGGGGGTGGGGCAGAGGCGCGGCGAGCCCCAGAGAGTGAGGAGAGCAGCAGCCTCCCCGGGTGGGCAGCGAGGGAGCAGGAAAAGAAACTTTTCCCTCCCGCCCCCAGCTCCTAGTCCCGAGTCCGCGCCGTCCCCCGCAGGTGGGAACTGCACCTGGGGCCGGGGTGCTAGGTCTGGGCCGGACTTTGGGGGTCCTTGGTGAGGGGTGGCGGGCTACGTGCATTGGGGTTCCTTTTTCTCTCTGCCTCCTCACTGCCAGTAGCTGGGGTGGGAGGGTGCCACTGGCGCCCCCAGCCCGTTTCCCACCAGCCGGTGGCTGGACGCTTTGCTATCTCCTCCAGCTGGTGAGGGTGTGACCCGAGGAGGGGGCAGCGGCGCCGAGGGTTCCCCCTGCGGCCTCCCCCCCGCCACACGCGCGCGCACATACACACACACACACTCTCTCTCTCTCTCTCTCCGACGTCCGACCTGTCACTGGCCACCCCAGGCCCGGAGAGGGGGCGCAGAGAGCCGCTCGGCGGGGCAGCCGACGCGGAATCACCCCGCGGAATTTCCCGGCTCCCAGGGCCGCCGCTGTCACCGCCCGGGAGACCAGCAGCCCCCAAAAGGGGCCCGCCTAAGGCCAGCCGCTGCATCTGGGGGCGAGCGGGAGCCCGCGTCCCCCTCTGCGCGATTCGGCTCCGGCGCCTCGCCTGCTCCTACGGGGTAACAACACTACTGCTCTCTTGCTCTACCCACCGTCAGAAGGGCGACCGCCGGGATTACCATCCTCTCCATCCTTACCGCCGATCTGCTAATACTGGACTTGCTGGTGGCAGCGGCGGCGGCGGCGGCGGCGGCGGGAGTCTAGCGGCACCCCCCCTCCGCCACCCTGCGCCCCAGCCTCCCCACCATGTCCTAGAAAAGGTGAGCGCAGCGAGTCACTGCACTGACAGCGGTGGGAGGGGAACTGGGGAGCTCAGGGGCGGCCCAGGTGAAGGCAGGGTCAGCGCAGAGGTGGGCTGCGGGCAGGAGACTAGATGCCCGCCGGGCCGCTCCGGGCAGGGGTGCTGGGCGGCGGGCAGGCGAGGGATCACGGCGGCTGTCCCTTCACGGTTCTAACCTAGATTTTTCAAGAAGCAGTGATCCAGGGCAAGACCGGCTCTCCCTAAAGGAGGTAAAAACTTAGTAAAACAGACACGTCCATTCCTTTAATAATGAATAATTTGGCAGCGCAGGCTGAGCTGCCGCCTCCTCGCGTGCCCGGACGCTAGGTCCCGGACTTCGCTAGCTCCTGCCTGCCGCCCGCGCTCCACCCCAGTGCGATCGGTGCCCGACTGCTCGGCGGGTCTGGCGATCGCGCGTGACGGCGGGCCCCGCGGGAAAGTTGGGACACTTGGCTGGGACTCCCGGCTGCGGAGGCACCGGGGGCCGTTCCACGCATGGGAATGCTGAACACCTGGGTCGGGGTCCGGACCAGCTCTCCTGCGCCGCCGCTGTCGCCTCCGCGTCCAGGGAGTTCCCTACCTGGAAAGGCTGGAAGTTTTAATCTTCTCGCTCTCGGGGTCGGAAATCCCAAAGCTTAATTAACTGTAAGATGAGGAGAGGCCTTTGGGCACAGGGTGAACGCCTCCCCCACGACTTACGCGGGCGCGGGGCAAGGGTGAGGAGGAAGGCTGCGCAGCTGCTGGCGCCGGGCTGCGGGTCGCCGAGGGCCAGGGGACCAGATTTAGGTGTGTACGTCACTGGTGCCGACTTCGGGCCAGCCGGGAGCCTAAAACTGAGCGTACGCGGACCCTCAAAGTCCTTAGAAGTCAAAGTTAAGAAGCCCAGCATTTGGGTGGGCGGGAGAAGAATCGAGGCGGGGGGGGCGGTTGGAGGGAAACGGAAATTTCTTCTTGCAGATGCTGGATCCTTAGAAAACAGTTCGGTTCCTTCCTCCCCTTCTCTGTGTTTCTCCCAGGTACATGCACCCCACCCACCCATTATAAAGAAGTGAATATCCTCGATGGTAGGTTTTCTTTCAAACTGAACTAATGGAAAAATCCAACACTAAAGTAGTAAATACAGCAACAAAATTACAAGGAGAACAGCAATTCTTGACCCTGGCACTTCTGTGTTGTTGTTGTTGGGGGTTGAGGGGGTAGGTGGGTGAGGCTGTGTTTGAAAGGGGTCGCCTACACTGAAATCACCCGCTTTTCCTGCACGGTTAAAACAAGGAAACTCAAATCGAGTGGGAACGTGATCCCTTTGCATGCTGGCAGCGGACGCTGAGGCTGCTCTTCTAAGAGGTAACTTGGGAGACCCAGGAAAGGGGCGTGGAGAGGACCTCGGGGGTCGGGCGAAGCCTCACTGGAGTCCTCCCCTGCGCTTGGATGCTGTGGGTGGAGCCTGGGCCGGGGCTGTCTTTCACCTGGCGCCGCAGGTGGAGAGCGTGAGGGGCAACACCTTGACTAGTTCTCGGAAAAACCGACTTTACAGCGTCACCACACTTTGCACGTCTTTCCCGATATCTTGGGGTCGGCAGGAGGGGAGCGAGATGGGTGCGAGCAAGCTGAGAACGGCCGAGCGAAGGGGGTGGGGGTCAGAGTGCGGAGGGTGCCTGCTGCCTTGTGTCGTAGCCGCTGCCCGGCACCCAAAACGCCCGCCGCTGCTGCGGCTTTAAGGGAGCTGCCGAGTCCAGGCTGTGTCGCAGCAACTTTGTATCAGTCATGTCGCCCTCCAGGTGACTGACAGCCGCGATTGCCCAATGAGAAGCCAGGAAGACCCGTGCAGCGCGGAGCCTTGCTTCCCCTTGGGCCAATAGCAAGGGCTCGGGGCGGGATAGCAACCTGAACTTTATCTGGACATGTGACCCGCTTTTAAAAGGGCCGGCCCCGGAGCTGGCCCACTCCCCCTCCGGGCTTTCGCCCGCCCTCGATCTCTCTCTCCCTCCCTATTCCCCCCGCCCTGGCCCTGCCCCTACCCCTAGCCCAGCCCGGTCCGCCCCGCCCCTCCGCGCCCGGGGTGTCATTGGACGGGGGAGAAGCGAGCCAACTTCTAGCTGCTTGGAGGAAGCCGGTGCAGTCACCTGGGTGCGAGAGCGTTGCTACCTCGGGCTCTCCCGCTGCAGGGGGAGCGGCACTCGCCGGCCTGGATGTGGTTGGATTTAGGGGGGCTCCGCAGCAGGAGTGTCGTTGCGTTGGCGAGTGCTGCAACAGGTAGACGCGGAGACGGACCCCGGCCGAGGCAGGTGTGTGGGGGTGCGCAGCGGGGCGCCGCTTGCCGGCCTGGGCGTGCGGCCGCAGCGCGGGAGCGTGCACTTTGCTTGGAGAAGTGGCTGCGTAATTCGGAGGCACAGGCAGTATGGTGCTGTGAGCTTGTTGTTTTGTTTTGGTTTTCCACTTTTTCCCCCCTTTGGCCGCCAGAGGACTATTTTGGGAAAGTTTGGCCACTTTGGATAAATGCCCTCTAACGAGCGGCTTTCAGCCGCTTTTGGCAGTGGGAGGTCTACCACCACCCTTCTCTTTTCCACAAGATGAATTCGGGTAGTTTGCCTTGTCCAATTTTTAAAGGACGTTTGAATAATATTTCTTTATCATTTGCAGAAGCACTCAAATCTCAGCTGGAGGTGTAGCTTATTAAGGGCAATTGAAGGAGATAGAGCTCCTGATAGGTCCTGCATGAAAGGGGCTCTGGAAGTCGTGCATTCCCGTTCCTTGGCATTTGGGAAACTCTTGCAGGAGACTGTGCTTTCTGTGGCATCAGTTGGAATTCTAACGGCAGGGGAGAAGGGATGAAGCTTCTTTTGGTGGCATCCGTACTCTTCCACCGAATACAGGTGCATGGCTTTTCCTAATGAATTTTTAAACACCAGGTTTAAATCATAATGGTTTATGGCACCATCGGCTTTAACTGTTATTACATAAAACTTAGGAAAACTTTTATTTGCCAGCAGACAAGTTTTGGAACCTGCTGAATTTCAAATGCACTAAATTGTCTTTTAACGTTTGTATTGCCATTTCTCTAGGTGCTGTTATTGATGATATTTACATAGTAATGATAACAGCGTTCTCCATCTGTGAAGTTCGGCTATGAAGTTTTTAATTTTATGTTTCACTTCATGGCACACTATCATGGAAATGGTTGAAGAGAGTAGTTTTTAAAAATAATCTAAAGGCGAGCTTTTTTCTTTAAGGGAGAAGAAATAGTTTGTTTGGGGTTTTTTGGAAAGATCAGGTGGCTCCGTGAATTAGGTGAGTGAATAGAAATCAGGTGTGCTCAGTTCTAACTGGTTCTCCTACTCTCTTAGGTGACCTTGAGCAGGTTTCTATCATTTACCTCATCTATAAACGAAGGGAAGGTAATAATGGTTGTATAATGGGGATGACGGAAAAAGAGTTACATACAACAAACAACTATGCAACCAGTGAAAATTGTGAAATTCTTAAGATTTTGGTCTTTTGGATGCCATATGATGGTGAAATACTATAGAAAATGATGCATTTAAAATAGAACCACGTTTGGGGGGGTATTAAAAGTGAAAGTGTTTTTCAGCTAAAATACAAATTTGCAGGAGTGTTGGTTAATATCCCTAAAAAAGAAAACTACTTCCCTATGGAAAAGGACAATTGAACACAGAGTATAAAATATAAAATTTTAAAGTCAGATTTTGCCTTTGCAGAAATAGTATTTAAGAACATATACATGGATTAAAGTAGAACTTCCATCAGTATGTGTTTGTGTGTGGGTAGTTTTTTTTAACTTACATGAAATTCCCTTTATTTCATGTGGGGAGGCCATTTGTATGAAAATTAGAGGGTCCTAAGGGTTTTTGACTTTGTCCCAAGAAAGTCTCTATTATAATCCCCATGGTATAGGAGACAAGTTTGATTTTACATAAGCCAGATTTGTATACAGTATCTTATACGTTAGGAGCAAGAACTTTCCCTTTACCCTCAGGATAGTAAGTTCTGTGAGAACCATATCCTCCAACTAATACTTTTAGTATTCACTAGTAAATCCAAGTTGACTGAAATTATGTTGAACCATGGTCGTCATGCCAGTTCCGAAAGGACAACCTGAGTTTCCTGGACAGTATAGGAAAATACATTTCTAACCTGATCCATTTTTTAACAGAGAAGATCAATTAAAATACTCGGGAGATTCATAAAGTAGTTCAATAAACCTGTTTTTAAAAACACCTGGCCATGCAGATGCTCCATGCCCCGCATTCTTCTGTGTTTGCTGTTGCCAGCCTTTCCTCTGTTTTCTTTTTTGAGAGGTGCCTCAGGTTGGTAGATGGGAAGCATACCTTAAACAAAGCTAATTTAGATATCAGCAAAGCCTGTGGCAAATCCTGTAATGATAACCTTGTCAATAATGTCGTGAAATTCAGGCTATATTATGTTATTCTTAAGGGAGTTTAAGGCCAGCTAAATAAGGCTTGGAAAGTTGTGATCAGCGGCATGATGTTGGCTGGTAGGGTGCTTGCTTGTCCAGTGCTTTAAGATCATCCTTGCCTGAATCCCCCATATAGATTCTCTTCAAGTCTTCATACAGCCCCACAGATCGGAGCTGTGAATCCTGCTCTAGGACAGAGCGGTGAAAACCACCCCTTGGAATATCAGTAGGTGTTCTGTGAAGAAAGGCTGCAGTGGCCCGATTATGTAGGGACTGCTGGGTTCAAGAGGAGAGGGGTTTCTGCTCTGCGGAGCTGCCCAGGAGTGTTAGCAGGCAGACTTGCACTGTGCAACTTCGCCAGCGCCGCCAGTGGTCGTCCTTCCCACGGGAGAATTCCAAAGGATGGAGTTTTGGAGCAGGGTCTGTGTGGGGATTCCCCTGCAGGTTCAGGGAAGATAGGCCTGTTGCCTAGGACCTGGGGACAGAGAGTGGGCTGTAGGTGTGGATGTGGGGAGGGCTGAACCCATGGAGGTTAATCGTGGAGAGGCAAGAGTGACTTCCAGGTATTTGGATACAGGGTGCGGCATTTTACCAACACAGGGAATGTGGGTGTAGAGTCAGGGTTAAGGGAGAGGGGTGATGCACCAAAGGTGTTCAGTTTCAAATATAAATAGACTTGTGGTGTTTAATGAATTTGGAGCCAAAACATTGCACCTTCCATATACATCTGTTCAAGTTTGATATGGGGAGGACAGGGTATTCCTAGGTAGAAGCTAGAAGCACATAATATGTACTGGTGTTTTTCAACCTGTGGCTGTGACGAAATGGGTTTTTAGTAAAGTAGAAAATGCTGGTTGTAGCCATTTCGGTCCCATTTCCCTATGTAGTTGTTGTTCTCCCGCCCCCCAACTTTTACATGGCTTTTATCCAGATTATATATATATATATTTTTTGGCTGGAGTTACCAGATAACCACCTCAGCCACTGTGATTTATTTTCCAGTGGTTTGTGGTTGATTTCTGATTAGGAATTTAGAAGATAATGGTCTTGAAGTAAAAGTAGACTGCATCATTGGTAGGTTTCAGTGGTCACAAATTATTGAGTATTGATTATATTATAATAGTGCAGAATTTTAATTTGCACTATGCTATCAGCTTGGGATGCAGTGGTGAAATAAAGTTTCTGCCTTCTGAGACCTTAAATTCTAGTGAAGAATACACAGAAATTAGAGGTAATTACAACATGCAAACAATTTGGGTGTTAAATTTCATTGCAGGGCCTTGTGGTAGTTATTGCCAATTTATGTGGTAGAATCATTATTATCTTTTCTGTGTTAATATAAGTTCTGTAGCAGAAAGACTCCCTAGTCTCACTTTAGTGAGGGGAAGGTAGGAAGGGGTGGTACGAGTGGCAGAGGTGGGGTGCAGGGATGAGAGGCTGCAAATAATATTTGTGTACAGAACTGCAGAAACGGCATATTTAAGATCAGGACCTTTATCTGGGTCATAGCTTGTTTATACAACCAAAGCATTTGAAAAAATGTGTAATGGTTTTAGGAGATTTATATATCAAAATGTGCAAATAAAATTTTTACTGAGAATAAGTTATTTTTCTCTACCATGGTGGTTTTCAATGGGGTGGAGGGTTATTTGAACTCCCCCCTCCCCCCACCCCCAAACTTTTGGCAATGTCTGGAGACATTTTTGATTGTCACAACTGTGGCCAGGGATCGCTACTGGCATCTAGTGGGGGTGGGTAGGGATGTGCTGAGCATCTCACAGTGCATGGGACAGGCCTTCACACACAGAATTATCAGGCCCCAAATGGGGGTAGTGCCAGTGTTGATACGTAGAGGGAGACATGGGATCAAACTCCAGCTCTGCCACTTAGCAGTGTACCCGCGCCTCAGTTACCCCACTGGTATCACTTGGGTAATACTTTTTGTTGATTTTCAAGGTTGTTAATATGGCTAAATAAGATAATGTGTGTGAAAGGCTTACAATATTGTACTGAATTATATAATGCAAGGATTACATAAATATAGCCTATTATAATTATTCTGTCATGAAATACAGAGAGCGAGCCTATTTACCTGCCTGTTATATATGTGCAGCAATCCTGTGTGCTCCCGTGGATGGGGGCTATGCCTGTTTTGCTTGTCACTGTAGATTCAGTGACTGGCTGTAGGCCCAGGATGTAGCCCACACTTGGTAAATATTTGTTGAATGAATGAACACGTAAGTTGTTGGGGCCCATCTCGAACTTCCTCCATTTACTGTGGAGAATGAGATTGTCTTGCCTGCTGGGAATCTTTTAGCAGAGGTAACACTGCATGAGGGCGTATGTCAGAGCCCTCACCAGTACTGACGTGCGGAGAAGAGTCCTGTCATTCCTCATGTCGCCTCTTTGTGCCGTGGGCCATCTTGATTAATCAGGAAATAGGAGTCCCTGCTTTTTAGAGCTGGCATTAAGTGGTCTGGATCACTAATACATTTTAAGAAAATCTTATCTTAAAAAAATTCTTAAATTGTTTTTTCCTGTGGTAATGCACTCAATAACTTTATATTGGGAAATGGTAATATTAATTGCATTTCCTTATTGTTTTTAATAAAGCTATGCCTTAGATCTGAGAAGCAGCTTCTCTATACCTCAAAAGATTCCAAAGGCTTGGAGAAGATTAAGTTATTTTTTTAAGATTTTATTTATTTATTTTCAGAGAGGGGAAGGGAGGGAGAAATAAAGGGAGAGACGCATCAGTGTGTGGTTGCTTCTTACACACCCCCAACCGGGGACCTGGCCCACAGCCCAGGCATGTGTCCCAACTGGGAATCGAACCGGTAACCCTTTGGTTCACAGACTGGCACTCAGTCCACTGAGTCACACCAGCCAGGGTGAAAAGATTAAGTTTTAAACCTGCCTTTGCCACTTACTATGTCTTTGACCTTGGGCAAGTCGCCCACCTCACTGAGTCCTCGGTTTCCTCTTTGTTTTCTTCTGGTACCCGAGATTTCTCTGCCTATTACCTAAGTTAACATTTGTAAATACTCTTTGCAAACACCAAAGGCTGTATTGTAGAAATGTTACTTTTGTTTGGATGCAATGTAGTTTTACATGATTGCTGCTTATAGTCTGGCAGCTGGACAAGTTACAGTCACTGCTCTGTTGTGTCAGCACCTAAACAGGTAACTTTAATTTAACTAGAAGTCTTGCTGATAATAAGCAGAATACGTACTGATAGCCCAGTACAGCGGTTTTCAACCCTTTTCATCTCATGGCACACATGAACTAATTACTGAAAGTTTTCAGCACACCAAAAAATACATTTTTGGCCAATCTGACCCCAAAAGTAGGTATACTTTTGATTCATTCGCACCGGACAGCTATTGTTATGCTGGCTATTATCATTTTTTAAATTTGACAGTCTCAGGGAAAAGAGGCCCGTGCCCCGACTAACCAACCAGTCAGGTATCACCTGTTTTAAATATTCTTGCGACACAGCGGTTGAAAATCGGTGGCTTAGTAAATGGAATTTTAGAGTATCTTTTAGAGTAATATTGTTAAAAATGATTCTAATTAAACTTTTTAATATAAATTTATTTGTTAGCTATGGAGACCAAAGGCTACCACAGTGTCCCTGACGGTCTAGATATGGAAAGACGGTGGGGCCAAGTTCCTCAGGCTGTGGATCGTTCTTCCCTGGGACCCACAGAGAGGACCGATGAGAATAACTACATGGAGATTGTCAACGTAAGCTGTGTTTCCGGTGCTATTCCAAACAACAGTACTCAAGGAAGCAGCAAAGAAAAACACGAACTACTCCCTTGCCTTCAGCAAGACAACAATCGGTCTGGGATTTTAACATCCGATGTTAAAACCGAGCTGGAGTCTAAGGAACTTTCAGCAACTGTCGCTGAGTCCATGGGTTTATACATGGACTCCATAAGAGATGCCGACTACACCTACGATCAGCAGAACCAACAAGGAAGCTTGAGTCCAGCGAAGATTTATCAAAACGTCGAACAGCTGGTAAAATTCTACAAAGAAAACGGCCATTGTCCTTCCACTCTGGGTATGAGCAGGCCCTTGAGATCGTTTATGGCTGACTCGGGGAGCTCTGTAAATGGGGGGGTCATGCGCACCATTGTTAAAAGCCCTATCGTGTGTCACGAGAAGAGCTCGTCTGTGTGCAGCCCGCTGAACCTGACGTCCTCAGTGTGCAGCCCTGCTGGAATTAGCTCTGTGTCCTCCACCTCGGCCAGCTTTGGCAGTTTTGCAGTGCACAGCCCTGTCACCCAGGGGACTCCCTTGACGTGCTCCCCAAATATTGAGAACCGAGGTTCCAGGTCACACAGCCCAGCACATGCCAGCAACGTGGGCTCCCCTCTCTCAAGTCCATTAAGCAGCATGAAGTCCCCAATTTCCAGCCCTCCAAGCCACTGCAGTGTAAAATCTCCAGTCTCCAGTCCTAACGTGACTCTGCGATCCGCCGTGTCCAGCCCGGCAAATATCAACAACTCAAGGTGCTCTGTTTCCAGCCCTTCCAACACGAATAACAGATCCACACTTTCCAGCCCCACTGCTAGCACTGTGGGATCCATCTGCAGCCCCGTAAACAACGCCTTTAGCTACGCTGCTTCTGGCACCCCCGTGGGATCCAGTGTGGCCCGAGACGTGGTTCCCAGTCCAGACACACACGAGAAAGGTGCTCACGAGGTCCCCTTTCCCAAGACTGAGGAAGTAGAGAATGCCATCTCCAACGGTGTCACTGGCCAGCTCAACATCGTCCAGTATATAAAACCAGAGCCAGATGGAGTTTTTAGCAGCTCCTGTCTAAAAGGAAACAGCAAAATAAATTCTGACTCCCCATTCTCAGTACCAATAAAACAAGAATCAACCAAGCATTCGTGTTCAGGCACCTCTTTCAAAGGGACTCCGGCAGTAAACCCATTTCCATTGATGGACAGCTCATATTTTTCTTTTATGGATGATAAAGACTATTATTCTCTATCAGGAATTTTAGGGCCACCTGTACCCGGCTTTGATGGTAACTGTGAAGGCAGCAGCTTCCCCATGGGGATTAAACAAGAACCAGAGGATGGGAGCTATTTTCCTGAGGCCAGCGTCCCTTCATCGGCCATTGTTGGTGTGAATTCGGGTGGACAGTCCTTTCACTACAGGATTGGTGCTCAAGGTACAATATCATTGTCACGAGCGGCGAGAGACCAGTCTTTCCAGCACCTGAGCTCCTTCCCTCCTGTCAATGCACTGGTGGAGTCATGGAAGTCACACGGTGACCTGTCGTCGAGGAGAAGCGATGGGTATCCGGTCCTAGAGTACATTCCAGAAAACGTATCAAGGTCAGTTGGCTCTTCCTCCATTTTTGAAAACTGGTTTTATAAAATACGGAAGGTTGGCGTTAACTATGCAGCTGACAAATTGAACCCATGTCGGGTTACTGTTTTATTTATATTTTCAGGGTGGTCACTTAGTGTTCCCCCCACAGCTTATTGGTATAATGTTGCTACTTTTTTTAAATAGAGAAACCAAAAGTCCTTAAAACCTCTTAGAAAACATTTAAGCTGGTTTTGAAGGAGTCCGGACAGGTGTTTGCCCCGGCCCCCCGGGTCAGCCGTAGGTGTCCGTAAGTGTTCGGGAAATGTTCGTTCTCTGCTGCTTGCAACTCCGTTTCCTTTAGCAGAATAGTGCCAGGTTCTTTTTTCTCTAGCTGTGCACTGGTTCACTAAAATTCCTTTAGATTAGTTTCTTTGTGGTTTTAGTCTTCCCCCCCCCCTTTTTAAAAGCTTTCTTTATTAATCTCTTCATTGGCTGTGAAAAGTGAAATTGAACCCCAAATCTGTTACCCACTAGCTCCCCACTCTCTTTGTCCTTTTCTCGTTAGGTTAATTGTGTGTAAGTTGTGGTTTTTAATACAAATAAATCATTTCCTTAACCGTTGAGAGCTTTTAAAGACTGAGCAGAGCTACAATTACTCAGTGGACAGTCCTGCTTTCTTACTTACTTACGTTGGAAGTGAGTTATGTCACTGCAGTTTTGAATTGGTATATTTATAACCTTTAAGATCTGTAAGAAGACATACGTAACTTACTGTAAAATATCTCTTGGCTTTCCCCAGTGCAGATAGCATACTGTATATGTTTAGAAAAACAAGGAAGAGGTTGTAGATAAGACTACAGGGCGGTTCTAAGTTATATAATGAATACTTGTGTTGGACTTTGCTCCAGTACTATTTTTATTACATGGTTGTAATACATGTTTACTTTATTGGGCATATAAAGGATAGATTTCTTAGATATAGTTCATTCCTTTGGCATTTAACAATATATGGATATTTTCCTTAAAACTTTATTTTGTGGGTAATATTTCCAGACTCTACGGCAGGGGTGTCAAACTCATTTTCACTGGGGGCCACATCAGCCTCAAGGTTGCCTTCAAAGAGCCAAATGGAATTTTAGGACTGTGTAACTACTCCCTCACTAGGGGCAAGGAGCTCTACATTCTGCTCTTTGAAGGCAACCGCAAGGCTGATGTGGCCTCCGGTGAAAATGAGTTTGACACCCCTGCTCTAGGGTTTATGTGTATTCCTGTATCTTTCTCCTTCTATTTTTTTCCAAACAAAAAAACAAAAACTTTAATTTGTGCATTCTGTTCCTTGTCACTGACTCCAACCTGAGTCCTCTTGCTTATATGGAAGCAAGCATTCTGTAGAAGAGAGATTCTTCCAGTTGTCAACAGCGTGAGCTACTCCATCGTATTTTAGCACTGCCTCTGTGTCAGCTTCTAAACTTTAATGCGAGTCAGGAGGTGGCTTTCATCAGAACCAAACTCAGCGTGCGTTTTCCCGTTAGTGCTCTGTTTCACACTCAGAAGGAAATCTGTACGTAACGTTGACAGTTTTTGGTGAGAGGTGTTGTCTTCATCCAGCTGGTGGGCAGGGGCATACCCTGGTGGCCGAGAATGTGGCTGCCCTGGGGGGAGTCCCAGCTGCGCCGTTTGACTGTGCACATCCTGTGACCTCTCCGGGCTGCAGTGCTCCTGGTGCGGTATGAGGGGGCTAAACAGTGCCCACGTCAAAGGCAGTGAAGACAATTGGGTTAACTTATGAGAAGCACTTTGAATATCACCTGGCATGTACTATACATTATATACATGTTAGCCATGACTGTTAATTCTTAAGTGTTTTCACAATCTTTAGTTTTTGTTTTTTTAATTCTCTTTTCCTTATATGAAATTTGACAAAATAATTTGAAAGATTGTATTTATGTATTTTTAGGGAGAGGGGAATAGAGGGAGAAAGGGAGAGAAATATTGATCAGGTACCTCTCACATGCCCCCAACCAGGGACCTGGCACACAACCCAGGCATGTGCCCTGACGGGATTTGAACTGGTGCCCTTAATGGCTTGCAGGATGATGCTCAGTCCACTGAGCCACACCAGACAGGACAATACAAAATAATTTTAAAGAAGTATTATGTACATAGTTAAGAGAAATACTTGTTGATAATTCTTATGATTAAATTCTACTTTCATTTAAAAAAACTATGATTAGTCCCTGGTGTGACTCAGTGGATTGAGCACCAGCCTGCAGACAAAGGGTCTCCAGTTCAATTCCCAGTCAGGGCACATGTATGGGTTGTGGGCCAGGTCCCCAGTAGGGGGCATGTGAGAGGCAACCACACATTGATGTTTCTCTCCCTCTCTCCCTCTCTTTTTCTCTATAAATAAATAAATAAATAAATAAATAAATAAAATATTTTTAAAAAACTATGATTAGACACCATATATTTGCTACTGCATTTCTGTTTATACATTTTTTAATTTTGAAGGTCATTGGCTCATGTAGCACCTCCTGATGGTCCAGCCTTAAACATAATAATGTGAATCAGTGACCTTGAGCTTACCCTGTATTTGTGGGCACTGGAGGTGTTGTCTGGTGTCTCTGCTCGCATATTCGAAATTCTCTTTATGTGTGTTAACAGTCAGAGGGGATTCGTTTTGTTTACGTAGATACTGATGTTGTACTAGTTAATGTAAGTTCATATCTGTAGATACAATTCATCTAAACCAAAGCTCTTCCCAAAAACTGAGAGTTGCTGGGCTGTGCTGTTCTATACACCCATTGGCAGTCAACGGAGAAGAAAGATACTACTTTATTTGCATGAGTCTTACTGACTGTTGGGCCGAGGAAGGAGTGCCCTATTCAAATAAAAATGATTCTCATCTAGATAAAATTTTCAGGCTGATAAAAGTGAGTAATGGCTGGGAAGAGTGTGGCGCCACTGTTTCAGGCTTGGGCATTCGGGAGAGTGGCGATGAAAGTCATCTGTTAATCATTTCCAGTGTGTGGACTGTCCAAGCGCCACACTGCAAAGTGAATTATGACGGAAGCTGGATGTAAAGGTCTCAGGTTGGACACTGGACCTCGCTGTGTCATGGGGATTGGTGTTCCCCGTCAGCTTGGACGCAAACCAAACTGTAGCCCTGAGTGAGTCACAGCTTCTTGCCTCTCTTTATTTTAAAGAGAACAAGATGCTTCTAAGGATCGGAATCCCTTCACATATTTGCTAATGTGGTTTCACATATTTGCTAATGTGGTTTCAAGTATATTTTAATCACAAGTCTAGCTCTGTGGTTTCCAGGGTGGTCGGGGTAGAAAAATCACTTACCATTTAAAAGTCAAAGCGAGTAGGCGTGACCTATCATTTTCCTTTGAAAAGCATAGTTTTTAAAATCAGTTCTTTCCTTTTGCAAAATTTGACACTTACTATGAATTTCTTGATCTGTTAATTCAGCCCACCCCTTTTGGAAGCAGGGTTTTCTCTGCGGACGTAACCTTGGGCGTCTGGGCTGCGGCGGGCAGGCACGTGGCAGCATCACAGCACAGCGCTGAGTCCACTCAGGCTCTTGAATATGGAGTTCACTGTTTCAAAGGGCATATCCGGACAGGTTTCAAGATAAGCCATTAGGGTATTTATCTTAATATATGCTGCATTTTTTTCATGATGGAATGAAACAATTTAGTAAGTCATCTACAGTTTTTTTTCCAATTTTTCCCTAGATTATTTTGAAACTCATTTTCTATAATAAACCAAAAGCTTCAGAATTCAGGGCATTTGTTACAGAGAACGCCCTGTGTCTAGCAAACTTTCCGAGTAAACCCTTGAGATGTAAACATCTCTTTGTAATGCAGAGGATGAAAGGGTGGTGGATTTGGGGACCGGGTCAGGGGGATTGATTGGTTATTGGTGCTCACCAAATAAATCCATTACAGGATTACTCGGTCATTTGGAAATGAAAACACGGAACTCTCTTTTTCTTTTTATTTGTCTTATAATATTTTGATTTTGATTCCTCCAGGTTAAAATTCTACATATTTTGGGGAATGATTTTTCAAATGAGCTTGCTTCTCATGATTCAGTCACTTTTATTCATCTATGGAATTTCTGGTGGGAATTTTATTTTAGAAAAAACTTGGTCATTTTTAATCTACAAATCACTATTATAGTGAGCTTTTCTACATTAGCTTTTAACATCACAAGTATCCTTGATGTATATGTTAGTATGTCGACCTTTTATCATCTAAAGTGTTAGTACCTTTTCAACTGTTCATTTCACACCTCAGAGTTGATTCAAGTCAAAGTTTCTGTTAAATCAGCTCAGCAGTGTTCAACTTAAGGCAGTTTCCATACCAGTGCAATGCTAAATTAGGACCTGGAGATTTATTGTTTATTGATTTAATACCTTTTGCGAAATGGAAATTGTGGAAGTGTTTGACCTTTTCCATTCTCGTTATGTCTGACAAGGGTGTCCAGCCTGCGACCCTCATGCGTCCCCAAATGCCTATGAATGTGGCCCAACACAAAATTGTAAATTTACTTAAAACCTTTTTTTTTTGCTCATCGGTTTTTGTTAGTGTTTGTGAATTTAATCTGTGGCCAAAGACGACAACTCTTCTTCCAGTGTGGCCCAGAGACGCCAAAAGGCTGGACACCCCTGGTAGCAGATGTTATATTGATCACCATAATTTAGGAGTAACACTTCACTTCCCCTAATGCTGTGATGTCAATAATTTTTTTCTCTGAAATAATACTTTTTTCCCAGGTTTTCAACTGTTGCTTTAGGTTCATATCGCTCATTTACTGATAAAATTTAAGCTCTGCTGCTAAGTAATTAGTTTTATTTACTAAATTCAAATCAAGAGGAAAATACTGGCTTCTTGATTATGTTTAAATATAACCACTAAATTGTATATTTTTGGGACTGCTTTCCAAAATTTATTAGTGAAGTCCAGGAAGTATAAGCGTGTTAAGTGGGTAATGTGGTTCATCTTAAATTTTAGAATTTCTACTTTTAAACTCGTCAAGTACAGGCTTTGTTTTCAATTTTATGAGTATTATTTTGTTCTTTAGAGTAAGATAACGATAAAGCTATTGAGTTGACCAAAAAGTCCATTACGTTTTTTTCTGTACAGTGGCTCCAGTAGTGTTTAGTTGTCTTTAACTTCATTCCAAACAATTTTGTTAGATTGTATTGTGACAGCTGTCATATCAGTGTTCATTTAAAAAAATTATCAAAACTGGTGAGTTTTTGTGCAGCCATTTTAATATTGAAGATAAAAGAAAATACCCAACATTTTCATGCATTATACTTTATTATTTCAAGAAAGGTAAAAATGCAGCCGAAACACACAAAAAAAGATTTGTGCAGTGTATACAGAAGGTGCTGTGACTGATCGAATGTGTTAAAAGTGGTTTGTGAAGTTTCTTGCTACCATTGCCATTTTGGCCAAATAATTCTTTGTCGTGGGGCTGTCTTATGCACTGGAAGATGTTTAGCAGCGCCCCTGGCCTCTACCCACTAGAAGCCAATAGCAGGAGAGAGCTGACATACTCAAAATATCCAAATCAATAAAGTTATTGGTGAAAATGAAAAATGTGGCTTTTATTTTACAGAAAAAAACGTTAACAGACTTTTTGGCCAACCCAATAAAATGTAATTACATACACATGTATATTACTTAATTGATGTTCTATAAACCTCTGTATTTATGGTATGATATGACCAAGGCCAAAATCTCTATGTAGATAAGTAGAAATTGCTTGTATTTTATGCCATAAAAAGATGGTTCTAGTCTCAGGAAGTAAAGATAACAAACAAAAGGTAGTTTGAGTACTTAAAAAGTTAATACCCTATCGAGAGGGTGTGAGGTAAAAACTGAGGATCTGAATCCATCACTGTGTTCTAACTTAATTTTATTAATGGTGACCACTTCATTAGTATGCAACCTCGCCTTCTGCAGGCTGGGGCAAAAGGAGGGTTAGAGT
>CM052545.1:15791478-15812754 GCA_028533065.1 Trachops cirrhosus | reverse complement strand
AAAGTGACATTGAAAATGTGAGAGGGAGTGCAGGTCATTGATGGGGCAGCGTCCTGGGAATGCGAGATAGAAACAGGACTTCAGTCAGCCTTGGAGTCAGGTAATCACCGCCAGATTGAACCAGTACCGGTACGTGTGAGCAGCTGATGGCAACCAGTGTCCCAGCACATGGAGATGGAAACCAAAGATCAGAAAGTGCATGCCTGGTTTTCCTAAGGCCACATAGCTCAGATAAACAAACACATCCTTAAATTTGAGAAGAAAACTGTCCTAAAAAACAGGCAGCCACGTGGATCCTTCAAAAACATGAATCAGATTCTGTGGCTGATACAAAGCCCTCTGTCTCCTTCTCGCTGTGGGCACGGGAAGCAGAATGACTGAGGGTCTGTAAAGCACTGAACGGTCATCCGATTGCGTGCCGTTTCCTGCCGGCTCCTTCCCCACACTGACCTTTCTGTGGCTCAGAGGAGTCAAGCCCCCCCTTTCTTCTGGGGGCCTCTGTACTTACTGTTCCCTCTGCCAAGAAGTCTGTGCTTCCAGAGTTTGGTTCGCTGCCCCTTCTTGTCCCTTATGATCAATTCCAATGTCACTCTCTCAAAGAGGTCTTCCTTGATCATCCTATTTAAAGTGGTTACACCCCCTGCCTTCTAATGCATCACTGTCTTTTGTGGTCTTCATAGCACATGCTATCAGAAATTACATTCGTTTACTTCAACTCCCCTAACTAGAATTTGAACTTTCTCAGAGTAGGGACCTTATGTGTCCTATTTACTAGTATACATTTGCCAGGTACATTGTTGATGTTCAGTAAATAATGAATGAATGAATGAATGAATGATGAATGAATTGGTTAGCAGAGGGACTTGGGGGTGGATATGTATCTGGGGTGAGTACGTAAGTGTAGGTGGTTTTGTAAGATCAACAAAATTATTTTTAAATAACTGAAGAGTTCTTGCAAAAAGATTGTTGTGGCCTCTATCAGAATATTTTTAGGATTATCACAAAACAATCAACAGATGCTGTTCTTGCTTTTTCTAATCTCAACATCATAGTTTGTAATGGTGTATGCCAAGCTAAATGGTGATGTATTCTTAGTCTTTATTATGAGGCCATTTATTTATTTCAGATTCAGTCTTTTAGGTGTACAGCTCTGTGAGTTTTGCCAAATGTGTAGTGACACGGTGACCCCCTATTTAAGATCTCAAACAGTTCTGTCACCCCCAAAGTTGCCCCCTTGTGCGGCGCTGTCATCCATAGTCAGCCCCTCCCCTCACTCTGCACCCTGATAACCATTTATATGTTCCCCACCCCTGTAGTTCTGTTTTTTTCTAGATGGCTGTATAAAAGCAATTATACTTTATGTAGCCTTTTGACTGGCTTCTTTCATTGCACATAACGTGTTTGAGATTCATCGTTGTTGTTGCATGTAACAGTAATTCGTTTCTCTCTAGTGCTGAGCAATGTTCCACTATCTGATATATGACAGTTTGTCCATCTCTTCCTCCGCTGTCGGTGGGCATTTAGGCTGTTTCCAGTTTTGACTAGGACACACAAAGCTTTGTAAATTTCACATACAAATCTCTGCATGGACATATGCTTTGATTTTTCTTCAGTAAATACCTGTAAGTGGAGTAACCACTTCTTATGATAGGTGTAGGTTTAATTTCTAAGGAACTATCAAACCGTTTTCCAAAATGTACCATTCGACATTTCCACCAGCAGTGAGTGAGAGTTCTAGCTCTATTCTATGCTTGCCCACCCTTGAGAGAGTCCATCTTTTCAATTTTAGACACTGTAAGAGCTGTACGACCATATCTCGTTACAGTATACGTTGGCATTTCTCTAATGCCTAAATGGTACTAAACATCTTTTCATGTACTTACTCGCCATCCACATGCCTTCTTTGCATGCCTGTTAACTCTCTCGCTCATTTTTATTGAGTGGTTTTCCTCTTTTGCAGTTCTGTTATCAGTGTATTTAGATGACCATGAACTGAAAGAAAAATAGCTGCTTCATATTCAGTATTGACTGAGGGAAAATAATAAGCAATTTGCAAATTGTTTGGTACCTACTGTCACCTTACTGTGGCTCAACAAACCAAATGAATGTGAAACAAACCAAATGTGCCCACTGTTCCCATGGAGGGGGGCGTGACTCACACAAGTGCATCCAGCGTTTTTTTTGTTGTCATTCCCTGATTATTTGTCTGGCCATGTGATGCAGGTAAAAACTGCTTCCAAAGATTAAAAAAGGAAGAGTTCTCTGTGGGCCAGAATAGTCAAGGAAAGCTTCTTGTAGGAGGTGAGATTTCCGCTGACATTTGCAGAATGGTGGTGTTTTGTGAGGAGGAGAGGTATTACGGGAGTGAGTGATAGCACAGGCGGTGTGTGGACAGAGGGCAAACAAAGCCTGCTCACAGGGGTTAATGCTCAGAGGGGCTGTTGGGGAAAGCTAAATTGTACGGATCTGTGAGTGCAGAAAAGAAATCTCTTGGCATTTTTATATAGCCCTATTTGTTTTTAACTAAGGAACGACATGAATGGGTGGAAAGTCCACTCCGGTGAGAGAGACTGAACGTAGTGAGAGACCAGCTGAGGGGCTGTCCCATTGGTGATCGGGCGATGGCAGGGGCCTGAGGGGTGGGCATGGTGGGCACCAGCTCGGTGTTAGAGTCGTTTTTAAGAAAGAAAGAATTGAATGCCAGATTATCTGCCCCCAAGCTCGTTCTTTTTCCATTATTCCACTAAGCCATGTCTGTACACAGCCCACAAAAAGTAGATTGCCAAGAGGTTGGAGGGAAGAAAAATGCAGTGTCAGTAATAAAGAGAAGATGTGAGCATAATTGTGATTCTAAGAGAAAAGAAGCCAGATAGTTTTGTTATTTGTTATTTGTTAAGGTAAAGCTTGATAATTTTGATACCAAAATAGAACTTTTTATTAGACTATGGGGAAAAAATACCCCCAGGAAATGGAACAGGAAGAACCAAATCCTGGTTTGATGAAGGTGGAAAGCCATCTGGTGAACGATTATGTAAATAAATTAGAATAATAGCGACTAATGGGATTCTGACCCTCACGCCCAGAAAGCGGAGTGGGGAGGGCTGGGGGGATGGGGAGGGCTGGGGGATGGGGGGATGGGGGGATGGGGCGGGCGGCAGCACCTTCTCGGCGTCTTTGGAAGCCCATGGACTGTGCCCTCCAGGACCCGGTGCTCCAGTTCACGGAGCTCTTTCCCAGGTACAACTGCGCTGCTTATCTTCCGTCACGTGGCAGGGTTTGCCATTCCCTAAAACATATTTTTTTCTGGTAAGTGTGAGAAGAGAGTCCGAGCGCCGAGTTTGGGAGTGCCGAGATGTGACGGTAGCAGGTAGTCTTTAATGCACTCCACTGTGGGTGCTCACTGTATTTTTAAAATGGAGATTGTGTGCAGGGAGAGTTTGTTTTTGGAAATGTGAAGGTAAGAGTGAAGAGTTCATGGTTATGTAACTCAAAGTAGTTTTTTTCTTCATTTCTGTTATTTTCAGTCCCAGTTGCTGTTAAGTGCATATGGAGGGGTTCCTTTGGGACTTCTGGAAGCATTTTGAGTTTTTCTATATGTGGTAGAAATATGATAATTTTCTGGACATGGACCCTGTATTTTGGCCTTGGTTGCTATGATTCAGGTGAAAACAACATTTTCCCCCTCTTAAGTACCGATCTTTTAGGGAACTGAAGAAATTAACAGATGCATTGAGGAGGGGAAACGAGGGGTTATAAGCCCGACAACCTTTCATGGTGAAAATCTAAAACTGATAGCTCTTAACATTTACCTGACTTCTGAAACATTCAGCTCCATGGGTGGTTCCATTAGCAGGATGCCCCCCTACTTTTGAGCTACTGCTCATTTAAAAAGCCGGAGATATTTTATGATAGAGTATAATTGTGTGAACTGTGCCTTTTTTGAAGGATGAGTTTGTTGCCAGTACCTTAGGGTGGAAGAAGTGAAGAATACGAATCTAACTATGAACATGGCCTAGCCTGTGTGGTTTCATAACACCGATGAAATATGCTTTAAAACATTAATTCTTGCCAATTCTACCCTAGTGGAAATAATCAGACAGTATTACAAGGATTCTAAGGACAGTAGAACTTACAGGTTTTCTAAAAAAGCAGTGTTTTATTTAATGGGGAAAGTGGTTAAGTTTTCATGAACATGTCAGAATCTGTGCACAGTGGTCTCTTCTAGGCATGTAACTGATGGTGAGCATGCTGACTCTGAGTAACTCAAGGCCCTTCGTCAATGAACAATGATAAACGTTTGCTTGTCATACTATTCTTAGACAGATGATGTTTCAATTGCTTGATTTTAAAAGAGGGGGTACTCTGCCTCAGATGGGTAGCTCAGTTGATTAGAGCATCATCCAGATGCCAAAGTAATCGGTGGAGCCTCAGTCAAGGCACATGCCAGAATCAACCAATGAATGCATAGATAAGTGGAACAAGTTGATGTCTCTGTGTGTGGGTGTGTGTGGTCTGCCTGTCTCTCTTCCCCACATCTCTTCTACTCTCTCTCTAAATCAATAAAAAAATCAAAAAAAGGACTGGGTGCTCTTCCCTGGTCCTTAGTTCAAGAGAGGAAAGAGACTGTTATAAGACAGAAAATATGGAAAGTTTTAAAAGAGGAATGCACTGCTACCTATAAATAAGTAAATGAAATATCAGTTCTGTTTACTAAACTCCTTGTAATCCATACAAATGGCACATTAAAACAATCTGAGGAAGTTCTAGAGCCAAATGGTCATGATGGTTGCACAACAGTGTGAATTTTTCTTAATGCAACTTGACAGCATATTTAAAATTCTTAAAGTAGTAAATTTTGTATTATATATATTTTATCCTCACCTGAGAGCATACTTATTGATTTTTTTAAGAGAGGAAGGGAGGAAGAGAGAAACATTGATTGGTTGCTTGTTGTACATGCCCCGATGAGGGACCAAACCCAAAACCTAGGCATGTGCCCTGATGGGGAGTCGAACAGGCAACATTTGGTTAATGGGATGATGCTCCAACCAACTGAGCCGCAGCAGCCAGGGCTATATATTGTGTGTGTGTGTGTGTGTGTGTGTGTGTGTGTGTGTGTAAAATCACAATAAAAACTAGCAGTCCTAATAAAAATGGGAGTGCTTGCACTGGTGAGATTTGGCACACGATGAAATACACCACGGTGCACTGGAAGTCTGGTGTGAGCCCCTCTGAGCGGAGGCCATGTCATACTTAGCTTTGACACTTTTGCACTGGCTGATCAGTAAAAGCTCATATGCACGCTGTGTTAGATACTGACTTTTATTCAACAAGCATTTATTAAAGTCTTGATTCTGCCCGGATAGTCCTGGTTGTGTGGTCAAAGCAATAATAAGAAGTCTCTCATCCTTTGGAATACCCTATCTAGATACAGCCCAGGTCTCATCGCAAAGTACGTTGTGGTAGGTGTTTTTCTGGATGTGCCAAATAATGTTTTGAGAACACAGCGAGTGAATACTTAGGAATTAATTACTTTCAATAATATAATTTATGATGGTCATAAATGATTTTAATGTGATTAGTCAGAACTCCTGGTTTGTAAACAGCACAGAAAACCATCTCATACTAGCTTAAACAAAACCACATTTCTTGGCTCACAAAATGGGTGAAGTTCAAGGGGTAAACCTCAGGCTTGGCCAGACTCCAGGTTTCGTATGGCCGTGCCATACAATTCTCTCTCCATCGATTGGAGCTCTTCTCTTTGGGTTCAACTTTGGTTCTGGGAGATATGTGGCCAGTATCATTTGGGGCTGATTTTCAATCGTTATTGATCCTGGTGAAAGGAATGGCCTCTTCCTTGACAGATTCTGATGGGTCTGGCTTCGGTCTCACATCCAGCTGTGAGCAGAGATGGTGCGTGTGTGCACATGAACGCCCGGGGGTGGGGGTGCTAGGCCCTCCCCAACCCTGTGTACTAACTCGGGAAGGCGGTTCCCCAGAGTGTTTTTGGCAAGCAAAAACTGTACTCTACCAGTAGTTTCAAAAACTGATCCCATAGTCACTTATTAATTTTCCCTTATTTAAATAGAAACATGAACTACAATGCTTGGCACTCTAAGCATTATCATTCATAAGAACTTTACTGTTATTGAAGTGAAGTACCTAGTCATATTGCGAATTTGAGGTGGATGGAAAATTGATGATTGGGAAGGGCCAACGCAACCTTTTCTCCCCCCCGAGAGAAGCAAGATCTGCTAGTCTATTAGGCAGAGTACACTTACAGATGCTCTAATGATGCGAAAATTTAGTAGGAGACAGAATGCATTCCAAGAACAGTACCCTGCAGATTCACTCTCGTTTTCTGATACCTAGGGAAAGTTGGCATTAATGTAACTCTAAAAGGCTCATTGAATTGACCCCGTTAATAAATATGTCCCTTGACCATCCAGAGCTGTTTATCATTGTCCACCAAGGAGCACCTGAGAAGTATCTGATACGGCATTTTCTTTGGCCTGCTCATTGAGAGCTTCTCCCATTCTTGGTACACAGGTGTTTTTTTTTCTTTTTGTTTTTTGTTTTTTTAGTGTGAGCGGTTTACTAACAAAATGAACTTATTCCTGCTCACCAGTACAATATACACATGTACTTACACATGATTTTGCATATGGCTTCAGAAGATCGATGAATCATTTCATGAACCCATGAACTCCAGGTTAAAACCCGATCCTCTTGGCCACTATTAAAATAGAAGTACATAATTACAGAAAGAGGGCCATAGTGATTCACTACCAGTAGAACATTTACAGTTGAAAGTGCAGTCTGAATAGTTTGTTCAGCAGTAGTGTGAGATTGTGCATTTGGTCGCATCGTCTTCCAGCCTGACAGATGTCTGTGCGTGATGGCTAGCTGGGCAGAGGAATCGGGTGAAGGGAATGCTGTGGGGCTCACAAAAATACTCCGGAGATACCAGTTGATCTGATTAGTTGATATCAGACAGGTTGAGAAGATGAGGATCAGTGAGCTTACAGATATTGACAGGGAGAGAGAGCACCCTTTAGGAAGGATATAATCAGAAGTCAGAGTAATCTTGGTAAATTGGAGAAAGTGTAAGAAATATCTAGGAGAATGGTGATGGATAGGAAGGTCAGCTTTGGGGTCACACTTCCACGTGCTTGTACGACCCTGGGCAAGTGGCCTGCCCTCTTCAACCTTAAAGTAGTGGCAGTAATAGCTCCTACCTCCTGTGGCTGGTGGGAAATTTATCTGAGCGAATCCATGTGAAGTGCTGGCAGAGAGTGAGCATTCAGTATCATAATGATAAGAACTAAGGTTTTTGTTGATTTTCATTATTTGATTTGCTGAAAATCATTATGTTGATTTTCATAATTACTTTCCCCTAGAACTGAAATGGAAGAATAGAAACTACATGGGTAAATAGTTGGTGTGTATGAAAGTATGACCTCAGAGATTCCATTGTGAAAAGAATTAGCAATGCAGATTTAATAAGTTCAACCACAAAACTAACCTTATTTTAGAGAGAGGAAATCCTTCCAATTCTTTGTGCCCTGGTGAGACGCTTAATTGGGAACTCTAGTCTTCTCTAAATTCCAAAAATAGAGATTATTATGAAGATAGTTTAGACTAGTGATTCTCAACTGTTTTTCAGAGCAATACAAATGAAGATTAATATTTGCGTGTATCACATACTCCGTGGCAGATTTGATTTAGAAGCGTTGTGTGGGTATGTGTGTGTGGGCAGTAAAGCAAATAGCACCATGAGCTCTTTGTTTTCGTGGTATTCATAAAAATATTATTCACTAAGAGTCGCCTATTATGGGTTGTAGCATAGATAAGGCAGGCTGCACAGTGGTGTATTGTGTTGGCTTTAACTTCCACCTCTTCTCCCACTTGAGTAAACATTAGAATGCAAACGAGTGAGTGACTTTCTTGTAGGAAGAATCATGAACCTGTTCTGTGTTTCTGTTTTAAAAGTAAACAGTTCAGTAACATCTATGTCATTCATTAGTTTTATCAACAAATTACGAGGTGCCCAGGCTCATGCCGATCGGTCGGTGCTCTGGCTACTGAAAGCCTAAGTCAGTAAAAACGTCAAAATCCCTCCTCCTCTTCCACGCAATTAAAGTCACCAACTGTAATAATTCTCTTCAAACATCAGAGCTGTTGGGCTGATGTTACCAAATATATAGCTGCTGTCTTCTCTGAACAGCAGGAAGAAAGCCAAGAAGAAGCCCTGTTAGGCATGTAGATCAGCTATGAAAAATCGGACGACTTTCTGTTATTGTTAAACGTTGGGCAGAATGACTGTTCAGGGGAAGCCCATGACAGCGTTTAGTCTGAGGGTTGTTAAAGGTAAGAGTAATTCTCCTGTGTGAGATGTTTTGATGTGCCTATTACCAGAACAGAAGTGTCTTAGATTATGGCTTCTCCTTGAACTAATTCTGTTGTAATAAGTCAGCATGTGTTGCCATCCAGTCTAAGAACTGCATGAGGATAAAAACATATTATGTAAAACCACCTATAATAGTGAGTCCTCACCGTGCCGCTATGTTTCAGGTTTAATGCCGGCACCATGCACCAGATCATTGCCAGGTGGCTCACAGAGAAACACGATCAAGAAGAACATTTAGTTGAACATGTGTCTGACTCCTGAGTGGAAAAGTGGTTTATGAGGTGGGAGTGGTGGGAGAAAGCACACCCATGCACTCAAAATCGTGACCGTATAACAATTCGAAGTGCCGTACGCCAAAGAAAATTAAGACAAAGATGGGGAATGGTGATTAGATTAGTCATCTTTATATAATATAAAGAGCTAATACAAATCAATAAGGAAACCACGAAGACTTCCTGCAAGGTGGGGAAAAACAGGCAAAGAACATGGACACCAGTCCACAGAAAAGCAAATGCAGAGGGATCGTGTGAACTTCTGAACTGTTTAGTTGTGCTAGTAAGTAGAGTGGTAGAAATTAAAGCAACATTTAGGTAGCAGTTTTCATCTGTCTATTTTCAGAAAAGAGAGCAAAGGATGGGTAGCTGGATACCACCAACAGGCATTATGGGGGAGTATAAAAGAGGGACAGTTGTGCAGCACATGCCATCAGAAGTAGCGTGGGGTATATAATTCAAGAGCATGAACTCTCCAGTGAGATGGCCTTCTGTGCATCTCAGCTGTGTGACCTTGGACAAGTTACTTAACCTCTCTGTGTCTCTGATTTTTGTATGTGTGAAATGGAGATGACAATAGAATTTACCAAGTAGAATTGTTACAAGGACTCATTAAATTAGGATATATAATGTGCTTAGAAAAGTATTTGGCCTGTAGTAAGCCCTACATAAGTATGCTTGCTTTATCGTTGTTATTATTAATTATCATTGCCTTTATGGACCTCAGAAGGTCCAGTTTCTAGGGCTATGTCATCAGAAAATTACTATATGCTTGGACAAAGGTTTGTGTATAGTGGTGTTTATTTTAATGGAACCTAAAAATATAGACAACTTTTTTCAGTGAATTGGGAATAAGTAAAATCATGGTAAATATATTTTTGTTAGAGTAATTTATGCAGTCATTTCTATGGAAAAATTTTAATAGCATGGAAAATCATTAAAATCTAATTTTTTCACTTAACAGTATATATGTAACTGTATTTACAGAATTTGTGTGTGCATATTTACCTATGTGTATTTCATTCTCAGAGGAACTAAACATGTATGTTTCATTCTCCAAGGAAGGAAATGCCTCAAATTGGCAGTGGTTATCTCTGAGCACTAATCAGATTATTGCTTTGTTAATGTTTCTTTCTTGTATTTACCTAAGTTTGCACAATGAGAATGTACTAGTTCTACAACAGAAAATTGATACAGAGCACCAGTACTGATTGCATTTGAGAGAATGATACGTCTCACGTATAAGAACAGGATCCTCTTTGCCTCCAGGTGGCACTGGCATTTTCACGGAGAAGTGAAGAATTCTGGGCTCCTGGGCATTTTGTTGCCTGATGATCTCTGTCCAATAGTGTATTTGCCTTGCTTTCCAGACGAGCCCTAGAAGACCTGGGTGGGTGTAGGAGGAAGATTGTGGACAAAGAGACAGAATGTTGGCTTGTTTCTTGCAGATTTTGCCGGCTTCTGGATTCTTTAAGGTTGTGGAGCCATTTGTTGTAACATCTATTAAAACTACTTGAAAGTAAATTAAATTGTTATGTTTATAATTATCTGAATAAGCCAGCATGATGAATAAAGCAGGTTTTTCATAATATAGTTTATTTCCTAAGCTAATAAAAGAATTTACGAGCTATTAGGACAGAATAAAAATATTCCATTAAAAAATCCATTATCCTCGCATTTATTTCTTCTCCACCTTAATGATCTTTCTGCGTGCTCCACCAGGAGGCCCCAGTCTGCAGGGAGGCCTGAAGCCCGACCCTGACCCCTTCGGTTCCTGAGCTTGTGCAAGAGTGGTCCTTCCAGGGACTTACACTGGATAGGCAGTCTTTTAATTTTGCTTTTCCTTTCCATCTGCGTAAACTGCAGTTCTCACATAATGATCCTTGAACTTAATAATATGGAAAAGTGAAATTTAAATAGGAAGAATTTTATTAGTTGGTATCAGGTGAACAATTGGAAACTTTGTAAGCCTCCTAGATTTTTTTGTTAGGCTAACCAATTGCAAACTATTTTAAAGACTGGCTTTTATGTGTAGAATGAAATCCTTATTGTTGAAAGCCCCCACTATATTAATAATATCATGGTTTGGGATTAGTCTGCTTAGTTTTCTGTTCATTGAGGCTCTGATGACCGTGGAAGCAGTGACTTATCTAGATCTATAATTATATAGCTGTATTGCTAAGTAGTATTTCTTTGCATTAAAAACTAAATTTTTCATGAGGCAAATTAAAGGAAAAACAATTTATACATAAACTTCCTTCCAGAAGTTATCCTGTTTTAACATCAGCACATGTGACAAATTATCCTCTGACCTTAATGTATTTAAGTTTGACCTACTAGTAATAATATTTGGGTGTATTTTTCAAAGGCCGCAGAAAGTTTAGAGTAGAAAGACTATCAAGGTAGATTACATTTATCTCCGGGGAAGCTGAAACAGTTGAACTGGAAGCCAGATTATCTACACGGAGGTTAGGAATTTTTATATGATGCCTTATTTGTCTCATTGTTTATTATTTTTTAAATTAAATTACCAAAGACAATAATATCCCTGTTCTGCCACCCAGAGCTAACACAAGTTAATTAGTCATTTGTTTCAGATATTTCTTTAAATTAGAGACAAACTTGTTACAGATGAAGTTCAAGTTCTCTTGGGCTCCCTCCCCTTCTCCCCCTCCCTCTCTGTGTCTGCAGAGACAGTCTGAGTCAAGCATGGCATGTGTATTCTCTGCGCATATTTTTATCCTACACATATAAATATATGCATATACTTGACAGTTCGAAGTGGAATCTTACCATTGCAAAACATCTGACAGTTTTGAGCTCTAAGTGTGATGATGCATTTAGCCTCAGTTCATTCTACTTTAATTGCTTTATCCTATTCTGTGCTTATCTGGTCCCCTATTAATGGGCATTGAGGGCTGTTTCCAGGTTTATTGCTAATAAAAACAGTGCTGCCGAGACCAGCCTTGTAAATATCCCTTGATACACATTAGTGAAGATTTCTCTAAGATACAGAATTAGAAGACTCTCTGGGTAATGGAGAATGTATATATCTTGAATTTTACAAGTTTTGCATGATGTGGGGAGTGTTATTTGTATGGATTTCCAGTAAGGTACTGGTTTCCTCACATCCTTGCTGGCACTTTGTCTTGTGAGTAGGAACTAGTGTCTCATTTGCAATGTAAATGTGAATCGCCTATTTTCAGGTTTATCAGACTGTTTACTGAGGTATCCTTTTGCTTTTCTTCTGTTGATTGACTTACAAAAGCAATTAATTCATACATTAAACCTTCAGTTGTATATGAGTTGAAACGATGATCTCCTAGTCCATGGCCTGCCCTTTAACCTCATAGTGGCATTTTTTCAAACAGATGATTTAAATTAGATGCAGAATTCCCATTTTTCTTAAAGTTTGTGCTTAACATGCCTTGCCCCAGGAATCCTTCCCCACCCTACATTCATAAGGATATCGTCGCGTTTGTACTTTCTGTAGCATTTCTGTTGTTCTTTAAGTCTCAGCACTTTTCATTAGGAGTTGATGAAAGAATTTATTTTTCAGAAATGTGGTTGCTCTAGGAAATGATGCGTTGACCCTACCGTCTTCTGAAATATTCTTTATAGCAATAAGGATGATTTCCTCTGATATTTAAGGAACTAAGAGCAGAAAACTATTACCCACTGACCAACCAAGGGTGACTGGACACAGCTATTTCAAAGCTTTCGATAAACACAAGATATGCGAAGTCAGGGTTGTGTTTTTTTCTTACTTGGTTTCGAGATTCAGATATTTGTGAAAATATGCCGGTATGGAAAGATGAAAGAGGAGACTTCTGGTTTTGGTGATCAGTTATTCAGTGTAGATTTAGATTATCTTAAATTTTAGAAATAAATGTAATGCCACACAGACTGGAATAGCTCAGATGATACAAATTTGTGCTCTGTACTGTCAACGTAGTTTGTCACCTGACCTGTGATAGGAGCACTCAGTGGCCCTTTAGGGTTGCTCCCTAAATAGGATGTGTATTCACAGAGTGGGGTCCGGGTTACAGAGGGGAGCGCCATCACAAATTAAAAGGCAAAATATTTGTATTTTTAGAAACTGTAAGTAAGTAAAAAAAATGTTCATCAGCCTGGAAAGTGCTGGCAGTTGAGTGTTTGAAGCTACAGTTGCTGTTGCCATTCTAAAACCTATCTTTTCTTCCTAAGAAAGGAAAGTGCCTTTTTTTTTTTTTTACTTTCTCTACTTCCCTCACTTCCGCCCCTCTCTTCAGTTTAAGTTACCTGTAGACACTGCCTGCATTTTATCACTGAAAGGCTTAATCTGAATCCTGAAACTGTAACTACATAGCCAAGAAACTGGCTAGAATTCCAGCTTGATCTGTTTTTTGTTGTTGTTTTGTTTTGTTTTGTGAAATTTTGTATTCTAACAGAATTTCAGATCTGAAATTGAACTCAGTGCAACTGTACCTTCAGGAATAAGCCAGTCCCTAGAAAATAAGTGATGAAACACTCCAGAAAGGATCCCCTGCTTTCTTAATAGCAAGAATGGCATCGCTGCACGCACCCTTTTCCTCAAAGAAGAAACTAGCCTATTGGCGTTTGTACGCGAGCCCTTAGCAGTGTGGTCGGCCCATCTTCTGTGGTGCGCATGCGCCAGCCTGCCAGCTTCAGCCGCCCTGTGTCTTCCAAGCGTTCGTCTGTGTGGCAGCGCTAGGACACAGGTGTGCTAGCCCTGCTTTGTTGATGTGGAAACGAATGCTTCTAAGAGTCTAGGTGGCTTGCCTCCACACACAGTGTATGCTAGACCTGGGCTTACAACCCAGCTGCGACAGACTCTAAAACCCCTTTTCTTATCCATAGTGTCTTAATCAAAATGAACGGTGGTGTTGAAATTGTGTGACGTTGTTCCTTGGCTGAGTGGACTTTCATATTCTTCACTTGGGCAGGGCGGATAGAGAAGGAAGAGCCATGAGGACCCCCGGTCTTGCTAGGTGCATGCAGAGGAGGCAAGGAGCTGGGAAAAGAACATTTCAGCAACACCGCTTGTGTAGCAGTTAATCTTAGTGCTTATCCAGGATATGTGTGCAGACGGTATTCTGCATCAGTGCCTTGTGATGTATGATGCCCAAAGTCTGCATGGGTAGGACCACACTGTCCATCCAGAAGGCATGAAGATGGGTCTCAACAGCATTCTGTTGAGTTTAACAGCAGGTTGTAGAACTAACTTTATCAAGTGATGCCATTTGCACAAAAATTTAAAAGCACACAGAATATATCCATTTATTGTCCATATGTGTGTGTCTATGAGGGAGGTTTAAAAACATGAAACAAAGTTATCATCCAAATTTTCATCAGGGCTTGCCCCTGGGGAAGGAAGGATGGCTAGAGACATTACCCTTGTCTCTAATGTGTTAATTTTATGTTTGAAAAAGATCTGAAATGGGCTTCATAAAACGTTAACGTCCTTTGGGTCTAGGGGGTAGGTATCCGAGGGTTCTGTTTTATGTTTACATGGTTGCTTCTGCTTCTCTGTTTGGGTTCCCCCCCACCGCCACCCCCCAAATGAACACCTCAACAAAAACTCGTCACAGACTGGGAGGATTTCGTACTATTACCATGCCCCCAAACAAAAATATTTTGGAACCTAGAGCTAAATAGTTTGGTTCTTTGTTTGGGCCATTGAAAAGAGGAGAAGCCTTATGCAACCATCCAAAAGGGGAGACATGAAGCTTTCTCACCCAAACTGAACATACGTAGTTAGGACTGCAGGTGAGGACTCCCTGTGGTGTACTGGGAGATTGAAGGGAGAGGTGGAATACTGAGGATTATCTGAGATTCTCTCGTGTGATTTGATTTGATTTGCCTTTGGTGGCTGTATGCGTTCTGTGTATCTGAATCTGGCAGCGACCTGCGAAAGCACATCTTGTCACTGCAGCTGGCCAAATGGAGTATGACACTATTGTGCTCTGTGGGCACATAAATGATAGAAGTACAATCTCAATTACGATAGGTGAGAAAGAAATCCAATGGCCAGTCCGCAAGTTCTTACTGCTGGGAATGACTTTTTTTTCCTCTCAATCTAAGATGTTCCAGTTAACTCACAGATAAGAAAGAAAAAGAACTTCTTTGAGAGACCCTGCTCCTTTGAGCTTTAGTGGAAGGTCCCCACAACCCTGTAGGTAGATCATGAGATACTAGCTTGTGTTTTACTTGTATTTCTGTATCTTAAACTTTGATTTAAACCTCTGCAATTAAACTAAAATGTGGTTACAAGTTCCCTGAATCACATCTCTATAAATTTAAAGCCCATAAACTCTTGTTATTGCTCAATTAAAGGGGAATATGCTGTTAACTGAGGATTTGACAGGCTGATTTGTTATCCTTTGGAGGATGGTCTGATTTCTTGGAGACTTCTCTGTCCATTGCTTCATCTTAAGAATGGACTTTTATTTAAAACTTTATTAAGAGATCATTTACGTGCTGTTTTATTTATTGGAAGCACAAGTGACCTGATATGGAACAGCATGAGCGAAGAACAGCCAGACGATTTGAGGTGAGTGTAGTTCAGAAAGCAGTTTGGTTAATACTCATGTTTCATCATATTGGAAAATTTACACATATAAGATTAACATATTTTCTAAAACTTCAGGCATAGTTTTTCAATTTGACAATCCATAAATTGAGAAATGAGTAAATATAGGTGGCTAATGAATAAACGAAAGGATGTTTTATTTAAAAAAATATAAATTAAGACTAATAACAATCTCCTGGCTGGGGTGACTTAGTGAGTGCTGGCCTATGAACACAGGATTGCCAGTTCAATTCCCAGGCAGGGCACATGCCTGTGTTGTGGGCCAGGTCCCCAGAAGGGGGCGTGTGAGAGGCAACCACACATTGATGTTTCTCTCCCTCTCTTTCTCCCTCCCCCTCGCTCTAAATAAATAAATAAACTTTTAAAAAAGGACTAATAAGAGTCTGTTGCTTGCTTTCCATATTGGTACAATATTAAAAATAGGCTTTTTTTTTTAATGAGACATACACACATATGCTTCTAATGAGAGCAGAAGCTGGGATGTCTCTTCTGTAAAGCAGTCTGGCAGTACGTTGACAGCCTTGTGTCTTTACCCTTTGACCCAGTGTCCCCACTTCTAGGAAGCCATCCTAAGGGAAGCATGGACAGACATCAACAGAGATTCACTGCAGTGTCAGCAAGACCTAGGGAACAACAACTAATAGGGAGCTTATTCAACAAAATCTGGTGCTTTCCCATTCGGAACTTCATGGCCATAAGTGTTTAAAATATTATCTAATATCTTTCAACATACACAAAAATGAGAATAAATACACAGTGAGTGAAAAAAACAGGGTATAAGCAACATATATAGTATAATGTTTTCATGTATCCATATATGCATAAGTATATAGATGTATTCATAGATGAAATAGATTCATGGATGAAATACACTAAATATTTATTCTCTGGGTGGTGATACTATAAATGATTTCAGTTTTCTTAACATTTTTTAAAATTCTATGTTCTACAATTTGTTGTTTTTATAAACAGAAAATTGAGTAGCTAAAACAGCTGCATGTTTGTACGCAAAATGAACTACCTTTTTTTAAAAGACAGTGGTGTTTGGATTGTAAGCTTTTCAGCTGAGTGTCAATGGCTGAGATCACGCTACTGGGTTGAAAGAGGTGTGGGATGATGCCTGCCTTCCGGAGTGGGAGAGGCAGGGCGAAACTCTACTGAGTCTTCAGAACTGTCTCTGCAGTTCCATTGAAGTAGAGGACGGAGATCTGATTTACGTTTTTATAACTACCTGATGACGGGCCGTAATGAATACAATTAATAATGTTGATCATTGACTCCAATTCAGTGAGGCCTGGTTCGACCCACCCGTGACATGCTGTGTCCCACTTGCAGGTGTTGGGTCCCTGCTCGTTCGTATGTGACAGCTACTAAAGGACTTTTTTCAGCCAAGGATACTAATTTGGCCACATGTTAGGGTTGCCTCCTGCTATAGCTCAGTAGTGTGAAGAAGGAGGGAAGATTTTAAGGGGTTTTTTTAATCTAAAAAGTGTTGTTTTTTGATTTCCAGGAGGGTATTACTGAGGGACTGTTAACCAGGTTGCTGGGATCCTTTTGACATCAATTTGCTAACATAAATTGTTTAGAAGAAAATACTCCTCATATTAATGTTCATATTCTCGATTGAACACTATTCCAGTAGTAAATAGTGATGGGGCAAGAATATTGATCTTTTCCAGGAATAAATATGGTATTTTGCACACTATAGTAATACTTAAATAGTAGAAAGGGCTGCTAACTAAGGTAAAAAGGGGATGTGAACTAATTTCTTTAGAAGGATGCAATCCTAATGAAGTGAGACCTCTGATAGATTTGAGTGATTTACATTCATTCAGATTCATTATGTGCATATGCTTGCAAATCGTATTCTAGAATTATGAAAAAAGATAGTTGGCATATTTGGAAGTCTAGTGAAATCCTGTCTATCAGTGGTAATTTATGCAGACTTTAACACTGTTTTCTATGAAGAATAAGCTATTTAATGAATGGATCAATACAATTTCACAAAAGTAAGCCATTCAATCAAAACTAATTATATGTTTGGGAGGCATGATAAAATCACTTCAGTATGAGAAACTATGTGAAAAGAGATATACTTTTATGACCTTGCATACAGCTTATGGCCGTAGACTCTGATTTTAAGACTTTCTTTAGTCGAATAAGATACAGTCATGTGAACTGTAAGTGTAACGGGATTTCTGTGTTGTTAAGAGGCCATATTTCTCTTATCGATGTCACCTCCCCCCCCAGACATTTATAACGATGCCTGTGTGGTGGTGGGAATTGAAATCACACTGACTTGCATTGGAATTCTGGTCTGGATGGTTGTTGCTGCTGTGACCTTGGGAAAGTTACTAATCTCTGTAGGTCTCAGCTTCTCCATTTGTGATAATCTACTTAATTCATGGCATGGTTGTGAAGACTAAAGAAATAGTACACACAGAGCCCTTGGCACAGTGCTTGGCACTTACGTGATTGTTAACGCTATGCGATTGGTTATCACTACTTAATTAAAATATACACTGTTAATGACTTTGTGTTACATTGTCTTAGACTAAAACATATTAGCCCAATAATTATGAAATTTGAATTTACATCTCTCTGAAACTGTCAGCCGTCACAGAGTTCAACACAGAGATACCCTGATGGTCAAGAAACTTTTTTAAAAAGTATTTCTTAACAATTACTTTGTATAATAATGAAAAGTCTTATTTTAACATTCTCAGAGTTTAGAAGGTAAAAAATTGCAAATGTCAGTGGCTTCTCATTGCCCTTACAATGAACATTCCAAACTCTTTACTGTGGTCTGCCTTCTCTGTGACCTTAAATTCTCCTTCTAGACATTCTTATCATTATTCACATCTCCATCAAATATGCAGTTATTAGTATTGCGATTATTAGTGCTACTGTGGTTTTACCATTGTCTATTAACGTATTTCGCCGTGTATAACGCACACTTTTTTGCCCACATTTAGAGGGAAAAATAAGGATGCACATTATACGTGGGTAATACCTGAAATACCTTGTGTCTGTTTTTGTATTTTGTAACTATGTATTACATAAAATTTCCTGTACCATAATATGTTCCAAAATTAATGCTAAAATTCCTTTATGATACAAAAAGCAAGTATCTAAATATAAATAAATAATTGAATTAAAAAATTAAAAGGCAAGATTTTTTTCCTGAATGTTTAGGCCAAAAACATGGGTACACATTGTACATGACAAAATATGGTACTTGGTTGAGGAATCTCCTTTCTAGAACAAATGCCCTGTGAGGACAGTGCTGGGTCTCTCTTGCTCACTCTTTTTCCAGAGGTCAGCTTTCAGAAGTGGGAAGCCTCTGAGTTGGCAAATAGTGGCAAGGCCAGGGAGAGCTGTGGGGGTGGGGTGGGGGCGGGGCGGGCTTGGCGCCTGTCCAAGAGCTGTTCTGTCTCCCTGACATGCACACAGGTGCCTCATAGGAAGCAGGGACTTCGCTTTGGAGACCTCGAACTTCCTGGTAGAGACCTTGTACTTGTGAAGTGCTTTGTAAATCAAATGGTCTCTCAGTTTTTATCAGGACAGAGCAAACTCTGCTGGAAATAGTCTGGTTCCTCTTAGTGTAGGTCAAACCTTGTTATGACTAACAAGAACTACTCGGTATTATGTTCAAGAACTACTTGGTATTTTGTTAGATTTGGTTCCTTCAGGAGTAGAATCCTTCACCAGGCAGAGGTGAATGACATCTTTGAGCCTCTGCTGTGAGGACATCTGTACGAAGAGGTGAGGTGGTCCTGCTGGCTGACGGGTATACTTGAACCTACTCTCCCTTTCCTAGTTGGGGAATATGTGAGCCAGGGGCGTGCGTGTGTGCATGCACGTGTGTGCCTGCCTGCGCACACCACGCAAGTGTGTAGTTGGTGAAAGATTTGCAAGATATTTTCACTCTCGAGAGTCAGAGAGAGAAGGGTAATGGCTCTTCACGGAGCCTTTGGTGGGAATGGTGAGTCTTTCTGTGCAGAGACACACTGCATGACAAGTTGTCACTGGCATTTGTTCTTTGCATCTCCTGAGTCCTGTTTAAGCTGAGGACGTCTGTGTTTGGTTTTGGATGTTATGCGAGAAAAAGACAATCTCTAAGACATTACTATCTTACTAGAAATTAATCTTCAAGAATGTAAAGTATTTGAAATGTAACAGTCCACTGACTTTATATGCTGATATAACTTGCTAAAAAAAACCCAGTACATGAATTTGGAGCCATTTATTTGCTGCATGCATTTTAGTTGATAAGCTTAGAAGATTTTGTTAAATATATGCTTTTATTTCTGGCTAAGTCAGTTACATCTGATTATGATTTTTTCCTTCAGGTAACATTCTGAGAAGCAAATATTACAAATAAATTGTGAATGTAAATGAAAAACATTACATAGACTTTCATTGTTACTGAAAATATGCCCCTAAGTGTATTTCCTCCTTCTTTATTATGCTTCCTTTTGCTTTGATGCTAGGTTTTAAAATTATTTTCCTTCCAAAAATTCATCAAGATCCATGTATATTAGTTTGCATTTGAATTTCTAGATGAGATGGTAGATCGTAAGTGTTAGAAAATAATTCCTTGAAATCAGCAGAGCGTTGCACTGGCATCATCCTTGTGCGGTGTCAGGAGGCATGAAGGCGTTTCTGTCTGCAGTTTTGTGCACAGCACACAGACACTCGTCCCCACAGCCCCACCTCACACAAAAACAGAGACAAAACAAAGGCTTCTGAAGCCTTGAAATGGTCTTGGGCCAATAGCAAAGTTTTGACTATTAAATATTAGTACCTCATTTAATACATGTGTTCTTGTTCCTCCTTTGTGAACTTAAGTTCCACCTGTCACATATGAAATGGGTTCAGAACTTTAAATGAATTCTATTCTAAAGAAAAATATTACCTAATGTAGATAATCAGTGAATAATTTACTATTTTCAAAATATCCCTTTTATAGAGTTTTCAGTTATTTTATACAAGCATACCCAGACCCTGATCTATAAAATAAAAAGAAGAAAAATTCAGCATGAATTTGTACGTTACAAAATAGTTCCAAGTGGAAGCCTCAGAAACACAGATATTTTTGAAATTTGATATACTTTAGTATAAAATCTTACACTTTCTGTGTATAAGATTAAGCTTTCTGAGCCTGAACAAATACTGCTATTCTTGAATTCTCTTCCAAGAAATGGAGATAATACCTACCAAAAAGAGCGGACGAGTAAGTACATAAAGTTTGCGGTGAAGTGTGAAACTTAATGTATTTAACAACTTATTGCTAACCTCCTCTCGATAAAGAGTTCCCCTGGTCAATTTAAAATTGAAAGTACATAAAAGAGAACTTGAAATTTTTTGGCATTTGAAAAAGGCTTCAGAAAATAAAGCTTCATTTAAAACATTAACTTGTAATCAAAGGAAGTATAAAAAGTGCTCCTAATTTTTAGAATTGGGAACTTCTACACAGGGGCTTATTTTCTATATGTTGTTTTGAACATTTAAATTTTCAATTTACTGTGAACAAATCCAGTACAGCAAAAAGTTCATCTTAATTTTACAGCCTCGTTTTTCGATCAGTATCTGGTTCTGTATAAAAATGTACTTTCTGAAATATGAGAGTAATTTGTAAAAAATATTCCAAAATGAAATTGAGTGCCTCTAAGACGACAGGTGTTGAAATCTACTAGAAGTAGCTATTTTCTTCTCACTCAGCAAATACAACATTTCCCTAAATTTCTATTTTATTTTGGGCCTGATCACCTCCCTTTCAACACTCGACTACTTTCTTTTTTTTCTTTAATATATTTTATTGATTATGCTATTACTATTATCCCATTACCCCCCCTTCATTCCCCTCCACCCTGCACACCCTCTCCCACCCACACTCCCCCCTTTAGTTCATGTCCATGTGTCATAAGTTCTTTAGCTTCTCATTTCCCCTTCTATTCTTGCCCTCCCCCTGTCTATTTTCTATCTACCATCCATGCTAC
>CM052545.1:15732307-15790978 GCA_028533065.1 Trachops cirrhosus | reverse complement strand
TTGTAGGTTAATGTCTCCTTATCTCTTGCTGCTTTTAGGATTCTCTCCTTCATTTTTACCTTGGGTAATGTAATTATGATGTGCCTTGGTGTGTTCCTCCTTGGGTCCAACTTCTTTGGGACTCTGTGAGCTTCCTGGACTTCTTGGAAGTCTATTTCCTTTGCCAGAGTGGGGAAGTTCTCCTTTATTATTTGTTCAAATATCTTTTCTGCTTGTTGTTTTTCCTCTTCTCCTTCTGGTGTACCTATAATTCGGATGTTGGAACGTTTAAAGATGTCCTGGAGGTTCCTAAGCCTCTCCTCATTTTTTTGAATTCTTATTTCTTCATTCTTTTCTGGTTGTATGTTTTTTTCTCCCTTCTGGTCCACTCCAATGATGTGAGACCCATCTTTCATTCCATCACTATTGGTTCCCTTTGCATTTTTCTTCATTTCACTTATTCTAGCCTTCATTTTTTCAGCTAGTTTGTGACCAAAATCAACCAGTTCTGTGAGCTTCCTGATCACCAGTGCTTTGAAGTGTGCATCTGATAGGTTGGCTATCTCTTGGTCGCTTAAAAGGATGGGTTCTGAGGCTTTCTTTCATTTGTTCTTCTGTTTGAGCCATCTCTCTCTCTCTTTTTTTTTTGGTCTTGTTGCGCCTGTTACATATGAGGGGCGCAGTCTTAGGTGTTCACTGGGGCGGGGTACCCCAGTCGCTGAGTTGAGATGCTGTATGTGGGGGTGGGTGTCCGAGACGGAACAGTGGCGCTTGCTCCGCTGTCCATCGGTCCTCAGTCCCTTCTGCCACTTCCCATGAGCAAGCTGGGCCCCTCTGGTGCCAATTCCCATGTGGGTGGGCTTGTGCACCCCGTGGGACTTTCCTTTTCAATCAGTGTCCCAAGGCTCTATTTCCCGGCGCTGGGACCCTGGGTTGCACGCAGTGCCTTGTTTCCCAATCGCTGCCTCGCTGGCAGTTGCCACCCCTCAGCTGAGGTCTGCCAGCCGCTGCCCGTTGCGGTCTTGTGAGCCCCAGTTGCCTTGCACGCGTGGGGTCCTAATGCTCTCTGCTCCCTGGCCTGCATCCTGGCTGCCTCACTTCGCCCCTCCTACCGGTCTGGATGAACACATCTAATTCAACTCCTTGGGTGTCTGACTTCCATACAGTTCAATTTTCTGTCAGTTCTGGTTGTTAATTCTGTTTCTAAATTGTTGTTGTCCCTATCTTGGTTGTGCCAACACTCGACTACTTTCTAATAGAAGATTTCCTTTTGAAGCCAGCAGGGATTTAGGCTGTAATAGAGATACTATTATGCAGTAAATGGAAAGCAAACCACAACAAAGTATTTTTACAAATTAAGGGCTAGTAGAATGGGGAGAACTGACTTATTTTTTCTGTATCCAGTAGATGATTTGGATCTCAAATAGTAATTTGTTGAAACATACGGTTGAAGCTCTGCAGCAGTAGGAGAGCGGGGATGTAAGGGTTTCATACCACAGACCTTTTTATCTTTGTGATTTCAGTTTTGTGAATTAAACTATTTGGGTAATACTCATTTTTTTCATTTAGATTTCACAAGTAATTCTAAAAATTATTTTAAGTGCTATATTATAGAATACATGTTTAAAATATATGTATATATGCATATATATAAAATACATATGTATATATGAAATTATACAGAATTATATAGGGTAAACTGTTCCCGAAAGTTCCCCACTACCAAAAATTTAAAAAAACCCTACCCTAAAAACCAGGGGAGCCACTAGTTGGTGTATAGCATTTCAAAGATTTTTTGGGTGCTTTTACCAATCACTTGTTTGTCATTTTTGCCATTTTTAATTTAATAATAAAATTTGGACTTATTTCTGTGTCATTCAGGAAATCCTTTTAAGCCTGTTTTGCTTTCCATATTATATATATCTTAAAACTTAATTTGAGGTTAGATAAATTTTATTCCTTCATAAAATAAATATTGAATGCCTATCATTTATCACATATTGAAATGAATATATAGCTCCCTGATGCCAGGACTTACATAATGATTTTTTGGAGCCTTTTCACAGAGATACGTTCTAACTGCAGACTTAGCACGTCTTCCTAAAGAGAAGTCCAGCAACGCCAGGGTCCCTGCATTGGCCTCTGGGATGCTTCGCTCCCAGATACCGCATGTGAACGTTATGTCTCCCACAAAGCCCGAAGCTCAGTAGATGCTGGTGCATTGATTTAGTTATAACATATAGTATCCTGGCCAGATACTTCATGTTCACATGTCACCCGCAATACAGATACAGTTACTGATGAGTTTTCCCTTATTAAATGTTAGGTGGCTTCGTTATTAAGAGCTTCACCTTGATGAACTTCTCCTCTCTCTCCTATTTTAAGTTATTTCTAGATCAGAATAATGACTGAAACATAATTTAGCCTGGCACTTATTGTTAAGAATTCAGAGCACAGAGGTTAATCCTTGTGCCTGTCTGCTGTCCATGAGGCTTATTACTGTACGTATGAAACTGACCACTCTGCCAAGCTAAGATGAAAAACCTGCACATAGCTCGATACTGATGCCCTGTTTTGGAACCTACAGCCTGGATACTTCCATGCTTGAGAAGTACAATATTATGTGTTAAAGACTGTGTGAATAATAATAGCATTCAGTGAGATACTATGTTTCCATTTTAACATAACCACGAAGTTCATGCAAGTATGGAGAAGTTTCACTCTATATAAGAGAAGAATAATCTTACACGTATCGTAAGTACAGGCAGGCCATTACCCAAAGGCCAGGGCCAAGAGTGGGCAGGCTGTTTGCAGGGACAGAAAGTGGTTCTGAACGCATGACCACAGCAGAGAGTTTGAGCTGGGCAGAGTGGCAAGAAAGGACCCTGGAAGGAGAAGCAGGAAACGGCTTGTCTGTGCCATCCTAAATAAACATGGGTTCTCACCCATCTTCTCCTGCAACTGCTTTAACTCTTCTCGGACTGTGGCTCAAGGCTTAACCCTTTCGTAAAGAGCCTTCCGCAAACACACACTCTGAATCTTGCCCTTCACACACACACACACACACACGCACATGCACGCACACATGTGCACACACATGCACACACTTGCGTTTTATCCCCCCCCGCCATGTGTGTTTCTTTCCCATCGTATCCCAGCTGGTAATTATTGTGGGTTTTTTCTAACTTCTTGTCTCCCCAGCAGAACAGAAACTCCATGAGGGTGGAGATCATCTGTTACATTTACAGATTATGGATGTCACGTACGGACCATCCATTCCTTACATGTTTTTGAATGAATGAATCCGGACTTTAAAGTCTCTCTCCAACGTGGTCTCTCGCTAACTGTGCGGCCATGGGCAAATTCTTTAACTTTCTGAGTCTGTTTTTCTCATTATGAATTTTGAGTCTGTTTTTCTCATTATGAATGCTTGTCTCAGATGACATAATGTAAACCAGATTACATGAGGTGGCCAGCGGTGTGACAGTACATTTTGGTGGCACGTAAGATTGGTGCCTGCGTGTATCCACTGCACAGAGGCGATGGGACTGGCTCAGGTCGCAGTGTGCTCAGGTGGTAGAGCCAGGATGAGAACCCAGGACTCTGGCTCCAAAGCTTCCCTGTTTGCATCCTGCAGGGCTACCTGAAATGGGGTCAGGACTCCCCAGGGTCAGCAGTGGGGCTGCCCGGCCCTCTGGGAGGTGGACCCAGCCCAGTGGTCTGAGCAGCCAGTCAAAGACTGAGGGAGGGAGAGGCCCTCCCTGGCATTTCCCAGGAGGGGGCCTGGAAGTGGGATGTTCAGGGAAAGCAGTTGCGTTGTGACTCTGTGAGGCAAAATGACAAGTAGCTGTTCACACTGTAAATCTCAGGAGGGTGCATGCAGGAAATTCTGATGCTGGAACTTCTAGAGAACATTTGTAAATGGGGGTCTGTATTCACTGCTTAACACCCATGAATCCTTCCAAAAGAAGCGTTCCTATGGACTGGTGGATGCCGGAGGGGTTGGGGTTGGGGGCTGGGGGAAGGTGGTGGATCGAGAAGCACAGACTGGTGGTCACAGAGCAGTCACAGGCGTGTAGTCAGTAACTAGTCAGTAACATTGTCACAGCTGTGTATGGGGCCAGGTGGGTACTGGACATGGGTCGCTGTGTGTAAAGTTCATGATTGTCTAATGATTAGGCTATAAACCTGAAACCAATACAAAGTAACATTGAATACAAACTGTAATTTAAGAAAAAGAAGCGTTCTTAGATTTCCAAAAGGGAATAAATGAGCAAAATGTCAACTACCCTAAATTGGATTGTCCTTTATATATACAGAATGGGGATTAGAGAGAACCACAATGCCTTTTGTGTCATAGTTGCACTGTGAGGAAGAGCTTGGAAAGTTAATGAAAAGATTAAAAATTGCTTTAAAATTATACAGTGTTTATTAGGGTATAGTAAATTGTCAGCTAATCAAGAGTAAACTTTATGGAATACATTCCAATTAGCTATTGTGTGATTTCTAAATTAAATAAAAATATCTTTCAGTGTTCTCTAAGGAGGTAGTTCTATGGGAACTTGCTTCCAGGAACTTACACATTTCTGTCCCTATATTATCATTTCTGGTAAAAAAAAAATATATCAAATTCTTGGTATGGAAGTTGTGCATGTGTTTTGTGGTTTAATGAAACTGTTTCCATAAACTATGGCAGGAAATAATCTCTTTTTTGCAATTAAATTCAAGTTAGGCTTCAATTATATTTCTAAAGTCTTTGTTAGTGAGAGGTGCTTAGTTATACAACATTGCAGGTGATTTAGATGTATACAGAATAGTTGGATATAAATTTTTCTCAAATTCCCTTGAACTTTTAATGGAGAAAGTGAAGAAACTTTGCCCCAGGGAAAACATAATCATTTCAAGTTTTATTACTCATAAGTATTAACATATGAATTTCTAGTCTCTGTTTATATATGTAATTTATTCTGTGTGTTGCTTTATATTTATATGACGTGTCATGAAAAGTTGCATATGATATGTTCAGTTCAATTTTGGCATTGGGATTGTTCCAGAGAGCTGAGAATTTGCTTAAAATTCAAGACTGTTTTGTTTTAGACACTTGGAATGGAAGTCTGTCTAAAATGAATTGCCCGTTTTCCTGTCTTCTTAAATAAATTGCATTGGGCAGAAACCTTTACTTGATGAATGATCAGACCGTGGTTTGTTTTATGCTCCTTGGGGGCTTCGCTGCTTTCGTGGAGACCCTCATGCCTGGTGCAGCTGCTGCCACTTCTTCCTGCTTGTAAGTTCTCTGAGGGCAAGACTGACGTCATTCATCCCGAGAGGGACACACGGCCATTCCTTTCAGCTGAAGGAACGAGACTGTTCTGCCGAGTTATGGTGCCCTTAGTATCAGCCAGTGGATTTTTTTGAGTGTACTTGACTGTCCCAGTTAATGACCTCAGAGTGCCGCGGCTGCTTTCCGTCTGGGGGTCGTCATCTTGTTGGGCGTGTGGAGTTCATCCGAAATACCTTCCTGCCTTTGTCATGAGTCCGGCCGTTTAATGGAGCAGGGGTCGATACTGTATCGAGGGAGAGCAAATAGGCTCTAAGGAAGAGCCCGCTGGCTCTAACTGTGCAGGGGGATGCTTGGCACGTGGATTCAGGGTCATGTGTTTTCACCACAGAGGTCTGTGCTGCTTATTTTCTCTGCCATATTTGCTTCAGTTCCCCCTTGCCGCCCCACTTCCTTTTTTTTTTTTTTTTTGAGAACTGGATCTTCGAAGGTTGGGATAATCCTTGTGGCACAGTTGCAATTCCACAACCCCTTGGTGCTAAGCTCCCACACTGTTGGGACACTTACCTGACGCCAAGTCTCCAAAACTTGTCAAGTGAGGGCTCACCTGGTGGCTTATCTCACTGCTCTCCCCCCTTTTCCACCAAGTGCCCATAATGTGAAGTAGGACACTGTGGTTACATTATTGTAATAAGAGAGTAAATGCCTGCCACGAGCCACCAGGATATAATTAATTAACTAACTACTTAATTAATGCCGATTTAGTCTATGCATAGTCTATTCTTTCTGTAGGATAATATTTTAAATAACTAGTAGAAAAACATTTTCTACATACACACGGACACACACATTCAAGTATGTGTCCTGTTTCTCCCCCTCCCCAGGATTATTCTCCCCCCTCCATCCCAACCACTGCCACATACACGGTCACCGTGGTTATCGATCACTTTGAAGACTGTGGGGATGAGAGTTTTATTTTCAACCCACCAATTCCTGGGCCTGCTATTTTTCCTTTAAATTCTGCCTGCAAAGTGAACAATTTCTACCCTCCCTCGTCCCTGCCTCCCTCCCTCTCTCCTTCTCCCCCAATCTTGTGCTTTTGCCATGGGCAGCTGAAGGAAATCAAATTATATTTTCAGCATTCTTTCCAGAGCTCTCAGCCAGATCAACAAGTTCATTAGTTCCATTCTTATCTTCCCAGTTATCACAGGCGAAAGCGCTGTCGATTATTTCACCACAGCAGGCTGCCGCTTCTCCCATCTTTAATTACCTGTGTTGTTTCGCCTGTTGCTGTCTACCGCCCTGTCCCAAAACTGATGCCACATGTTTCAAGTTTTCTCTCTAGGTTTTTATTGTTGAGTTTTATTATAGCAGCGTTCTCCGTTCAGTGCAGTTTCTTATTAGTTTTCTGTTTCTGCTGAATCAGCCCCGAGACGCTTTCCGGCTGAAGCTGCAGTTGTTTGCTCCCAACTCCGAGTTTCTGGTGGGCGTGGCTGGGCCCACGCGGCCACTGTGGTCACTGGTGCCTTGCCTAGGGCTGGAGAGCTTTATTTATTTTATTTTTTTTCCTTTTTAAATTAAATTTATTTGGGTGACAGTGGTTAATAAGATTATGTAGGCTTTAAGCGTATATTTCTGTGATACATCTTCTGTATAGTGCACTGCGTGTCCAGCACCCAAAGTCAGATCTCCTTCCGTCACCGTATATTTGACCCTTTTTACCATTTGCTGCTCCCCCACCCCCTTCCCTCTGGTGACCCCCGTACTGTTCGTTGTCTGTGCCTGTGAGTTTTTGTCTGTTTTTCTTGTTTGTTCATTTGTTGCTTTCAGTGTTACATCCCACATACGAGCGGAATCATATGGTTCTTGACTTTCTCTGTCTGACTTATTTGCCAGGATAGTCTCTAGGTTCATCCATGTTGCTGCAAGAGGCAGTTTTTCATCTTTTTGTGTGGCTGAGTAGCACCCTGTTGTATACATTTCATTGGCCAAAAAGTCTGTTTAGTTTTGTTCCATAAAATAAAAGACACATTTTTTTTTACCAATAACTTTATTGATTTGGATATTTTGAGTGTGTTGCTTTCTCCTGCTATTGGTTTCTAGTGGGTAGAGGCCAGGGGTGCTGCTAAACATCTTCCAGTGCGTAAGACAGCCCACAGCAAACAGTTATTTGGCCACAATGTCAATAGCACCAAGAAACTTCGCAAACCACTTTTGACACGTTCGATCCATCACAGCACCTTCTCCATGCACTGCACAGATCTCTTTTTGTGTTTCGGTTGCATTTTTACCTTTCTTGAAATAATAAAGCATGATATGCCAAAGATGTTGCATATCTTCTTCCATCTTCACTGTTAAAATGACTGCACAAAAATTCACTAATTTTGTTAAGTTTTTTTTAAATGGATGCTAATATGACAGCTGTCAGAATACAGTCTAACAGAATTGTTTGGAATGAAGTTAAAGACAACTAAACACTACTAGAGCCATCGTACACAGAAACTAAATGAACTTTTTGGCCAACCCAATATGTCCCACATCATCTTTGTCCAATCATCTAGCGAAGGACACTAACGTTGTTTCCCTGTACATGGCTCACTCGTGTGTTGGGAGCCAGAGTGCTGGGTATCGGGCAGGCTCTGCTCTCCACGTGGTCTTTCATCCCATCCCCAGCAGCAGGAATGATCAAAGAGGGGGGAGAGGAAAGCCTCTAGGCCCCGTGGGGCCCCAGCTCTGGAATACACACACACACAGTCACTCTTGCTGTGTTCCTTTGGTCAGAATAAATCATAGGCCAGCCCAATTCACGGGGCAGGGAAGTGGACTCCATTGCTTAATGGAGACTGCAGAAGAGCTGCAGACTACTATGGCCTAGTTTTTGCCACTCCCGCCCCACAGTTACGTACCTTGAGAGTACTCCAGTTGAGTAGCAAAAATTATCAATACTATTGATCTCCTAAACCCAGGATCACAGACTGACTTCCAGTGCCTTTAAACATTTAAAAATCAAGAGATTATACATTAAACTGAATCCTGAATTCTATCTTTAACAAAATGGAAGTCCTGGTGATACCAGGCTTGCCTCTGCAAGTCCCCGAGGAGCTGGAGCTAAGCAGACTGCCCCTCCAGTTGGTCACAGTCCCCACCACGGCCCATTCACTAGTTCAGATTACCCACTCAGCCTCCAAACCGTTGAGCCTGTGCCAGCCCATCACCAGCCAGGGCTGTGTGTCACAGTCACCTGTGAAGCTCTAAGAGCTGGCACTTGCAGGGCACCACCTGTGACCATTTGCGATAGGTTTGCTGGGAGGCAGAGCCTGGGTATGTGCATTTTCACACAGCTTCACGAATCTCCGCCCATCACTAAGGGCCACTGACTCAAGATAAGGTTCCCACATATCTGAATAACACTGAATATTGAGAAATGGCTGTACTTTGAATTGTTATTTCTCTACTAAAAAAAGGTCACGTGGTATCACATTTATATTTCATTCTTTCTCATAACTTCTCTGTGAAAAAGTACATGATGAAGCTAAGATAGGGGAATTAATTTGTGAATTGCTGGGAAATTTAATTTTATCTCCCGAAACTCTACTTTCTTCATGTGTCAAAAAAAATTCAGTATTTATTATAGCTTCAGGGATATTCTACTTATAGGAAACTCAAATAGAAACAATAAATTTTAGTAGAGATCTTTTTACCAGCACCTGAATCTCTACCTATTGAAAGATACATTTATAAAGATGGGAGGGAATTGCCAATGTTAGCAGCTGCTGATTACCTATAGAAGATACTGCGGAGACAGTACCGTTTACCTTAAAATTAAGATAAAACCTTAAATTATTAAAGGGATGAGGAAGCACACAGATTGTATCTCCCTCTTCTATGTTTCTCAAGAAGCAGCTTCTATATTTTAATAAAGCACTTTTACTTTACAATAATGATTATAATATTTTAGATATGGTCAGTACTTACTTGTTTTTCAAAAGAACCATGTTTTAAGGTCAGCCTTTGTTTGCCTTGACCTGCCTGCTCACTGGTGTCAGCCCAGTCTTCTCTCTGTATTGTGCAGATTCACAGATCGTAAGCAAGTGCTGGGCTACGTCCTGGGGACGCCAGTCTGATGTGCCTGTCCTCAGTGAGCACAAGGGGAGAGCTCATCACGACAGGGTTCCCAGTAGCTGCTCCCGAAGTCCCATGGAGAAACACAGTGTAAATCTTGCTTAGAGCCATCAGGTCAGAAACACGTTAGTCCCCTAGAAGGAGGTCAGTGACGTCTGAACCTTAAAAAGAGGGTGAGCTTGTTACTTTCTTTCTTATCTCATACTTTAAGGTATTCATAGAAAATCTGAACTGATAATATGACCTGGAAAGAGTTATTATGAAGTGATTTTTATTTTTCCTTCAGATTTTCCTTTATTGTGTTTTTTCCATCACCATTTAGTCCCCTTACACCCCCCTTTCCCCCACCCCCTGCACCCACCTGCTGTTCTCCATGTCCGTGAGTCCTCTTCCCTTTGTGCTCAATCCTTCCTGTTTCTTTAAAATTTCCACCCAAGTCTGTCTCTTTTGATTCAGGTTTCTCTGCAAATATTTGGTAAGTGCATCATCTTCTTTGTCCTGTCAGATCTTTGAAATTTACGCACTCAGCATATTTGGCCGACCAGATTCTTTTCAGGCCTTAGAAATATTGCCCTAAATTTCAAGTATAGCACTTCCTGTTTAAACCAAGCACCTGGTCTTCTTATTAACTTTGTATTTAGAAAGTTATTCACCCTCTTAAGATACGTGAGTCTCTTACACTTCTCCAAAGGTTTTCTGGTATTTAATTGCAATAGTTAATTATGTAAAAAGTTCTCACGCAGTCTCTAGTAAAGGGACTGCACAGGTTCCTCACTGGCACGTGGTTTGTCAACACCCTGCCGCAGTTTGGATCCGAGCCATGGAATTCTCATCTCTTTGGGGAGAAGTCTCCGCTGTGCTTGCGCCGCTCTCCCCTCGATGGGCAAGGTTAAATAAAATACCGTCAAGGCCAAAGGCAATATTTTTATGAGTTATATAATATGCTATTAAAAGATTTTCTAAAATTAAGAAAACCTTGGATTTTTTTTCCTTACATATTATTATAGCTCACTTTAAATATGTAACTCCCCACTTGTGAATCAAAGTAAGAAGAACAGAAAACCATTTGTGTTAGCTATTTCACGCATTGCTACATGTGGTGGTTTTGTGAAATAGATTTTATAAGCCTTGGGATCTAATAAGAGGCTGAGACCCTGTTTGGTTTATAAATATATGTGGGATATTATTTAGGTCTTCAGAAATGAAAGCAGAGAATCATTTCCTTATGTTATCAATTCCTCTATGGGAGAACATATTAAAATGTAGAGAACATAATAGTATATAATTTAGTGACATAATATACAATGTGGGTTGAGAGACAATTACAGTGTTTTATTTCCCTATATTTTCCATTTTAACTGAATGCATTTTAGCAACAATTGGTTTCTGGCTGTAATATTATGTTAGTTGTTTCATAAAAGCTTTATAGCAAATTACTGTGGTATACCAGATAAAATAAATTCCTGACTTCACTCTTAAAAGTCATATTATGAGCATGCATAAATTTTTACTTGTATAGGTAAGCATGTATTTTATAATTATTTTATGTGCATGTGCTGTCAAACTCTTCCTCAGGATTGTTGTCCCTGACATCATTTTAGTGGTTTCTTGTGTATTTAGGGTTTCGTCTTCAGCGAATCCAGCGTCTCCCTATTGGGTTCACAGTAAGCTGATAGATGCGGTACTGAATCCTGGGGTCACGCATCGCCAAGTAAACAGCGTCTCCCTGAATAGGACCTTGTTGTGTCTCCCATTCCCACAGCGCCTGTAGTGTGCTGTCTCCCCAGACAATTAATTCTACCTCGTCCTCCTTTCGGGTGTCCCTGGCCCTGCTCTCTGACCCTCTGAATACGCTTCCGGTCGCTCTCCCCAGAACACTCGGATTCACACTGCACCCCGACAGTTCTCTCCTGACCCCAGATCACATTCGGCCGTGTTGTCACCCGAGAGTGTGGTAATTCCACCCCCAGTTTTTTTTCCCTCATGCATTGAGACTAGAAAATAATAGGACAAATTAACAAACATTCATGCATTTGTCTCTCTGATTTAATTGTCAACATTTTGCATATGTAATACAGATCCCTTCTTTAAAGGAATGTATAATGTGAATGTTTCTAATCACATTTCCTTCCCTTCTTCCTCAGATGCGACCACTCTGCCGGCGTGTCCCTTTCCGGCGTGTTTTATACTTTAACCACATTCCTATATATCCAACTACGTGACCCATTGCATTACATGTTCTTATATTTGTGTATATAAAAGGCAGTGATTTAAAAATTGAGGGATAGTTTTAAAGGGGAATATTTTAGACTTTTTTAGATCAGTTTTTTACATTTATATTATTTTATGTTTTTATGTTTAGAGAGAGGGGAAGGGAGGGAGGAGGGAGAGAAACATCAATGTGAGAGAGAAACATCGATCGGTTGCCTCCCGTACGTGCCCCACCCGGGGACCAGACCTGCAACCCAGGCCTGTGCCCTGACCGGGAGTCAGACTGGCACCCTTTCGCTCTGTGGGATGACACCCATGCAACTGAGCCACACCAGTCAGGCCTCTACATCATTTTTAGGTCCACAGCAAATTAAAGGCAGGTACAGAGATTTCCCATATACCTTTTGTCCCTGTTCTTACATTGTCTTCTCCGTCACCGAAATCATGCACCAGAGCACACCTACATGACACATCGTTGTCACTCAAAGTGCGTATTTCACATTCGCTTTCTCTGGTGTTGTGTTCTGTGGGTTTGGACAAATACATTTTTTGTCCAGTGATGTGTCTTCATCCTTTTAGTTCCATACAGAGTGTTTTTACTGCCCTACACATCCTCTTGGCTCTGCGTATCCATCCTGTCCCCACCCCAGTGAACCCCTGGCGACTGCCGAGCTTGCTGCCCCCCCCACTTCTGCCTTTCCCAGAATGTCATGCAGTTGGAAGCATTAGTCTCTAGCCTTTGCAGAGTAGCTTCTTTCCTGTAGTCATGTGCATTTAAGGTTCCTCCATCTCTCTTCATGGCTTTATAACTCATTTCTTTTTAGTGCTGAGTAATACTCCACTGTCTGGATGTACCATGGTTTGTCCATTCACCTACTGGAGGACGTCTTGGTGGCTTCCAAGTTTTGGCAATTGTGAATACACCTGCCTTAAACATCCGTGTGCCGGTGTTTGTGTGGATACAAGCTTTCTGTTCATTTGAATACATACTGAAGAGCGCAAGTGCTGGATCGTATACTAAGAGTGGTTTAGCTGTGAAGAAACTGCCAGGCTGTCTTCCAAAGGGGCTGTGCCACGTCACACGCCCCCCCCCCCCCCCCCGGTGTGAGTGCGCCTGCCTGTTGCCCCGCAGCCCCACCAGCCTCTGCTGTTCTCCGTGCTCTTTGTGTTCACCCTTCTAACAGGTGTGCACTGCTGTCTCGTCGTTTTAACTCGCATTTCCCTGAGGGCGTGATTTGCAGGTGACATTTTTTCAACAGCATTATTATATTGTTTAGAATTTAAACTTAATTCATACATAACATGAAAAACAGTTTGTGAATAGAGGTTCTTAGCCTCGGCAATATTTTTTATCCTCTATTAGTTTTGTCCTTAAGGCTCTGTTACATTTAGATGAAATAGTACACATTTAAGACTTGGGTTTTACTCACTCTGAAATGCACAGAAGATGCAGGATAGTATCTCCGTCAGTCCAAAGAAGCCACTTTGGGGGTACAGTTTAGTTCCTTAATTCTTATCTACAAAGGCTATCTCATGAAAAGGTGAACCCCCACCCTCTCTGAATGAGGGCTTTTTCCTATAATTATGAAGAGAGGAAAGCCTCATATTTTACAAAAAATAAAACCAGGAGATAAATGAGGAAAGAAAAGAGCAAAGGACAAGAAGAAGACTTCTAACACTACAAAGCAGTATATTTTTAAAAATATACTGTGAAATGAGAGACTGGGAAACGTACCAGATCACTCTCCTGAAAATAGAGAGTGGTCCCGCATTTACACAGGACTCTCTTGCCTGTTGGACCCTGCTGCCGGACCCCCTGGCGTCCACGCACAGTGGAGCCACGGCGGAGCGGGCAGGCCGAGCTCTCGCTGCAGGGAGCTGTCTTTCACCCGTGCTCTGCTCTCTCCCCACTCTTTCTGAAGGATATGGCCAGGCCCCTCACTGCTGCTGGTTGCAAGTCGGATTGCTTCAAAGAGCTGAGGGTGTGCCTGAGAGAGGCTTTCCTGGAGTCTCAGGAAGCGCCAGGGGTGATAACACTTTGGTAGATGAAAGTAAAAATGTGAGTTGAAAAATGGACCTCGAAATATACCACTGAATCAATTGAGGTATAGCATATGTCTTTAAAATACCGATTTGCAGCACAATTTAATTATGCTCTATTAGCCAGGCAGAACTTTCTCGTGCACACTGGAGGGTGGCCTGCAAAGGCGCTGTGTGTGATTGCACCCTCTCCATCCTGCTTGCTAGGATCTGTGCCCCCCAAGTTCCCTGGCAGGGGATGGCGGGGCTGCTGGGGCCAGGGAATCCAGACCTGCTCGTCTGGGTCTTCCGTTCGCCCCGTCTAAAGAACGCCTGTCAGGTGGCAGCCATTTCTACTCGTTCTTCCGTGAATTGGGCAAGACAGTGACGAAATGATCAGCATGTTTAAGAAATTGGTTTGTTTAGTTCCAAATAAATTACTGTTCAATGTTCTCCTACTTCTCTCTAGCCATTTTGTCATTTCATCTGTTGAAATTGGTGCTGATGGTTGATATATTTTTATGTGGAGTTGTGATGTGATATAAATACACCTTTTGAAGAGTAACGTCTGTGTAATTTTAAAATTCAGGAGAGGGACTCTGGAAGGCTGATGCAGTCTCACGTACTGCTTCGTCCTAACACGTTGGACTTTTATTTACTTGTCTAATATTCATAAAGAAGGAGAGAAACTGCTGTAGCATATAATTATTTTGTGAAGCCATTTTCTCATTTCAGCTTATTAGGCTTTGCCAGTGAGACAGGAATAAAAATGAATGTGTCTGGCAGCGGCCGAGGCGGCGGCAGTTCCGGTTTCTTGGGTAGAGTCTGCGGAGTGAGTCTGGACGTAGAAACGGCTCATCAGAAACGCCGCGTGGACGGCAGCGTTCTCAGTGGTGCGTTGGTAGCCTGGCAGTGTTTCTGGCTGCACGGGATTTGAAAGGAGATGGGTAAGCGGTCCCCTAGATATTCCCTGTAGCGTCAGTAAAACACTGCGTGCTCTGAACTTCAGAACGAAGGCATTGAGGTGTCAGCTGTCTCGGAAAAAAACACAGGTCCTTCCGAGAAAACGGCATCCCCGGTTGGTGGAGGAAAGGTTGCCATTGCTGTGAGGTCCTTAGGGATTGCCTCCGGTTACTGACGTGACTTCCGCTTTTCTGAAGAGACGAGCGTTTTCCCCGCACTGTAGCATTCAGAGGACCGTGAGTTTTACAGTGGGCCACATCGCCGTCTCTCCCGAGTGCTGTCCGCACTCCCTGCAGACCACTGCTGTCACATGCTAGTTCAAATAAGTTAGTGTTCGTTCAGTGTTGGTGTAAACGTGCTACTGCAGAAAATTGAAATATGCCACTGAAAAGACATAATTGTTGTTTCCTTTCTCTCGTTGTTCATGGGGACATCCATGGACACCTGATATCTAACTCAGCGATAACTGCAGCTGTACGTAACAGAAAACTCAAGCCACAACTGCTTAATCAAACAGGGGTCTCTTTTCGTCCAGTCTAGACAGCGGCAGTCTGGGGCAGGCACGCAGCGTCACCACATCATCAGATCTGAGGATCTTCGTTCGGGCTTTCCGTTCTCCCCTTCTTTTGGGTTGTCCAGCTTTCATCCTCATGCTTGTTGCCTCATGATGACAAAGTGGCTGCTGCACCTCCAGGAGCCTCCTAGTACCAGGGAAGGTGAAAGGCAAAGGACAAAAGACACAGACCAGTCAAATCTCCCTTTTAAAGAACTTTCCTAGGAGCTCCAATTGGTGGCTTCTACTTATATTTCATTGGCCAGAGTTAGGTCTCTTTGCCATCCATAGCTGAACCAGAGGTTGGATGTTTCTTAGCTAGAAACTGCAGTTCTGCACAAAACAAGGGTTGTGTCACTAAGAAAAAGGGAGGGCAGACTAGGCTAGACAGGTGGAAGGACCCACCACCCCTGTGCACAGAGGTTGGCATGATAGAAAGACCAAGACGAAGCCCAGGAAATTGCCATGTATGAAAGGACTACATTTTTTTATTATTGATGTTGGAACAAGACAAAGCTCTAAGAAACAACAGAGTAAAAAGAAGTTGGCATTCCATAATCCTCTCTTTTTAAATTGACCACAATTTCTTTTGCAATTTAGAGCAAGGGCGTTCTTGAATGACAGCAGTTTGTAGTGTAATAGAAATGATACAGACCCGCATTAAGGGACCACGGAGTCTGTGCCAGTACCTGCCCATGTCTGACTGTTACACTCAACAAATCACTCCATTCTTCTTGGCATAGGGTTTCCTCCCTTCACCTCTAAAACGAGGGAGGTGAACTCATCAGCACGAGCCCTCCAAGGTGAACGAGTTGATTATCTGAACCTGTTGCTGACAGTTCATTGCCACATGTGAAGCTGATACAGTATATATAGTAGTTGTGGTCATTTTAAAGAAAAATTACCACCAGGTTACTTGTTAAGGCTTTGGTTTCTCCAGAAAACTAAGGTATGCTCTTTTGCAGGAATGCTATCCTCTTGGGACTCATCTGTGGCTGTGACCACAGAAGGGAGTGAGTGGCCCTGTTAGTTTTGGTGTTAATTTTTCATCTGTCCTGTTCAGAGCTGTGAAGGGAGGACAGATGCTCCTCCGGGTAGCAGACACAGGCAGCGTTCCTCTGGGCTGACGTCCCGCAGAACAGCCCGGGTGTCCCCCACACCCTTGGTGGCTCATGGGGCAGGGAGCAAGCGCCTCTGGTGCTCCCTGGGACCTGAAATAGGCAGATGACTACACCGATGACAACAGCAGCTGTGTCTTCAGCAGCACAGTGTGCCAGAAGGCAAGCAAAGGAGACAGCGGTGGCATACCGACGGGAAGCCACATGGAGGTCTTGGGAACCTGCCCTAGCAATGCTTCTGAGGCTGCGCAGGGTCGTGTGGCCCTGCAGAGCTCAGGGGCTGTGGGGCTCAGGTGGAGGGGCGCAGTGCAGGCCCTGAGGTGTGGGAGGAGGGTCCTGTGGGAAGTCTGGTCAGCGGTGTATGTGATGGAGGAGGCTGAAGAAGCATGTCTGTCTGTCTCTCCTTTCTTCTCCTTCTTTTCCTCCCTCTGTTTCCCTCTCTCTTTCTGGCTTTCATTTAGTATTTTATTCTAAACAACTGTGTCTGTGTTTAGTTGAGAATAGGGGATAGAAATTTTTGTGTCTTAAGGCATTTGCCCTTGAATAAGGAAAAAAGAAGATTTCAGATAGAAATCTGAGCAACCTGAGGTTTCTGTATGGAATATAAGAAGAGTTGCTATGAATAATTAAACAAGTTATAGCTAATAAAATATACAGCACACTGCTTCAAACTAAAACACTCTAACTCTGCCTTAGGGGTGAACGCTTTTCATTATTTTTTTTAATTGTTGCCAGGTTGACCTTGACGGTCTTCTCTGGCAGTTAATTTGTTATGGTAAGAATGAGATCACTAAGCCTTTTAGCGCGCGCCTGATGCATAGGGTTTCTTCCTACTATATAATGGAGATATGATCAATCTGCTTTCCTGGGAATTTGCTCTTTCGATCAGACTGTAGCTTGTTTCTCAGACCCCGTCTTCGGCACTCTGTGCTGCTGTCCTGTGTGGAGGAGCTCCACGGTAACGATGCAGGTCCCCGAACCCCTGTCGTACATGTGCTCACCTGCTCACTACCCTCTGAGGGCCTGGGAACGCCAGAGGACTGGACTGTCCCTCCACGCTGACAGAATGGCCATGGGAAGATCTAGGCTCCCTCCTCCCCTCAGGAAAACGGTGTCCTGGGAGACGGTTCCTCCGTGAACACGGTTGTACAGATTTGCCCTGTTGGCCTTGGTTGCTCTTTAGTCTTTGCAGTTTTTATGGACTCCAGTTACAGAGGGGTTACCAGCGTGCCTCGATACCAGTCTTTTCACAGTGCAGTATGGGAAGAAACAGTAAAATGCAGTTCAGTGTTTTATAAATTTAATTCACAATTCTCCATTTATAGTACAGCTTATAAAGAACAGGTAGTGGAACATTTCGGCTAGAGCACTGATGTAAGCATAGGAAAAATCTATAGTTTTCACCGAACAGAACAGGAAAAACCTGTTTATTCAGTGGAGGAATTAAATTTAGCAAATAAAATTTCTTGTTTGTTTAGAACGTGTACTGAATTTTGGACTTGAGTAAAAGCATGTGGTGTCAATATGCGTTGTATTAGTGGGATTTATGTATACAATTTGAAATGTAAAAACTCACTCAGTTGGTTGGACTGTGTGAAATGTCTTTGTTTCCTTGTCAGTAACAGTTGGGAAAAAACAAGCTACTAATACAATTTTCATGATTCTTCCTGACAAAGAAAATCCAGTTTGTTTTTAAGCAAATATAAAGATTTATACTATATATGAAACATATACTTAAGAATAAGAAATAAAAATCACTACCAAGTTTTCACACATTGACATGAAAATATTTAGCTTCTATTATTACATGTATTTTTACAGAAAATATTTGTTTTTACATTTTAAATACTTTCAGTAATAGGAAATAGGAAGTATCATACATGATCATTCGAATTCTGTATCAAATATGTAGATAAGAGATGCCAGCTGTGGTCTATATAGAGTGTGTTGTTTCCTTCCCAGAAGTTGCCCATGAATCTTGGTCCCTAAAAAAAAAGCAACAAAAATCACTGTCATTTTATGACATAGTCATAGTTCCTTATTGCTGCCATTGGACTTTAAAGAGTGCTGGTTTGTAGACCTGGTGAGACCCAGCCGTGTCCTTGGGTTGTGGTGTTAAACTCGTGAACTCAGGCCCTTTGCGCTGGTGATGCTAGTTTACATTTTGACATAGAAAATTTCTCGTCAAACAGCTGTTGTTTAACCTTTATAAGGCTTCATAAAACTGTGCAAAGCTGTCATGTTTCATTTCAGATGCACGCACGATGTCGGGAACCCGTCATTGCTAACCAAAGGCAAAAGTGTGAAATTGTTCTAAAAGAGAGGTATGGTAGGTTTCTAGGCTACTGTGGACTGGAGCATAAGAAACAGGGGACTAAGCTGTATTTTTCATGATGGTAAAATGCCACTTAGTACCGTAGATTTATCTCCATTCCCATTGCCTAAGGCTTTGTCTAATGGTCTTCTCAGCCAAGAAAGGAAAATGCTAGAAAGTCTTTAAAAACTTCTGCCTTAGTTCATATTACTGTAGTCATGTTTTATGCAACAAAACACACAGCATGATCATGTTGCATGCTACCCTACATGTTGTCATATGTTCAAAGAATCAAGTTGCAAATATTTTAACTCTACACAGTTTAATTTTGAGACTATGTTGAGTGTGTTTACTTATTGTCTAATTTATAGGTCTTATTTACACTTTGGGTAAAATTGTCTTTATCGTGCGGTTACAAACTGGATTTGAAAATGTGGTCTGAGGAAGCTGAGACTTTAGCCATTTACATTTTTTAAGGGCTATGAATGGAGTACAGGTCTTTTTTGTTGGGGAAAGGGTAATACTGTTTCACTGCTTAATGTACCGTTTTACTTTATTTATAAAATCCTAACAATATGTATTCTTTTACTGTTATGTAGACTGAATTTTACTTTACTCCTTTTCCCAAACAGATCTCTCAGTTGGCAGTAAGAAGTCAGTAACCTATAAATAATGTTGTAAAATCACTGCTGAATTGATTACTGCCATTAATAGCATATTTTTAAGAGAAACAATGTTACAAATTCAAATAAAATATCCAGACCAGCCTATTTAATGTATAATGTCATGGAAATTATAGACATTAATTTTATGTGCTATACATACATAATGATCCCCTCTATATAATATGTATTTTATACTTTTCAAACATTCCTCAGCAAGTGAGCTGCTTGAGGCCCTGAACTTGGGTGGCCAGGAGTTGGACAGGTCTGTCATTTGATCTTGGCTTGCACACTGGTTGGTTTGTGAGCTTGGACACGCCCCTTAACTTCTGCTTTGTCTGTGCAGTGGGTATAATAGCAGGGTCTTTTGTGAGGATTGCAAGTAGTAATGCAGGTGTGGGGAAACTGTTACGTAGTGAGCGCTTCAGTAATATCAGACACTTATTCAGTGCTTGGACCAGCTTCTCATTTTTGTTCTTAGCCCACAGTGAAGGGCCCACTTGGAAGAAGGTGGAATAAATGTTGAATAAATAGGTGAATAAAACCGATTTATTAAGAGATCCTAGAAAAGATTGCAACTACTTTTGTGCCTTCTAATTTGGAGATTGTCCTCTTCAGCTTGACTTATACCTTCATAAAGGTTTATGTGGAAGGGGATGGGGCCGTCTACTCTGTCAACCAAACTAGAAGCCTGCTTCTTCTACCTCCCTGTGAATTTAACTGCCCCATCGATAATGGCAGTGGAGGGAATAGTCAGAGACAGCTTTGCATGAATGACGGAGCTTGTACTGGATCTGGGTAGATGGCAGTGCTGAGGGAATAGAAGACCGGAGAAGGGAAAATTCTGGACTCGGAGACTTGCGTGAACGAGTGGACAGAGCCTGGAAGTGCCGATCAGATTGGGTGGTGGGGGCGGGGGCTCCTGCTTAGACTAGAACCTCTAAAACATGCAGGCAGAGTGCTAGTGGAGCTCGCTGAATGGGTTTGGTGCGTCCCTGGGAACATCAGCCCGCCACAGTCCATGATGAGTGAGCACAACCTACCTGCCTTGGAGTGGCCTCGGCCTGAGGGCGTGAACTGTGGCCATCTGCGGCACTTCGCCCTTTTGACTCCTTTGTTATGTTTTGAAAACAGGAACATTTGATTGAATTTTCCATGTTGTAAACATCAGTCTCCATACTAACTTTTATTGCACAAAAAAGGTCTTTCTTATCGTGAGTGTGGGCAATAATGTGTTTTTTCATAGGGGAAAGCATACTTTCTAGTACTCAATAATGAACTCTGAATATGATTGAATGTTTTATTTTGGTCTAACAAATAGAAAAGTAACAGAAGTTTTAACGCAGTTAAAATATTTTAACAAATAATGGAACTGGTAGTGACTATTTAGGATCAATACATTTTTTAGAGAAACAATAAATGGCATTTGAACAACTGGGTTAGCTTGCTTATCACCGTTTACTACTTTGTTGCAAGACACTGAATTGCTTTTTTCCAAACTTTATTCTTATTGGCATGTACCTTTGATCAACCCTTTTTACTAAGGAAGGACAATGTGTGGGTTTATTATAAATATTTAAATGTATAAGTTTTTATATTGTAAGTACATAAATGTCTAAAATATTATGTCAGTGTATGTAATTTTTAAAGATGCACTTTTTGGTTATCTATCTCCTGATAGTTTTCTTGTTCACAAAATATGTACTCTGACTGTTAAGTCTAATAACAAGAAAAAAATGATACAAGAATTTAAAACACTGATTTTATTGTTAGTGTGACAGCACGTGAGCTCAATGTAAACAGTATGTAAACCCTATAACTCCAAGAGTCTATGTGCTGAAAAGGTGCTCGCCATCATCAGTCATCAGGGACATGCACGTCAGGGCCATCGTGAGACACCACGTCCTGCCCACGAAGATGGCCATAAAACAGACACAGTAGCAAGTGTTGGTGAGGAGGGGTGAAATTGGGAGTCTCATGCATTGTCAATATGAATGTAAAATGGTTCAGCTGCTTTGGAAAATAGTCTGGCTGTTCCTCAGAAGGTTGAACCTAGAATTACTACATGACCCTACAATTCCAAAAGAACTGAAAATACATGTTCACACAAAAACTTGTATGTAGATGTTCACAGAAGTGCTATTTCATAAGAGCCAAAAAGTCATCCTGAACATCCATCAGCTGAGGAGTGAATGAGCAAAATTTGGTGTATCTGCACACCAGAACCTCATGGAGCCGTAAAAATTAACAGAGTGCTGACACATGTCACAGCATTACGAAACTTGAAGACACTATGCAGAATGAAAGGGGCCAGACACAAAAGGCCACATACGGTCTGATGCCACTTATTTGAAGTGTCCCGAGTAGGCAAATCCGTAGACATGGAACATGGGTGAGTGGTCCTCAGGGGCTGGAGATGGGGAATTGGGGAGTGACTGCTAACGGGTATGACGTCTCTTTGGGGGCTGATAAAAATATTCGGGAATGAGATGAAGTTGATAGGTACACAATTCTGTGAGTATACTAAAATTCACTGAATCACACACTTTACAAACATGAATTGTATGGTATACAAATTACATTTCAATTAAAAAAACAAAGAATGAAAATCTGCATGCACGCATAGTACCACTGGCATTGTATTTACCCTAAATCACTGGATTTTTAAAAGATACCTAACTTTCTTTTACGTCTTTTCCAATAATGTAAAAATCATTTAAATCTATTTTAATGAACTTTTTCATATAATCCTTAATTTTAGTTTTCCACATTAGGTGAAAATAGAGGATTAATTGGCATTAAAGTGCACTCATACTGAAATATAGACTTAATAAGTGAGCATCTATGAGGGTAACAAGTAGAGATACCAGCTTTATTGTTATCCTGCTTCTTAATGCCCTTAAGCTTTTGAGATAGGTTTTTCAATTTTTCTTCGAGCCCTTCATTGTATCTCATCTTTCTCTTTATTGCTGGCATCATTAAAAAATTGAACTTGCTTATTTAGTTGATAATATGGGAGAATACTATATAAAATATTTCCTTTTATTTCAAAATCGGCCTGTTATTGCTTCTCCAGTCGTCTTCCTCTGAACAGAAGATTAAATATTGTTACAAAGTGGTGGTCTCTTAGACCCCTTTGAAAATCCCACTTAGAGACTCTCCTGGTGCATTACTGATGCTTCTCCAGGACCTGATTCTCAAAGCAGAGAGAGAGCCTGGCTGCTCAGCAGCGGGAGCCTGGGAGGGAAGCGGAGCTGGCTGCGCCGTGTGCTGTTCCACTGAGCGGCTCCACTCTACCCACGTGCACACCGCAGTCTGAGCCCTTTCCTCTCTTCCTGCCCGCGAGGTGGGACCGTGCAGAGGAGGTCTATCCCTGCCCCGATTTGCTGATGGGTTCCTAACTGCCTCCACTTGAGAATTTCTCGCATAACAAATACTTGATTGATTCACAGCTTCAACTTGACTTTCTAATAAAAACTATTTTAAAATAATAATTTGCATGCTCCAAAAGAAGTATCAGACATAAGATTAAATTGGGAGATAAAATTTAGATTCCAGTCCTTTTTTTAAAATGCTTAATCGCTCTCTAGTATTGTTTTCCAGTTTTTAATCTCCATACACTGTATACTCGCTTTGTTTGTTCATCTTTTATTTTTTTGAGACTTTTGCTGGTACAAGTTGATTCAGTGAATTTATTTTCATTGCTCTATAATATTCTATTATATGAACACAATTTATTTCTTTCCTTTTGATGAAAACCCTTTGTAATTTTTCATTCTTCCAAACTATAGTTTACTAAACATCTATTTTAGAGTAAACCATAGTGCAATGAATACTTTTACGTGTTTCCTTGTACAGTGATAGCGTTTTTCCTAGGTATGTTCCTATAAATAAAATTTACAGGGCAGGGAGGATGGGTATCTTCCTGTTTTCTCTAGCTGTTACCAAGTTCTTCTACAGTTTATACTCAGCCATATAGAAGAGTTCTCCTTGTTTCATATTTTTGAAAACACTGTTATTAATGACGTTAAAGTTTTTGCTACTCTGATGGGCATGAATGTTTTCTTATTGTTGCCTTTTTTCCCACAGAGCCCCTAGGCAACCAGATGGGAGGGGAAGGGCATCCTCCCAGCTCATACTCACGATTATTTCTCTAACCACCTCCAGGGCTGAGGTGAGGGACCCAGGGGTTACACGCAGAGTAGAACATTTGAAGCCACCTCTCTGGTTGTCAGACTACACCCCCACCCAGTGTCTGGTGGATCTTTCGCCAAGCCCACGGAACCCCTTTAAGCAGCACTAAGATTTCATGTCCCGCACGCAGGGTCTGTGTTTGGGCCACACACCGGTTCCTTTCTCAGGTCCTGCCTGCCTCCTGGGCACTGGGAGGCCCTAAGTCCTCTATCCCAGAGAAGTCCCCTCCCCCCATCTGTCCCCACACGGAAGGAAACAAAACAAAACAATGGAAACAGAACAAAAATGAAAGCTCAGTGAACTACCCTGCAATAGCAGTATCTGACATGGCCTTGGTGAGCCCTCTTCTGAGCTAATCACACTCTCCAGAGAAACCTCTTCCAGGCTGCAAGAGTTTATAAATTCGCTTTCTAAATGTCTAATGGCCAGCTGTTATAAGAATATTACTATTTAGGGCACTACCTCAAAACCCTTTCTTTTCATGTCACTCTCATTTTTCCCTTTCCTTAGCTTCTCTGTCATTTGTCTGCTTTTTCCTTACCTGTTCTCCTTTTTACATTCTTTCCAGCTGCTGGAGCTCTTCCTTCCCAGAGCTAGCCCCTGCGACAGCCATCTGTGTCTAAATAAAACTCTTGCCAGCCCCACCGTAGGGAGGAGCTTCACCACAGTGAGGGATGCATGGTTACTCCTCTGGAAACCACCTCAGTTGCTGGTAAAAACAGCTGGAGCGCTCTTCTCCCTGATCCCCACCCAGCAGGTGCGGCCTGCACCCTCACCTCCCCACACCTTGGCTGACTCCTCACGCAGACTTGAATCCTCTTCCTCCTGCCCCTCTGATTCCTTCTTTCCTTCTTTATTTTTCCTCTTTAGCATTTTCACTCATTGTCTGTGTATTATACTTATTTGCCTTGGTTTTGTCTTCCTTCTCCACTAGAACAAAACATCAGTGAGAAAACCGAAAGTTAAATTAGGATTGTGTTGTCCAACATGTGGGTGTTTAAAATTAAAAAAAAAAATTTTTACCTAAGCAAATATGTAACCCCAGGGGTATATAAAGAAGTCAAAATTCCAATATACTTAATTTTGAGTTATATTATATTTGAGCATAGTTTCCAAAGAAATATAACTGAGAGGAGAGAGTTTTTGTTGTTGATTTTATGTTGGTCATAAAACTGTAACTTTAAATTTTTATTTACTTCTGGAGATAAACTATGAATGTACTGTGTTAAAATCCTAATTGAGTTCTTAATATAATTTTCCTGGTATTATTCAGTCCACTTATATGCTAAAAAATTTGAATAATATAATGGAAGGAATATATATATATTAAATCCCACTAAGAAAATTGTGGTTCAGGCTGTTGTCTCAGGTTTTGCTGTGCTTAGAAGACAGAATTACCTCTATCGTTAAACATCATGTGCTCTTAAGCTCTTGAAATTAAAAAGTCCAGACTAAATGAATAGAGGGGTTGCAGTTTTCTGAGTAAAGCAAATGGTTACTTAAAGTTTAAGCTGAAACTCAGAGCGGTAAGGCGTCTACTGCCCTTTAATAGACCCTTGCGACCCCTTTTGCAGAGTCCCCGAGGGGAGAGCACCTTCCGAGGGACGGGGTCTGTCGCATGTGGGGCGGCATTCCTGCTCAGCAGCGCCCGAAGCACACAACCCCAGCCACTACACTGCGCCTTTGTTCTTCCTGTTGGGCAAAACACTAGATAGCTTACTGTAAATATGGCCTCCTGCCAAGCTGTGGCGCAGATTCTTTTTTTTAAATACTGTAAACTGGCACGGGCTCAAGAATTACAGTTCCTCCTTTTATTTACTTTCTCCTTCTACACCGGGGAGTTTCATCTATCACAAAATAGAAACACGGTTGTGATCGGGGAGGAAAAATGCCCAAACAGTGTCCGCTTTTTTTTTTTTCCTGCCTTACTCTGCACTTCAGGTCGTCTTCTGATGAAATAAGCAGAGTAATGTTACTACTCTGAAATTTTAAGAGAATCGCGTCCTCTCCTGACGGCTGAAAAGAACTTGAGTGGCGCCGTGTGAACAGGGTTGAATGCAGAACACTTCTTAATCCCATGCCACTTTGAAAGTGGATTGGGCATTGGTGTTTTCCTACTTCTCTCTGGTGCCACAGTTTTCCTTCTTGTTGTCCGGGGATATTTTTGGTTTTAGGTTCTAGTTTTACTCTGCCTGCTTCATTTCTGACATTGCTAAGTCGCCTTTCCCTTGCGCTGGAATTTGTGTGGCCTCAGCGGAACTGAACGGAGGTAGAGGGAAGTGAAGGGTGTGGAGTTCTGCCTTTCAACTACAGGGCGTGGCCCTTTTGAAACTCCCAGTGTAAGAAAAAGCTTGGATGTTTTGTATTTTTGAAAGCATTATTTGCTATGACATTAAAGTAGAGATGCCAGGGAGAAGTGGGTACTTCGTTGCCATAAGTAACAATGTCCTGTCAAAATTTTAAAATTTTGCAGGATTTTAAATTTGATTGTTTAATTTTGTACCCAGAAACTTCTTTCAGACCCCAATAGATATTAAGTGTATACTGTGATTATTTTTTTAAATCGAGATTGAATGTACGTCCCTGCCTATTTCATTGACATTAAAATTCTTTTCTATGACAGACACATGTCAACATATTTACTTTTTCCCTCATTAATCTGTTTTATAAAAAGCAAACTTTACTAGGATGTAATTAGAGACTATTTTTCTTGTTTTCAGATAGAATTAGAAGTAGAGGATACTATGTATAATCAGACAGGTTTTATGAGTCTTTTAAGGCTGTGTGCAGGATCTGAGAGCCTAGGTGAGTAACAAAAGGCAGGGAGTCTGCTTCTACAAAGGTGCTTTAGCAGGTAGTTGCTATGATGAATTTTCTTTTATCTCTTAACATATTTCTAATTTTTTGAGGCGGTGATTTCCATTGGATTGAAAATAAGTTTAAAACTTGGCCCAACTATATTGGCTCTCTGTGCCTCAGTTTCCTGATGGGGACATTTCGGTGGCGGACAGGAGCCTGAGGGTCCGTGAGGCTGACGCGTCTCATCCTCAGTGCTCCCCTGGAAACGTGCTCCGTGAGGGACAGAGCCCACAGGCCGAGAGTCAGGAGCCCAGGCTCCTCTCTGGACCTTCATCCAGTAAACTGACCCCGAGGGGACAGAGTCATTCTGAGCCATTTCCTTCTCTGTCAAAGAGCGAGCAGAATCAGGTCTCCTTCCCAACATGAAGAATCTGGACAAAGCTGTATAATTGGTGCCCCCCTTTTTTTTTATAGACTGGAATTTGTGAATACTGAGAACATGATATTTTAATACAGGGTATATTTAATTTATAGTCATAGAATATAGGTGTAAATTTTGTAACAAATGATGTGAAGTAGTTTTTTTTAATATCTTTAGTTTCCACTGACTTTGGACTTCTTTTTCTTTTATTTGTGATAAACCGTTGTCATTTGATGTCACTCATAGAGGGAACGTGAACAAAATGGCTTACAGAGTAGGGTATATGGTACTTTTGGTGAGTTCAGGGCAGATAGAGCCTTCTAGGCAGGGAATACCGTTTCATGTCTCAAAAGGCAGCTTATAGACTTCAAGCCCAACCCCTAGGTTTGAATTCTGGTTCTGGGAGTTGCCTTGTCCCTAAAATGAGATTGATGGGTGTTTCACAGATGTATTGTGAGTCTCCACTTGGTTTAGATAAGACTGTGTATGTGACGACCCTTAACTTCAGTTTTAACAGTTAAAAAATGTCATCTTTCAGCTTAAGTCAGCAAACCTTTGCTGGGTATCTGGGTACTGTGCTCTCACTACCTGGATAATGAGGACAGAACACAGTTAATGGAAAAGTCAGTTGTAAAGCAAGTGAGTGAGAATGCGATGATGCCACTGGAACGACGGATTTCCGCAGGTGAGGTTGTTCAGGACTGCGTAAGAGGGCGGGTTTGGGCTGGCCTGGGAAGACAGGTAGGATTTGGCCAGTGAAAGCCGAAGGAAGAGAGAGCCAGGACGGGCTTGCAGGGAGGAGAAGGGAGCCGTTGTTGCTGGAGGCTCCGTGTGTTGATGGGACGTGGTTTTCTCTAGAAAGAAAGACGGACAAGTAGAAGTTACTTCAGGAGGAAATCAAAGTACAGCTTTGCTTTGTGCCATGAAAATAATGTTTAATCCCTTTAGAAGTTGGAAATTTATATAAAGTGCTGACTTATCCTACTGTCCTGTCAAAGACATCTACTGATACTGTTTAAAAATCATACAACACATGTGTATATATAGAGATATTGCTGAAAAGTCTTTTAATTACACGTGGTATATAAATTCCTGTGGTGATATGATAGTGTTCTTCTGTTTTTGAAATAATTAAAATAAAAGAGTTCTTTAAAGGGATTAAAGTAGCCAAAGCATACTCAGAAATCAGTGGAAGGATTAACATATTTAAATTTTTATTATTAGCCCTAAAAATTATGCTATAATTTAATAACTTTTCTTTGGAATTGATCCAGTGAATAGCTGAGTTTAAGTGTTAATGACTTTGAAGGACAAAGAAGTTTTCAGCTTTTTCCTTTAATATACCTTCCATTTGGTCATGAACCAGTTTTAATAAAATTTCACAATATGTTATTTAAAGTAGCCTACTCTAAGTTAGATGCTGATAGGTACGTTGTGTTTCGGATTGCCAATAGCAAATGTTTTTCTTAAACTGTGGGTCACAAATTTCCTTACATCCGAAGAACACTTCCTTAGTGTTTGGCCGCATCCTTTCAGCTTTGGGGGAGGCTGAGATTACCAGACTACCAGGAACATCATTTTCATGAACATGAGTAAAATCACTGAGAGGTAGTGGTCAATGCCAGGGCTTTTGTTGGAAGAAAATATTAACAGGACATATAAATGGGAGAGGATATAGCATGTTTTAAAAACAGGAAGTCCACAGTACTTATCCTAGAATTCTGTTTCTGCCATTGTCATTAATTCACTAGGAGAGTTTTATGGAGTGAGACATCATTTTGCTTTGGATTATATATCCGTAGAACATTTTTAATAATGGAACAGATATTTAGTGTTATGCTTTATGAGAGAATAGATCTTAATTTAAATACCTTATGGTTGGCAGACTAGTCTTCACTTTCTAAAACATCATGCAGGTGTATTTTCCTTCTAGTTTTAGATATAGTCTACTGAAATTGTAACTCTGAATTTTTTATGTATGAGTGATATTCATTCTTTGTTATTTCCTTCCTGACTTAGGCCCAACGGTACTTGGTATGTGACAATGTCAGATGTTTGCGGAATGAATGAATGAAAATTTAAGGGCAGAGAAATAACCTCGGCAGGCAGATCTGGAGCCAGTTTTACCAGCTGTCCCTTCTACCACATGATTAGGAGAATGAAAAGCAATAAAGGGAACTTCACATTTATAACTTATTTATAAATACTTAGTGATAAGATGGATTTTCCAGCTTTGTTTTGAACTAAGCCTGACTGTGGGCATGTTTTCTGCTATTTCCAAATATCTAAATTTCAGCACTCCTGCCCATTTATCCATTTCAGTCATTTATAAACTGCATAGTTAGGGACACTCTTACCTAAATCTCTTGGTTTTGACAGCATACATGTAATTTTATCCTAAATAATACACTTCTGTTTCTTTCATGTTAGACATACTGATACATCTACAGTGTCGAAAAAAAGTTATGTAGGAAGGCTAATTAGGTGCTTCTCCTAACCATACCACTTTCTCGAATACATTTACAAGAAAAACTATAGCAAAGTAAATTAAATAACCTTTTCATTGCTTAGAGAGTTTTTTTAAAACTGTTGATTTATTTTAATTAGTTTGCAGTGAGGTCGCTCAAAATGTTGATCTACAGGAAAATTAGTATTTAGCATTTAGACAGCGCAGTTGCCCTCTGAACCCCGCGCTGGTTTTTGTGTCTCTTTTAGCCGGCTTAACGGGCCAACCATGGGGTTCCCGGGGCCGCAGGTGCAGCTTTCCTTCCACAGGGAGCGGCAACTCTGTCCGTTCCGTGGCCAGATTGCGTGGCTGCCCCTGGTGAGTTGCCTTGCACCTGTCACTGGCCGTCTGTCCCCACGGGGCAGATCTCACCATCCATCACCACTTAAAGTACAGCCCATGCCTTCCCGAGGATGGGCTGGCCGCACCGTCCCCGTGTACAGAGAGCACGTTGTCACAGATTTAGAAAGTTGCTGCTTCTAAAAGGCGGCGCTTGGTTCCAGCCCCTCCGTGCCCCACCACTGCGTTCAGCTCTGTGGGGCGCATGGAAAGACTGTGGCGCCAGCTCTGACAACCCAGAGCGCAGGGGCCTGTCTCCTGCTTTTTGCAATGTCGCTCACTTCTACCACCTTGCCGTCTACAAAACTATCCTGCTTGTTTGGGCTTGTTCTCATTAAGATCCTGCCAAGAGGTTAGGTAGGTGTGTCTGGATAAAGATGTATACAGCGGGCACACGTCAGAGTGGGCACACAATCCATCTGCCGTAGAGAAATGGCAGATTATGGTTTAAAATGTAGAGAAACCGCAAAGAATTTGAGAGATGGTGAGCGTGATGATTGGACTCAGTGTGGTGAAGAAACATTTAAATGCCAGTTTTAAGTTCTGTCATCAGTTAAGTTCTGTCAGTTTTAATTTTTACTCCAACTCTAATTTTTTCATGCTTCAAGGGCAAATGTACGTGTTTCTGATAATGACACAGTTTTGGGCATTGGATTTCTGTGGGCCAATGCAATAGTCATAAACTGTGTGGGAGAGAGTAAATTAGGAGCATCGGAAGGTGGGCCGATCTATGTCAATATGAAATTGAATTCTAATTTATTTTTAATTTTGTCGTGGGCACCTTAAACAAAATTTCTAAAGAGCATTCATTTTATCCAATATAGCAAACATTTTAAAACCACATTAAATCACTAATGCAGTGCCATGTACGGAATCACAATTTAGATACTTGCCCTTATAATCCATTCTGGATCATTTTTGCATAAACTCTATTAAGAGAAATAATTTTTCCCCTGCTCACAGGTAATTTCCAGGCGTGACCAGACCCACTGCTCACCAAGAATTCTAAAGTGCAGACTCCATTTTTGCAGCTTGTAGTTAAACTGTAGCGGGATAGAACCAGAAGGGAGCTGAATGTAGTAAGTTCAGCGAAGGCCTAGAAGGAAAGTCAGCGAGTTCAGGGGAAACGTCCCCAGTGTCACATAAAGAAGCTCTGCCCCCACAGGCCTGCGTCTTTTGGGAAGTCATGCTGGACAGAGGGGAGCAGGATCTTAGGAGTAGACATTCCCAATTCTGGGGTCTCCCTGTGGAGATCTCCTAAATATTCATCTGTGCCTTTGATGGTGCTGTGTGGGTTCTTTCCATCTCCTTTCCAGGGCCAGTTTATTCACCAATCCTGTCTTCAGACCTCTCCCTGCTGCTTCCTCTCACCAATAAAGTGAGCCAGGATATACTGATAGCATGGATAGGACTGCTGTGTTCCATAGAACTGGGCCCAGTGAAGGATTAAATATGAGATTATGTATGTTAAAACACCATATTCGCTTTATGAACAATAAAAGTATACTACTGTTGATTATTATTGTTATTAATAATGATGATGCAATAATAACAGTGTGCTAACAATAGCAGAGATGGGGTAGAGGCAACTAAAAGTCAGCCCTGATATATTAATGTGCAACTGCACAGCTCAGGATTCTATTCCCTTCCTGGTTCTCTTCTTTGAGGAGGCAGTAATTCAGTTGAAACACTTTCTTAATATTTAAGCACAACCCACCAAAGAAGTGAGCACCACAACTGTTAGACGTCTTCCTCCTCCCCCAGGGACTTTAAGGTGAGACGGGAAGTGTGCAGAGGCACAGAGGTAAGGACCCTGCAAGAGTCTGAGCAGGCGCAGCGATGTCCGAGGGAGGGAGGAGGAGAGAACAGGTGGCTGGGGCGGGCAGGTAGGGAGAGGACCCTCCACCACCCGGCCAGGGCATCGGGCAGAGTGACGGGCCTGGGAGAGACTCAGGCAGGATCAGTCGGACTTGGGGAGTGATGGATGGCGGAAATTTGGGAAGAGGAGGAGTTCAGGGTGGAACTTGGGCCCTGGCTCGGGCGCCTGTGTTGGTGGCCCAGCAGCTGCAGCGGGCAGGAGGTTTGTGGAGGAAGACGGCATGTGGAGGACTTTGTCCTCTTTCTGGGGGCCATTTGCAGAGCTCGGTTTTTGCTTTTTGTTATTGTTGTTGTTCTTAAAGAGGGATGTATTTCTGCTTTTCAGTATGTTGACATTGAACATAAGAAAAACAGGTTTTTAATGTTTTTTTAAAAAGTTCATTTCTCCCTCAAAGACTGCTCTGGGTCTCTCTTCACTGTCACTAGAGTAATGCTGAACATAAATCCTTCCTGATGTGAATAATGAGAAATTTGAGCAGTTCTCTAAACTTAGGAGGTATATTACACTTGCCTTTGTGACTTTATGGATTTTAGGTTGGGATTGTGGTTAAGCTAATGAGCTGAAAAACTCAAGCTGATGGTCTCATCATTCAACCCAGCAGCTTGTCTTAAATTTCAGGCTAATATCTGTTTATACATGATTGCTTCGGTGGCATTCTTTTGGTACGTTAACATTTTTCATATTAAACCCAAGCTGAATTTTAATAGACAGACATTTTTTTCAGTTTATTTGACAGTACCTTTAAACTTTTTAATATTTTGTAATTTCCATTTAAATGATGAGCACATTGTTGATTTAACAATATGATGGTATTTATGTAATATGATGGAGACCAACAGAATAATTATAGTATATTGGAAGTTTATGTCTAGTATTTGGGTTGCTTTATTAGCTCAAACAATTGCACTCAGTGAAGCCATCTCTTAATTTTTAGGCAGCTTTGAAATGTAGCAAAGTCTTATGACAAATCTTTTATTATTTACCTTTTATGAACAGTGACTCTCAAACATAGAGGTGCTAGAAACTTTTCCAGGCAGCATGAGCTTTTTTTTAATGAGGAACCTTGGTTGCAGGGTGATGAAACTCAAGACTGGGTATATAGAATGTATAGGTCATGCAGCATTAGCATAGCCTCGTAGGAAAGTGTGGGTTTTTTGTAGGGTGACACTGTTGAAATCACATTGCTAGTGTAATGGTATACCTGGCACTTGTTTTATTAATCAAATCCAAACGTAGCTAATAAAAGGTCATTTCTCTGATGATTTGATAGTCTAGAAAATTCGTTTCTGTTGTATCTATAGTTCTTGTAGATATTTTTTCCTTTATGGTAATGTTAGCTTTTGATATTCACTGTAGAATGCAATCACTCTAGATTTAAATATGTGTGAGAAAGAGGAAATTGGTATTTTTTGATGATTTCATAGTTCTTATTTTTGCCTCATGTATGGAGAAGCTTGTGAACTAATAAGAAAAATGGAGACATTTGTTTTTAATTTCTCAATTAAAATTTTCCTGAACTAGTACTTGTGTTTTGAAACTTACAAATAGATTCTAGAGCCAGTCATTCTTTTATTGTATATGTTCTAGACTACCTTAATGTTTAAAACATCAGGAATATTGTATATTAAAAAAAGTAAGTCGCTGAAATTACTTCAGAGATTTCTAAACGCTTCAGTCACATCATTGACAGAAGACTTACTAAATCTCCCTTCATACTTGTCAAACCATGTCTCCTTAGTTTGGTTTCAGAAACTGTGGTCTGTAAAAAAACAGCAAACAAACTCATAGTCACAGACATCAGTAAGGTGATCACCAGAGAGAAAGGGGGTGAGGGGAGGTAGCAGAGGGTAAAGGGAGAATAAATGGTGATGGAAGGAGATTGGACCTGGGGTGCTGAACACACAGTACAATACACAGATGATGTGTTATAGAATTGTACACTTGAAACCTATATAATTTTATTAACCAGTGTTGCCCCAATACATTTGGTAATTTTTTTTAAAAAAGAAACTGTGGTCTCTGTATTTACAAGGAGTGAACTGGGGCTGCCTTGAGCTCCCCCTGCACAGGGTGCCATGGCACTGGCTAGGGCCGTGTGGGACAACACTGCAGGCAGGGAGCAGGCAGGGAGCAGGCAGGGAGCGCACAGACTTACAGGGAAAAGGTGAGAACAGCGGGGGAGGTTGGGAAGGGCGTGGAAACAAATATGTCCTACTTCATAATTTTTTTAAAGATTGTATTTATTTTTAGAGAGAGGAGAAGGGAGAGAAAAAGAGAGGGAAATATCAATGTGTGGTTGCTCCTTGCATGCCCCCTACTGGGGACCTGGCCCACAACCCAGGCATGTGCCCTGACTAGGAATCGAACCAGGGATCTTTTGCTTTGCAGTCTGGCACTCAATCCACTGAGCCACACCAGCCAGGGCTACATAATTTGAAGATCTTGCAGGTTGATATATACCTGCTACCCTGTCATTTTCTTTGGAAACCAAAGTGAATTTATCCAACATACAGGGGTAGGCAAAAGTAGGTTTACAGTTGTTTGTATGGAAAATAATACAATAATTAATAAATAATAAAAGAATAAACTCTACTTACATACTCACAACTGTAAAACTATTTTTGCCCAGCCTTGTATGTATGTTCAGCAGACTAGTTTTCTTTAAAATCCTGATTTCCTGAAATCGTTTCAGATATTTATGTAAAGATTTGAACTATTAAGATGGGTGGAGATCAGACAATAAAGCTTTGATTTAATGAAACACAGTATCTGGCTCTTTTTTGTTTGATTTTTAGATTTGCTATTGATATTACAAGGGCACCTTTTTTATATATTAAAGCACTTGAACACTCCCATCGTGATCTCGCAGATTGGTGAACTTCGTTGTGAACATTGGCAAGAATCCCAGTGCTAGGATTTCTAGCAGTTTGTGAGCTTGGTTGGGGGAAAATATTACACTTTTATTTTTATTGGTATCTAACTGAAAATTTAGCATTTCCTTTAATTCTGAATGTGGGCAATTAACCATAGTATTATTGGCAGCCTGGGACTTTGCCACTGATAGAAATAAATCACAGATATTTTCATATCACATAATCACTTTAGATTATAGTGTTTATTACACCCACAGCCAGATCTGGTTATTTAGTAGATTAATAAAGCAGTCCATTGCCGTAGCACATTTTAAAATATTTTGACAACTGTCAGTCTGATTGTTTGCTATGTAATCTAGTTATACACACCGAAAAACATCGTACTGAGAAAGGGTCCATAGACGTTGCCAGTCTGCCAGAAGCATCCATGGTGCAAAAATGAAAAGGGCCTCTGGGCAGGGGAGCCAAGCCGCTGGGTGCCCTAGGGTCGGCTCTGCCAGCTCCTGGCTGCGTGCTCTCAGGCAGCAAGGCCTTATGTCGGTGGCAACCATTGACTAGGACAGGACTGTACAGGTAAAATAGGGGAAATGGTTTTGAAAAATAATGCAGAGTATCATGTATACGGAAAACGTTATCAAATGAGTTTTTTGCCTTTGTAAGAATGTGGCTATATTATTAATAATTGTTAAGAGCATAAATGAGGCATCTAATATGAATTCTGCATTCACTATGCAGTTTCCGAGTCTGGCTCGGTGTCATTATACTTTACATTACGCTGCCGCAAGAACGTGCCGAGTTCGGTATACCTCCACACACTTGACCTTTCAGGGGAGGCAAAGAGGGTCACTTTTCCCTCAGCATTTCTGTGAGAATGAATTCCGCATTCTCCAGCCCTCTGACCCAAACCGGAGGGCGTCAGTGCCCCCCAAAGCAGTGAGTCGGCCAGACAGAGCACAGGAGGACGCTGCGCTGTGGAGAAAGAATATATGCACACAGTATACTTGTATGTGTGTGTACATAAGTTTATAGCATTCATTATATAATTATTTTTATCTCTGTAAAGTGCTCTGCAGTGCCTGATGCTACATTAGCAAACTGTGAATTGGGGGGAGATTTAAAAAATGGCCTTTGCAGTGTCCAGGTTATACCCAATGGCTTACGGCACATCCCCTCTACATTTTGGTGCTTGAACAGGCAGGCCACCTCAAAAATGTGCTGTCTTCCCAGCCACTATTAACAAGAACTACCTTTCACTTCCTTCTGCTGCCTTTGCTTCCTGCTTAGAAGTGAGCAAAGCAAACCCAGGGACCCCGTGCGTCGTACCTCGTTCATACCTACCTGCCTCATTCTCTCATCCTGAATGCTCACCTGTCCCCAGCCCACATAATCAGCCACACTGGATGATTCAGTTGATAGTTCGCGTGTAAAGATATAGCTCTCTCCTCTAGATGTGACATTGCCATTGTTAAAGTTTATAAGTTTTTAATTCAGGGGCTTTATGAGCTTCTTGAAATTACATCTGACATTGTGTATAATGTACATACAGGAGAGGAGTTGTGGCCATAGCTGTTTCTCAGAGGCGTTTGGGACACCAAAATTTTAGGAAGGGGCAATGGGGAGAGAGCTGAGTCTGAGATATCCACCAATACCACACACTCACACCCCCCCAACTATAGTTCTTAAATAGCTGTGAAAGAGGTAGTGATGGATAATTTATTTTGGCACATGAAAAATTCATTGGTACTTAGTTGTTTCTCTATAATAGTTTTATAACTATATCTGCCAGTCATGCACAGTGAAAACCAAGGTAACTAGAGTCCATTTGTTGTGGGGAAGGTAGAATTATAGGTGTTAAAAACCTGAGCTTGTATCAGGAACACGTAAGACCCATGTGGTCCAATAAGTTCTAAGAAGTTTATCCAGGTTATGAGCTATTCAAACTATTAGCTTTTTAAAATATCGACAATGAGGGCAAGGCAGATGATCACATTCGGTTAGAGATTGATTGCAGTTTGAAGAGAAACGACTTAGGATCTTTTAGGTCACAACCAAGTTGAATGTCAAAAAAAGAAAATTAACGGACAGAACTGTGTAAGGAAGTTGGGCCCAAATTATAGATTAACAAAAGCAGTCCATTCATCAGTTTTTTTCTAGCATGAATTCTTCCTTCACACAGTTCTCTTCTGCCATGATGGCGCAAGGGAATGATGCTTGAAAAATAGGAATCTTTTATGATCTAGCAAGTGAGTCACATTTTGTAGTATTTTGGAATATCTTTTTTGCAGTCTGTCTGTTTTGTGAATTGTGGTTTAGTTTATATTACCTACTTAGTATTTTTTGTAGGTGCTTTCCCTTTTCCAAGAGTGAATGGGGCATATGGAAATATTACTATTGGGATGCTATTGTGTTTTAAGGACATTGCTGATTAAATATTAACTTATTAGCCAAGTGTTCTAATGGATTAGTGTAAGCCCAGCTATGAGTGTCTTGAAAATGGAACCTTTTTTTCCTTGAGATTCTAGGACCTACCACTTTTAGAACGCCTGTGATTAAGCAGTTTCATATAATTTAAATTTAGCAAACAAAGAGCTGAGGCTTGGCATTTTAATAAGGGGTTTACCTTGTTATGGGAGCACATAGTTGAACAAATATAACCATTTTGGAAGTGAATACTTTCAGTGCATTTTTAGAATTTAAAGATATTTGTTTGTGTTTTTCTCTTATAATACTTGATAAATTCAGAAGTTAAAAATTCTGCTCTCACTGTGTTTATTCCTCCTCTGACTTGCTCCTCACCTCATAGCCTTTGCCTTACTTCTAGCTTTAACATGCCAGGAGCTGAAGTGGCTTGCACTTTTATTGCATTTTATTTTTAAATAAAAATTGAAGAAGAAATGATGCAATGTAGGTTAATAAAGAGAAAATTCAACATTGTAAATATTCTACAACTTAGCAGAAACAATTCATGTTAAATTAAAAAAAAGAGTCCTTGATGGAGGTTTTGTGTATTTAACATAAAAGCTTGTCATGTCAGCAGTTTCCTAGGCTCTTCTATGAATAAATTAAAGCATTTTAGGTCCCACACAAATGTTTTATAATTGGCACAACATAAGCGTATATTTGCTTAACTTTGGTAAAGTATGACTTGGGGGAGACTTCCATGCTGTATCTACTATATAAAAAGATAGTTACAGCCAGCCATTTAAAAGTACATGAACACACATTAGGAAATATACCTTAGAAGTCAACCCTTTCCCTTTAGAGGAGGAGGAGGGCGACATTGAAGAGGCACGAGTGCGGCAGATAAATGGGCTTGTCTTGTGTTACACTAATGGTTTCATCGCAAAAATGAATGGCTCCCAGTTTTAAATACTTAAGAATGAAGGTTTGACCAGAGTTAAGAAGTTATGACCAGAGTGCTGTGGGAAAGTAAAGTTTTATTTTGGCAACAATACTGTTTTGACACTTGTGTGCATGTGCGCGCGTGCACACACACATACACACTGCTCTGTCTGCATCTTCGCAGATGAGGTGGCTGTTGTGGTAGGGGCTGTGTGCACCAGGCTCCTTCAGAGGGGTCTCTGTGTTCGTGGGATAATGGGGCAGTTATACATGGGCTTGAGTATCCTTTAGCAAACTCCATGTTCAAGTGACTATTTTTTCATGAAGCTCTCAATATGTTTACCTGTAGAAAATTGTGACTCTGTAAACTAGTGCATAGATCTACAGCATTTATGGATGAAACTACTGGAAAATATGTTCCTCCCCCTCCCCCTGGGTGTCTGTTTCGTAGATATCTGTCTTTTATTGTTTTTACATTCATAGAATCTTCCTCAAAAGTATGTAATGTACATATATATACATATACACACATGCACACATACAAATATATACAGGACACACAGTTGAATAGAATTGGCAAAATGGTTTGTAAATTTACAACAGATTTTAGTGCCAGTATCTTAAGTACTTTGAACTTCTCTCAAATATACAGACAGCATACTTTCATTAGTATAGTAACAATGGCTTCTTTGTTTAATAGGTATTATGTATACAGTACTTTAATTCTGTTTCTTTTTGTGCTGCTATTCTGCATATCTGAAGTTTGCGTGGTAACATGATGTGATCTTGGCATTCCAGGTCTCGACTGCTTGCAGCGCTCTGTCAACGCTGACTACCCACTGGGTACTGTGCTAAGACCTTCAGGCACGGGACTCATTTTAAAATGATACCTGCCACCTGCCACACTGTTTTAAAAACAAAGAAAAACAGGCTCAGAAAGTTAGCAAATCTGGCCAGAGTCAGGTAGCAGGACCAGGATTTGATCTCCAAAGTCAAACCTTTAATTCTACTCTTTAGATTTCCGACAAGAAATCTTTTCATTCAAAGTGTTGTACTTAAAAAATGGAGCTTTATCCGCGGGTAGTTTGCCAGTGTCCTCTCTGTGATCAGACTGGGCCACTGAGGGTCAGGCCTGTACAAATGTTGTGGTTTGCCTGGGATACACCAGCCATAGACAACTGACAGAGCATCCCGCCCTTCCCCTGAGTGGGGCAGGGAGAGATGCCAGACACGCTGCCCTGTGGCCGAGTGTTGGACGTGTGTCCCCAGGGGCCTCGGGACTTCTGCCTCAGAGGGGCACTGCCTGGGAAGTTCAGGAAAGCTGTCTTCTGGCGATTGAACCAGGCTTGAAGTTGAACAGTCACTGGTCTGGAGAAGAGTTGGCGTAAGAGTAGGGTTGGATGTTTGGGCAAAAGATAGAATAAGCAAAGATTGAGAGACAGAAGGTTGGTGATAAATGCAGGGCCTACAAGCACGATGGTGCTTTTGCCTGAAATACTTTTCTTTGAAGCATTCTACTCATAAAGTAAAAAAGTTAAGATGACATGCTGTATAGTTTTTCATGGGACTTCTAACCTGTGACACACCCCAAGAAGTATGTTGACCTCACCTTGAGAGGTTCGATATTAGATATTCAACTGATATATTATAGAGGGTGTGGGAGCAGTGAGAAGAATCCTTACTATACACCGAACATTCACCTCTAGACAGTTTCTGGCAATCAGAACAGACAAGCTCATTTTAAACCTGTGGTTACACCCTGACTGGTGTGGCTCAGTGTGTTGGGCGTAGTCCTGCAAACCAAAAGGTCATCAGTTCGATTCCCAGTCAGGGCACATGCCTGGGTTGCAGGCCTCATCCCTGGGTGGAGGCAACTGATGGATGTTTCTCTCACACATAGATATTTCTTTCCCTCTCTCTTCCTCCCTTCTCCTGTCTCTAAAAATAATAAATAAAACCTTAAAAATAAATAAATAAACCTTTGATTACTTGAATAAATGGTAGTTTAATTTTGCTTGGTCCCATTAAAAAAGTTATGTTACTGCCCTCCCCTTACTGAAATAATCTAGTGGTTTTAATTATGTGATAGAGGTATTTATTTTTCAAAAGAGGTACTTATATTTTATAAATTGCATAAACTTGACATAAAATCATCAAATCACTTCTTAATTTCCATTGCTAATTTGGAGCACAGTGTTTTTGTTCTCATGCTAGTTTTCTTTAGCTACAAGAGATTTGTTTAGTTTTATACTTCCACAACGAAACCACTCTTAATTAACATGAATCTCTGTCATCCATAATTGGGTGTAGTGCAGTTTTATGATAGTTTTCATAAAAATAAATTCATGAACTGTGTTCTTATGGAGGTAACTTGGTATATCAAGAGCACTGGGAAAAATCTGTATTATAATTATTAACTTTCTATCATTGTTCTTAATCAGGATTGTTTTATTTTAAAATCCCCAGCATAGGCTTGAAAATATATATATATATGCCTTTACATTTTTTTATCCTATAGAATAATGTAATTGATTTTGTAATACAGTCCTTCAGAAAATATATTTCATGTCTTTTCTTTTTTTAATTATTTCTCTTTATTGGGTGAGTGGATATTTGCAAATTTGTTTAGGTTTAAAGTAATTTTCACATAGTCCAGCTGTATAACTTAGGATTTGCGATTTGTGTAAAAGTTTTCCAGCTGTGTAATACTATTTGTTAAGAAACGGCGAAAGAGGTCCTTAGTCCTAAATTAAAGATGCCGTTAGGTAAAATCCCTTTTCTATGCAATGAAACGTCACTAGGATACGGTTTCTTATTTACAGTACCTGGGGTGGCGTAGGGTGAGGCTGCCCAATAAAACAGTAAAATACTGATAAGACATGTTAGGTCAGTGAGAAGAGTGATAAGCGGTCCTCTGTTGTTACTCATCGACAGGGAGTCTGTTGTCCAGAGTGACCCTGGTCTTTTCATGCAGTGACACAGTCATAGGAACAACATGCCTTTTTCTTTAAATATCATTTTTGACTTTATGAAAGTAAAACACATCCATCATTGGAAACTGAGAATTCCTTTTTTTATTTCAGTCTTCTATGCCTGACTATACATATATTTTTAAAGGAAAAAATAGTATAATTTTTGTAACCTGTGTTTTGTAACCACTTGCATTTGCCATATGTCATTAAAATTTTTCCATATATGCATATTATTCATTATGTATGTACCCACAATGAATAATATGTGTATTTGTGGGAGATGTGCATATTATCTTATGTTGGTGACTTTAAAACATCCCTTGTCATGAGACAAGTTGTTTCTTATTGTGGTCTTGACAAAGTATGAGTTTAGCTTTGACTCTTGAATTTCCATAATTTAAAAATGAAAACAAATTAATATTAATGAAAATGTATTGGTGCTTCCATTGTATATTTTACTAGGGTTTTGGAATTAATTTAGTGTTTTAATTTTATGCCTCCTTACATTTTGTGGAATAAAGCAAGATATAGATCAATATTAAAATATGTGATTTGGATTAATTATATCTTACAAGCATTTTGAGATTGAATTTGCCGTACTTATTTAGGCAGGAAAGTAAGATCTTTCTAGTTTGTAAAAACTGATCCATTGCATGCAGTGGATTCTATACTTTGTTGATACCTGTCATCTGTGCAAACCATTTCTGGGAGTTTCGTAAACGTTAAGGCCTGTGCTGACACCTCTGGTGTTTCCATTAATGCTCATTCATTATTTGACTTAATATTTTACATTCTTTCAGAAAATGTGTTAAGCAACTTGTTAGCAACTCTACATTTCTTAAACCTCATTACAGAAAGAGCCTGTATTTCAGGTGTTTGCTTTGTGGTTGTGCATTCACATTATTTACATACCTGTGCTTTTTTAAAAATCAAAATAGTCCAGTGGTTTGTCATTTCTAAAACATTTTGTAAGGTATGATTTTAAAACTGTGAGGACTCTATAGTGTGCTCTCTACTGGATTTCGTTGTGGAGGGAGGTTATTGTTGCTGATTAAGTTCAGGAATAAGATAAATAGAGAGCAATGACCACAGACTCTCACCTTTTCTAACGGCCTGCAGGAGCTGTGGGGAGCATGCTCAGTGTGGTACCCGGACAGGGGTCTTCAGCTCTTTCCGAGCCGCAGCCACAGTGAGTCCCCGTGAATGGAGTCGGCACTCCTGGCTGAACAGAACTCAGAGAGGCCAAGTGGCATTTTGCTAGATGAACAAGGACATACATTTTCACACTTCTTTGTAGAGATAAGATTTATTCTTTTAATTAACACGGAAAAGAGAAAGCAGATACTCTCGAGTGACCTCAAAATCAAGTATAAAGTGACACCCCTTCTGTATCACCCCACTAATCACCTTTTCTCAATATGACTTCAAACACTCAGGGAGGAATCCAGAAAAAATACTTTCAAATGCTTCATTCCTGGAAAATGGGTAGAACAGTCAATGTTCTCCCACGATCGGTGTTGCAAAGTCCATCTTCATGGTTTCAGGAAGTCTCCAAAGGAGCAGAGCTGATTGCTGATCAGCACCCCGCCCGGGCCCAGCGAGTGAGAAAGAGGAAAGCACCTGTGTTTCTCTTGGTTATCTGGGAATAAGATTCCAAAATTCCTTTTTTTTTTTTTTTTGCCAGCCCCACATTATCTGCCCTTTCAGTATCCTGAGTGAGTTTAGGACACTGAGGAAACGCATCTTACATGGTACTTGATCAGCTAAGGCTTTCAAAACAGAACAGAGACTGCCGTAGATACAGAGAACAGCTTGGTGGTTGCCAGAGGTGGGGGTGGGCAGCACGGATGCAGGGGCCCACAGGCACACACGTGCGGCTACGAGATCGGCGAGTCCTGGGGCTGTGACGCATGCTGTGAGGCCGTAGTCGGCAGTACTGTGTGTATCTTTGAAAACTGTGGAAGATCTTAAAAGCTCTCACCACGAGGAAGAATACCGTAGCGTGTGGTGATGAATATAACTGGACTTACTGTGGGCATCATGTCACAGTAGGGACACATATCAAATCATTATGTCGCACACCTGAAACTAATACAGTGCTGTATGTCAATTGTAACTCCACTGAAAAATAAAGAATGGAGACTGAATTTTGAGAACGCCTCCCACGAGGCAGTACCGTCACCTACAGTGTTTCATGCCGCCCTTTACGGCGGCATTTATCACTCTTTCCTGATTGGGAAACCCAGACTCAGAGCTGGGCACCGTGAGTCCATTTTTTTGTTCTTTTATTCACTCATTTACTCAGCAGCCCTTTGCTGATCATCTGCCAGCTGCTGCAGGACATGTTGGGGATACAAATTCAACAACTTGCTGGCCCTGTCCTCAGGGGGTTGGTAGCTTCACCTTGGTCGTCATTAAGCAGTGGGACCAGGGACCCCTGCAGGATTCTTGCCACCCTTCCTCCGTGGAGAAAGGTAGCCGGTAGGGTGTCCACTGAAAGGTGAAATAGTAGATGCTCCTGACCAGGGAGAAGAGTCAGGCAAGAATTAGGTATTAGAAAAGACAGGTTAGCCTAGAACATGAAATCGATGTTAAAACAGAAGCCTTAGATTTCAAATGTAGTACCTTTTCAGTATCGAAAACTTAAACACTGGAAACATTGAGACAGAAAAACATGAGTCTGGTTGGGATTTATCACCTTTTTATTTATTTTTTTTGGGGGGAACACCTACTATGTAGCACACCAGGTACCTTGGCATTTAGAGATGTATAGTTTCTGTTAGGATGTGAAAAAAGAAATAAAACATGAAAAAACCAATAGAAGAATATTCTCTGCCAAGAGTAAGGCTATTAATTTAATTCATCTCAATAAACATTTATTGAACTAATAAAACTTGCTCGTTTCTTGCCCTTGAGCTCACGGCCGTTTTAAGATGAGTGAGCGATGAGTGGCAGTCACTAAGGGCTTTCTGTTCTGTACCAAGGAGATGGGAGTTTGTTCTGTAAATTAGGGGCACTTTGAAGCTGAGGACAGGGTTTTAAGTTTGTGTTTTAGATACTTTGGTGGCTATGTGGAAAATATTGGAGGGAACATTTAAGAGACTAATCTATTCTGAGAAAATAGCATGCCCTGAATGAAGATATAATTTGGAAATTGAGTTTAAAAATTAAAAAAAATACCTAGAGATATGTCTAAACCTTTGAGCTTTTCCCCTCAATGTACTAGTACTGGTTATTGGAAAAGTTAAGTAAAGAGTATATAGTTGGTCTTTTCTATCCAAATATAATAGCAATTAAAAGCCTTATTCATGTTCTAAGTATGAATATGGAGTTCTAATCCCCCACCTGAAATTTCTTGGACGTTCCCGTATTCAGCAGTGGAAGGTCAGGGTGCTGATGATTTTGTGAGGGTCAGCATGCAAGGGCACTGGCTTTGGAGTCAAACAGACCTTCCTCCCGACTTTGTAATTGTGTTTCTCGGGCAGTTTCGCCTTTCTCAGTCTGCTCATCTGGTCAGTAGGCCTGATTCCATGACCTATCAAGTAAGTGAGGATCAAGGAGATAATGAATATAAAGAATCTAAAACAGTGCTAGCTCAGATCCTAAATAATAAGTAAATGTTTCTTATTTTTATTTATAGTAAGATACTTATCTTTCAGGGAAAGCATTGTTGTAATCTGGGGCTGTTTGGCTTACTTTGCCATTTGTATTAGAGGACCCTGCTTTGCTTATTTCCTCAGCTTCATGTTTATGTACCTTTTCTCCTCCCTCCCAACATTCGCCCTCAGCCTCGTACCATGAACCGGGGAGCAGTGTACTGCCGTGCCTTACATGCCACCGATATCACCGTAAACCTTCCTTTTACGTTTTTCTGAGGACTCAACAAAATTTACCGAATAAGGAACAGTGGCCCAGTGGGAAACGGAAGTCCTGAAATTAACTTGGAAATTGCCCGTCTACAGGAACATCAGCAACAAAAATCAAATGCGATGTAAATAAACACTGGGGGGTCATTATGAACCTTTCCCCACACCACCCACAGAGCCTTCACGGAAGGGCCATGGTCATTACTAAGAAGGTTCCCTGGACCCTTAGACCAGGCAGTGGCGGTCCCTTTTAGGGGGGACCCTTAGTGGGGCTGCCCTGAAGAAGATGGTAGACTTCTTCAGACGGTCGGCATATGCCCTTCCTTCTCTGAGCACCATAGCTGTCGCTTTAGGCTTGCTTTCCAGCCTGAGCAACAGGCCAGATTCGAAGCTGTCCCTGGAGAGTCGCTGTAACTCTGACTCTAGTTATAATACAAGAGACGTGACGAAACCAGGGAAAATGTAGAGACGGCCAAATAAAATGATGGCTGAAAAGAAAGGACTCTTGTGAGGGAGAACACTTTGAAAGCCAGAATGTGAAGGCTGATTTTGTGTAGTGCTTGGAGGTGATAAAACTCTCTATACCAAACAGTGACACCTTCTGAAACCATTGTTTTTATCCATGTCAGGATCCAGGGTAATGGTAAGGAAGCATTTCTCCAGGCATTTCGAAGTTGTTGCCACTTCTGTGTAACAAATGGGTAAATTAATTTTGCATTGTACATGTTCAGCTATTCCAATCTCTTTCTAGTTATTTTCTTTGTGCTTGGTTCTGTTGCTTTGAGTTCAGCAAAAATAGAGTAACAAGTTAACCCAAAGGCCTGAAAGTGGTGGGAAAGTCAGGAGGAAGGAGTAGAGTCACTCTAGTGGTTAGAATACACAGAACAAAATCTCTGCACTAAAAAAAACCACGCTCTTTTGATAAGGCCAATAAATGTCAGATTTCTTAGATTATTGTGTGTTAGAGGCAGAAAATTAGGGGAGGGGAGCAAGCGTGTTGAAAGTGGTGGGGTGTGGACATTAAAGCCCTCACAAGCACTTAGCACAGCAATTAGGGAGCTATCCGTTATCCCGGCAAACGACCCTGTAAACCTCATTAGCTCCTCGATGGCATCGCTGCATTTACAGCCCAGCACAAAAAGTCGAGTTCATAATGATGACCCTGGGAGGCTACAGTTACATTTATTCTGCACTAAACAGGAAGGCAGACATGGAGAAGGGATTTTTCTTTGGTACAAATTAAAGTCTGGGCCTGAATCTGCAAAGTTTACTTTCATTCATCGAACTAATACTTCCTGAGCACCTCCCATGTTGCAGGCATTTTTCTAGGTGCTGAGGGTATAAAAATAGACACAACCCCTGCCTTCAGGAGCGTATAGATGTACAGTAGGAGGCCTGGCCGTAAATCACAACGTATAAGCTGCCGCCGTGGTAGGCGCTGCTGTGGGAGAGCGGAGCGTGTTGTAACGTCAGGTTTGCGGCCGCTGATATAGCCGGTGTGAATGTGACTTAGATCCTTAACCCAGAGATTAGGTTTACCAGGCAGCATGTGGCTGGAGGGCTGGCTGCTCTGTCTCATTTTTTTTTTTTTCCATCCATAGAGCAGGCCTAAAGAGTGACCCAGCCAGTGAGTTAGTAAGTCCTGGGTGTAAAGGGCTCAAGGACGCAGCTGGTGGCAGTGGTGAGCCTGATAAACCGCTGCTGGGAGGGTGGAGGTATTTGTTGTTGTTATTTCGGTGACACAGTGGTGTAGGTTTCTGTGCCCCTGGATTGTAAGCTCAGTGAGGGCAGGACCTATGTTTTGCTCACTGCTGTATCCCCACTGGGGCACGCAATAGGCTGTCAATAAACATTTGTCAAATAAACGCGTTGGGAAGTTACTAAGGAAAAAAGGTGTCGATTTCCCTTTCACAGGGGCTGATTTCATTGAGGCCACCATATCTTGGAAGAACACTGACTTTATTGAGGATGGCATGAAGAATTATGAGGACATTAGCTATCTATGATTTTAGGAGTTGAAGAATTTTAGAGATTCTCTAAATGGGCAATGCTACTGGTGAGCATGCATGAGCCAGGAGAGGCAGCCTCTGGACCCTGAGGTGAAAGGGGATGTAGTTTGAAAACACTGGAGGAGGTTTTCCTCCTCTTCTCTGATTTGTTTTTAGTCATGAGATCCAGTAGGGATTTCAGATAATACCGAGGGAACATTTCAGGGAAAAGTGTAGGTTAATAAAAGGTGAAAACCTTTTATTTGAAATAATATGCCATTTGGAAGGCAATGCAAGAATAACTTGGAAATTTGTAGTAAGATATATGTAAAATGCAGAAAATTAAATCACAGTAATATAGTTATGATTTTTCATAAACTAACATATTAGTGGCAGTGTATGCCTCTGCCGTATAATTTAAATGTGCTTGCCTGCCCTTTCCTTCCTCCTCTGTAGCGAATGGCCCTGCTGTCCACTCTCGGCTGGTCAGAGCCTGAGCTTGTCCGGCCCTCTGGTGAGCCACGTGACCCAGCTCTATCAGCTTACGGCGTGTTTTCAGCCCCCTCATCACACCCACCCGCACACATTGAAACCTACAGCTTCTTCAGAGACCAGACTCTCATTAACGCTCTTCTTCACTCTTCCTCACTTCATTCACTGTCTATGTCAGTGCTGCCCCTCGGAAATATAATGTGAGTCCCAATACAGATCTCACATGTCATTTTAAATTTTCTCATAGCCACATTATAAAAGTAAAAAGAAACAGAAGAAACCCATTTTAAGAATGTATTTTATTTAAGCTGAAATATAAAACAATTATTTCAATATATAATCAATATAAAATTATTGAGATCCTCCATTTATTTCTCAGATCGGTTCCTTTAAAATCCAGGATGTATTTCATTCATACTTGGCACTTGTTGATTTGGCCAAGCCTCATGCCAGGTGCTCCTTAGACACACGTACCTGGCGGCTGCCACAGTGGATGGACCCTGTGGGCCTGTGTGCTCACAAGCACGGAGTCCTTGTCTTTAGCGCCCAACCTCACAAGGCTCTAGACCCACCGTCCAGTTGCTAGGAAGCACCTCAGACTCAGCCCATCTGCATCTACGCCCATCACTGTCCCTTCGTCCCCTAGACCTGCTCTGCCTCCAGTGTCACCATCACCTACCACGTCACCTGCAGCAGGATCCTGTGCATTTTCTGTGGCACTGCTCCCTCCCCCACCCACACATCCAATCTTATCATGGGCACCAACCAAACATCTTTGGATCTGTATCCTCCTCATCTTTATCACCAGCGGCTTGGGCCATGTCTCCATTATTTCCTATCTGGGTTATGGGAATGACCTCCTCCCTGGTCTTCCCTTCTCCGTTCTTCCCTGGACGCTGACAGTTCCCTTGCCCACAGTCCCTTGCCCACAGTTCCTGCACCCTTCTAATAGGCTCTCCACAGTTTAAGGTCTTCCAGTAGTTTCCATTGCTCTTGGGATAAAAATCTATACGTGCCTGTTGTGTACATCAAGGTCATCTCCCTGCCTTTCTTTGCGAGCGTCATGCTCACCCTCCCTGTCTCAGCCATTCTGGACTTCCCTCACTTCTCACTCCCACTGTTCCCCGCCCCCAAAATTCTGCTCTCTCCTCTTGTGCAGTTAACTTCAGTCTGTCCCTCGAGTGGTTTTGGCAGGGAAGTATCGCCCTGTCCCAGGCCTAGTTCCCTCTCTCAACTATCCGACAGTTCTTACCATGCTTGTAAATCCTCGTATTTCATCTGCCTGCTGGCCTCTGAGCCCCAGGAAGGCAAGAGCAGCTCCGACCTTTGATCTGCTGTACATGCAGTGTGTAGTAAGATACCTGGCATTTATGAATATTTGGAAAGATAAATAAATTAATGGTTCTAAGATGACCTCAGTATGGTGGTCCCCAGATTTCATTAACAATTACCTTTGGGACATCCCAGCCTGTGCTTGAATACTAGTGATGGAATCTCTCTAATTAGATGGATTTTCTTCCTTTCAACAAGTTGTTATTAAAAAGTTGCTTATTATATAAAGGGAGAATTTGTCCTGTGTAAGAAAATGATTTGTAAACTTCCAAGCAAGATAGTTCCCCCAACCCCCTCCCCCCGCCAAAAGCCTAACAATAAAGGTTGTATTATCCTAAATATTCTGTTTTTACTTAGGAGTTATTGTTGAGTTTGGTTAATAGTTGCATCATGAATTCCATTTTCCATTGAAAAACAGAGCAGTGTGTATATTTTTTACTCTTGCCAAATTGTGTCTACAGTGTAGAGAAATAAAGCACATGTCAGTTTGTTTTCTGTCTTGTTTACATGGGTCTGTTTGTATATGCATTCATATGCCCATGTGTGTGTGTATGCTCTGTTTTCACTGGGAAAAAAGTGATCTCTCTGACTGTAAAGCATCCAGTGTTTTCCATTAGGTCTCATTTGTTACACATTTCTGCTTTTAAATTACTTCTGAACCACAGAATCTGGCAGGCCTCTTTGGAAGGCATTTGAGGATAACTACTCTATCTGGAACCCAGCCATTTACAGTATTTGAAAGCACAGAACAAAGCAAAGCAAACTGAGATTGTTTCACTGACTGTCTCAACGTTTTGGAAAGAACAATTAAAATGAAAAAGAAATCCTTCATTGGTGCATGCTTTGAAATACCAAATTTGCTCAGTCTTTAATTTTGTGTGTCTAAAAACCAACTTGAATTTGTTTGTCTTTAATTCTTTACTAATCAGTGGAAAGTAAACTGGCAGAATGGCTAATCCTACGTGGCCTTGGAATAATGTTGAAAAGAACCAGGTAGTTGAATGCGTTGACCTTTCAGCCTTCTACTCTTTGTGTTAGATGCAAATCCAGCAGAGAAGCAAAATCTTGATCCATGTGTGTCATCCCAGTTCTTCCCCAGGAGAATGCAAATTTCATCATCTCGTTTTAGAGTTTCTAAACCTCTTAATAATATTAAGCATGTTGAGCAATAGTAGCAGTGTTGACCTCAGACTCATAACAGAGAAGCAGTGGGAAAACTTGGGCTTCGGGAGTAGGCAGATGTGGACTCAGCTCCTGCGAAGGGCAGCTGACGTGTACCGACTGCTGCCAAGGGCGGGCACTGCACTGCCGGGCCCTGCAGGTGTGGTGTCTCCTGGAGGCCACAGTCCTGTGTCTGTTGTATGAGTTACAGCGGTTGAGTCATTGGCCAAGCTGATGTAGCTCCCTGAGGAGCTGGACCTCCAGTCCCGGTGCCTGGCTTTAAAGCCCATGCCTTTTCCAGCCTGTCATCTTTGTGTTGTTTAGATTGGTTGAGTTACAAGCTTTGTCATCACTTACAATCCCAATATTGCACTCTATGCACAATTCCTATAATATTTTAATTGAACTGAATATAAGGAATGCATTGGAGCATTTTCGGAAAGTTTCAAAAACTCTAGTTATTATTATTTCTGAACACGTCACCCTGCCAGTAGCCATTTATGTTGAGAGAAACTGGACATTTCTGTTCTTTACTGGAGTGATGTCAGTCCTAGGAAAACGAAGGAGGACTCTTCTTTGTGAAGGCTTCAGTAAAACTGGCCTATCATCCTTTCCCTGGATGCAGTTGATGCCCTGGCTGGCAGTCGGCAATCAGCGTGAGTCTGCGTCGGCAGTTGTCAGCAACCGTCGTCCTGCTGTCATTCCTGGGGCTCAGCTCAGCCTCAGGATTGTCGTAGCTGAACCAGGGGCCACTCCGCAGCCTGTCTTTCTGTGGAGAAGTGGTTATTCAACCCCAGATTCCAAAGAGAGAAGAAGACTAGTACTTAATTATTATATTAATTTTTTCCTCTGCTTTTTTTTTGGGGGGGGTGGAGTGCGTGCTTACGCATGCATAGGTTTAAGTCACTCACTGACTTATGCTGCTTAATCTGATTTTAACTTTTCTCATATACCTTGAAAGTGCTTAGGAGGAATTTAATTTCTCTTTTGTAGGAAGTTCTAGTCCTCCTTTCTAACAGCTTAGGTTGGCCTTGTCTACAAACACAATGAGGAAGCTGGGCTTCACATCACCCAACTCCTCCCCAAACCTTGAGCATTAAAAATAAAATGAATCTAGTAAAATCCTGCTGACCAGTCCGGATGGGAGTAACTGGGGGGAAGGCAACCAGCAATCCTTCCTTTGAAGTTCATGCAAGCCAGAAATCCTCTGGCTTGGTGTTGAATCCATGCAATGTGGAAGCCCTGAGTTTGGGCTGCAGTGAGGGGTTTAAACGCTTTTCTTGCTCATTCAGTGGCAGTGAAATGGATGAAGGCAAGATAATTGAACCTGAGATTAAATATTTAGGGCAGAGGGAATGGAAGGAAGTCACCCTCAACACGAAGGGGTAGATGCAATTAGTCTGCCTCCTAGCCCTGCTGGGGACGGGGTGGCGAGCGTGTGTCTTTGCAGTTTCCAGAGTTTGGGCTCTTAGTAATCCTTCCCAAATTTGATTAGGGAAAGAGCTGTAATATGTAATTTAACAATTACCATGAATTCAGATGAACTCCATCCTGTTTCCAGCTACCATATTGGTCTCTGAAGTGGGTTCAGCCCTTTTCTTTCCAAGAATGGGCTGAAAAATCTGCCCTTGTCTTCAGCAGACTAAAGAAGGACTACTTTATGTCTGAAGTAGTTGCTTCAGTCGTGGACGCCTTCCAGGTACTTTGAAGTCACCTGCAAGAGATCTCAATTAACCTTAGAGCTGAAGTAATTTACAGTAAAGATACAGACAGAGTGACTGAAATGGTATTTCTGTGAAAATCTTACTGTTATTCTTTTTAAAATGGTGAGATTTAGAAATAAGGTAAGGTTTTTCTCAGTTCTTTAATGCTACAGCATGATAATTATATGTGTTAATAATAAAGGCATGGCAGAGGATTAGAAGTTTTAGTCACTGCTAATAGCTGTTTAAAAAAATCCCACAGCAGGTTCAGATATGTGGGAAAGGATTATAGTGAAAGCGCAGCTTAGCTCGTAAGGGGCTTATGACGGATCAGCAAACCAGGGCCACACCAGGTATGAAGTACAGGTGTATTCTTGGAGCTGTTTTACTTTGTGCAACTTGATACCCATCACAATACATGGACGGAGCTCCCTAATGGAGAAGTTTCTGCTGTGCTTTTAAATGTTCGATCTCTTGTTGGTTGGTGCCTTTAGGTGGCCATGACATAAAAGCAATGATATGCGTAATAGATCTCCCCATAAGCTTTCCCTTCTCTCCCTTTCTCAGCTGGGTTTTGTTCACTGAAAAGTCCTCTCTTTCTGACTTTGCACTGCACTCTCCTGTCTTGCTCTCAGTGGCTCCCTGCATATGTCTGCAAGCCGGACTCTTTGGGAAAAGCTTTATTTGGTATGCACTGCAGCCTTTGTTCTGATGCTTCTGCAAGTCAGGCTTGGAACTGTTCTAAACCATAATAGGAGATGCAGGCTTTCCTCGCCTTGTTGTTTAATTTACTTAAAATCTAAATCTTTGGAGGAAAACGATACAAAGAACAAATTTTTTAACGAAACAACTCTATATAATATTGAGTAGTGAAGGCTTAGACATAATGTATTAAAAAGGCACCTATAAATGTTATATACGTACTTAAAATTTCAGTAGGTCTTATTTTCTCCCGGCTCGGAAATTGTGTATCTTAGGGAAGTAAATAACCACAACCTAATAACAGCGAAGGTGTGCAGTATCAGTTCCTAAACGCTAGCTCACTAGAAGTTCAGCGGAGCAAGCCCGGAACCCCCCGTTGCTGTAGAGCTCTTTGTGCATCGAGCTGCAGGTTGGTTTCTGCCTCTCGCTTCCTTGACACTGTTGCCCAGGAGGGACTGTGCCATCGGTGACGGCAGGGTCGCTGTCAAATCCTAGTCCATCTACACAGAGGTTTTGATCATAGTTACTGGACGAACTTTACTTGAGTGACTGTTGATAGGAGCAAACTTGTTTTTGATCAGTTCACTGGTAGCTAAAATCCTCAAACATCAGGGTTTGGTTTTTTAAAGTTACATGTTGTCTATAGTTATAATTCTGATTTGACGACTAAAAAAAAACCCCTCGTCTCCACTGTTAGGAACTCTTAAATGTTCAAATATGATCTTCTGGCTAGCTCGAGTATTTAGCCCCTTAAGAGAAAAGACTGACTTCAGAGTTATAAGGCACTTCAGATGATGTCTTAACCTATCAAGATACATCAGCTTTTGAAATAATGCTTATCAAGTATTTGCAGTGGCCCAGGCCTTGCCCATAATTGATTCCCTGCAAATGTTTGTTGACTGAAACAGGTGTCTTTCTGAAATGGAATGCTGACCATCATGGACCGCTGTCCGAAGAACCAGGGCCTCGGTTCTGAGTGTGCTGTGCATTACTCGTGGTGCTAATTCGAACTGTTGTGCTGTTTATAAGAGCCCATTGGCAAAGGACCATACTCTTAGTTCTGTGGTCATATTGGGCAACATGACCCGTTGCCCAAAATCTCAGGCTCTGGTGTTTGGCTGTGTGTAACTGTCACTCTGAGTTTTGCTGTCATCTCCTTTCCTACTGTGAAATCTGCTGTTATGAGTGGGACCCCCTTCAGCAACCCTTCCCCTCCCCTAGGCTGACTGCAAGCCATGTCCAGCCAGAGGTGGGGTGGGGTCAGAGGAGAGGTTTCCACATGAACGTAGTGTATGAATTTGCGACGTTTTCTACTCAGTCGGCTTTTGCTTGTCGGTGGACCTTGGACTATGCTGTGGATGGGCGGTGTTTAGGGGGTGTCTCTTACAGGTATGTGAGTTATCATTCCAGTTCGCAGGGACTTTTTCTTGACTTAAAAGGTAAGTGGATATATTAAAATGGGTGTGAATATATATCATGTAATTTATTAATTAAAAATTACATATTTCTAGTTCGAACACGAGGGTTGTTCCTGAAGATGTTCGAGTTGATCAGGAACACTTCCATCTCAGGTCACAGACGGGCACTCCTGCCAGCTGTGGTCCTGCCTAGGGTCTTGTCTGGCCCCTACATACTTTGTGTTGTTGTTTTTAATTACCTTAGTCCCTAACTGGTTCTTTACGAAGGGGACGAGGCAGGGGCATCCTGTCCGGCATTCCTGGATTGAAATTCTGCCTCGTGTGGAGCGCCTACCTTCTTTCGAGGGGATCCATGCATGCCACTGGGTCACCACACTTGCCACTGTTCCATGTTGGCCCCTCATGCTGAGTCCAGGGGTTGGTTGCCTTTCAGCATCAGGCCTCCCCTGTCCCAGTCCTCCTTTACTGTATCTGCCTAACTCCTCTGAAACACCAGGTCTGGCCCATGGTTGTTACAAGAATAAGCCAATTGCAGACAAACCATGAGAGAGCTTTTATACCATGAGCAAAGTAAACTGTATAGGCAAGACTCCTTCATCACCACTATTTAAAAGTAAAAACATTGTAATTTTGCATCATAAAAATGATGCTATTTTAAAATGATAAATTTAGTTCTTAGCGTTTTATTTTTGATAATTAGTCTATAAATTTATTGACTGGACTTAATACTTTTGTTACACTAGAGGCTTTCACTTTTGGAGCGCTGGACCTGCTTACTTTGTCATTTAACATTCCTTTCTCGAGTAATTGGACATTGAATATTGTACCAGCAAAGAGGAACAAGTTTATAACTGAGTTTATTATCTTCTAAGGTTGTCATTACTGTAAGAAATGCCTGGGATTTTAAAGGGAACGTGACTTTGGTGAGTTGCGTTGTAGTTTTGCTGTTCCCACAGGGCGGGAAAGCCTTCCTTTTTGAGAGCAAGTCCTGTTCCAGAGAGCCCAGGGACAGGAGAGTCTGACGCTGGAGCTCGCTCTGTGCCCGTGAGCCTTACATGCAGTGTTCAGTCCTCACGGCATCTGTGTGGCGCCAGGTCTTACCTCAGCCCAGTGCCACAGGTGGGGAAAACGAGGTGTGTGCCGTTTAGAAAACATACCGCTGGTCACAAAGCTGGCAGGAAATTCAAGATACAAATTCGGGTTTTATAGGCACTTCACCACTAGGCTGCTTTCCAAAGTTAAAAGGAGAAGCACCCTTCCCTAAACTCTTCTTCCTCATTAAAAAATAATTGAAAATGAATTTTTACTCTGTATACTGAAATCATTGCATAAAAAGTGTGTTAATGAAAATACCAATTTTTTTCTTGAAATGTAAGCTTAATTTTGGAAATGCACCATATATTTCTGCTTATTCAAAGGAGCATTTTTAACATTAATTTTCCCTTCAGTTGTTAAAAGAAGAGGTAGTTAAACCTAAATATTTACCCAACACTGAAACTGCAGCTTTTCAGACCAAATCAAATCCTTTATAAAAACAGATAAATTATGTTTGGACTTATCAGTAGCAAATCCTGATTTTTAAAAATATTTGAAATTTCAAATAGAACCTTAATAAAAGATCTTTTCTTCCTAATGTTTCTACTTTGCACTGTAGCTTTTCAAAATCCAGTAAACCATCCACTAAACCATCCACTAAACCGTAACTTCTGTATTAACAGGAGATACCGAGAGAGTCAGCAGTTGTAAAAATAACCAGCAGAAGGCCACATAAGCCAGAAATGGACTTAATCGGGTTTGAAAGGAAAAACTGTTCTAGTCACATGTGTTTATTTTGAATTGTTTTTCCAATTTAAAAGTAATACAGCCATATTATAGGGAAAAGAAAAACAGAAAGACAGTGTCCCCACTTCCCATGCCACTGAAAAAGAGGAAGCAGCAGCTGTTGGCGTTGGGCTGTATTTCTGTATAGGTTTTTTTATTCCATGTGCTTCAAAACAACAACATATATATGTGCTACCAGACTTCATGTATTTTTATATTCTTTTTTTCCATATAGTATTACAAACACTTCTTGGCATACTTACAGTGTTTTCATATTATTTTAATAGTTAAGTAATACGTAAGATTCTTAATTCACAACCTGGGGTGTTGGATTGTTTTCCCCTCACTCGGAGACTGCTGCCAGCTTAGGGCAGGGACATTCATTTTCTCCCCTGTAGCTCTCTCGGGACCAGCACCGTCCTGGGGGTGGGGGCGGGGCTTACGCAGCCTGGCAGAGACCCTGCAGTTGGGCCCTCCTGCGCCTCACCACCAACATGCCCGTTACCCAAGCCACTGTGATCCTCCAGCATTGGACGCATCTCCATCTTCTTTGCCCTGTTAGGCGTGGGAACCCTGTCAGATATGCAACCTCAGGATCTCAGGGCTCTGCCCACACAGACCCACCCACCAAGTAACTGTTTCTCCTAGGAGGCCACCCGCTCCCCTTTAGGCCTGCCCTGTTTTGGGCTTTGATAGGTCTCTCATGTGGCCATCAGCTTATGGCCCCAAAGGCTTGCTTCTCCATTCCATTCCCACCCACAAGAGCACTTGGTCTAATCCCTTTTCGGGGCTTGGGCTTCCAGCAGGTGAGAAGGAGTCAGACTATTGGAGACACCAGCCCCTGAGGCAGCAGAGGGGCAGGTGGTGCCTGGTGACCAGGGAAGAGCTGGCACAGGAGGGACACAGCGCACAGCTCAGTAACCTCCTACGTTACCAGTTCTGGGGGCCTAGTGCTACCTGGGGTCATGCCCTCTCCTTTCTCAGGTAATTGTTGATCATCATGTTTTCACTGATATACTCAACACTGCAGTGAATATTCTTTTGTACAAAACCTTTTTTCTCTATTTTTTTGTACATAAACATCTTTCCCTATTTGTGATTTCTTTAGGGTAAATTCTCAGAAGTAGCATTACTGGTTATGAAGTTTGTTGGTTGGTTGTTTTATGAATGTTTAGCACCATAGAGCCACAGTACTTTCTACCACTGAATCTGAAAACTAAGTGGAACATTCTGGGGAATACGACTGGATATAGTGAGTAGGGCAGGCTTTCAGAGTTATTCCCCTGTTCATTTCACGTTTTTCTAAAATGATGAGTATTTGAGCAGTTCTGATGGTTACTTTTCATAAAATTTTCCAGTCTAACCAAAGTCACTGAGCGCAGTGAGGAAGCTGAGAGGAGCCCACGCTCCAGCTGGGTCCGTGGCTGCTTCGGTGTCCGGCCGAGTGGTCGCTTCCTCCTGTGGGCGGCCACTCCTGTGTTTGAGCTGGTTTGAGAGGTGGCCCCATCCGTGCACATCTCCTCGAATTTTTCTCTAGTTATTGCCAACAGGAGTTTTTACTTAACTAAACATTGGCCCATTATTTACTGTTATTTTTGTGATCAAACACTGTAAGCTCACATTTCACAGACATGGAAAATAAATGCAGATGAAAACCAGGTAAAAACCTGGACCACCTAATGGTCCAGGTATCAACATCCCATCCATGTGTAGTGGAGAAAGAAAGCGAATAACCTTACTCTCTCTCTTACCAGTTGTTGTGGGTTGAATTGTGTCCTGCCAGAATTCACATATTGTAGCCTTAACCCCACAGTACTTCAGAAGATGACTTTTTTTGGAAACAGTCATCACAGATGTAATCAGTTCAGATGAATTCATCCAGGAATAGACTGGGCCCCTAATCTAACATGACTGGTGCCCTTATAAAGTGAGGAAAGCAGACAAGTATACGCGCGTGCACACACACACACCCATGTGAAGCGATGGAGGCAGAGATTACAGTGATACAGCAAAAGCCAAGGAAAGCAGAGGTTGCCAGGAAACCCCCAGCAGCTAGGGCGGAGGCCTGGGACGCATTCTCTTTCCCACCACTGAGGAGGCACCGACACCAATGGCACCTTGCTCTGGGACGTCTGACCTTCCGTCAGTTTCCGTTGTTCAGGCCACTCAGTTCGTGGTCCAGTTCGTGGCAGCCCAGCCAACTAGCTCACCCGTTCAGGAATGTTTTAGAGTCATATGTCTGATCACCAAGGGTGCGTTTTCCCCCTTTTAGGTTGGTTGCTTCGCTTCTTGGTCATCTAGAACAGATTACGGTCACATCAATGTTAAAGTTTCTGCTATGTGCTCTTCCCCGTCTCTGTCCATTCTGGCGCTGTCCTCGGAGGGTGATGGAAGCACACTCTCATGTGCCTTGTGCTTTCTGGACATCCAGCCCCCTCCCGTTCTCGCCCTGCAGGGTTCCGACACTGTGGATAGTTTTCCTGGGGCTTGTGTGACCTCTGGGCTCAGGTCAGTCGTGACGGTTTGAGTCCACTTGACGAGTTTGCCTATTCTCCTTCGTTTCAGCTTCATACTTTCTGTTTCCTAATTATCAAGCCCTATTCTCCATTGATAATAAATTTTAAATAATTTTGATTTTTAAAATATAAAGTCAAAAACAGGAGCATAACACGGGTTTCTATTCATTTTTTCAAAGCAAGTTGGCTGTGTGGGCATCTTAGGACCAGCGCGGACTAGGACTGGTCCAGTGTGGGCAAGGTCCGGGCACCGTCTTTCCCTGCAGCAGAAACACGCCTGTTCCACTCTGACGCAGCGTTCACACTAACAACTGCCGTGCCTCTCCTGGTCTGATATCAGTTGGGTTTAACTTGAGCTACACACACACACACAAATAGTGGTCTGAATAAGCTCTCTCTCTCATGTAAAAGAGCCTAGGAGGTGGCTGGCTAGGGCTATCGTGGTGGTTCCATGTAGTTATCAGAGGCTCCGGGAGACTCATGGTCCTCTCAAGTCTTAATTCTGCTGTCGCTAGGGAAATTTTAAGATTTTCTGGAAGTTCCAGGAAAGAGTTCAGCTCACATCTGATTGTCTACAACTAATCACTTGGTCTCTTCAGGCTGTAAAGGATACTGGGAAATGTAGTTCTTTGGATAGACAGCAGGGTGCCCAGTTTAAAGTTAGAGTTGTTTTACCAAGGTGGGAGACTAGATATTGGGTATCCACTGAAAATACAAAAATGCCAACTTTCTGGTTTTTAATAGCACATATTGTGTTTGTAACCCTGAGAGTTTTCTTTTTATTGAAAGATATACAAAAGTAGTTCATATGGAAGAGTACGTTTCTATAGATTTTACATGTACTTTTATGTCCAAAAAGACAAAAAGAAAAAAGGAAGAAACCCAAACACATAAAAACAACCCATTGGGAAAGCACTCAGGCTTTCTCCCAAGTTGAATAAAACTGTTACTCCATGAGGGCATGCCGCTGTATCCCTGGTCTCTTCCGACAAGCACTCTGCTGCACCAGCTGCTCTTCGGGCGACCGGTGTCCCCCTGTGAGGAGCGAGGCTCTCAGGTCAGGCGGCCACACCGTCTCAGGCCTGGTGTAGATTCCTGATGTTTTGACCAAGGTATTTTGCCACGGAC